>JBAIZL010000001.1:73746270-73986270 GCA_036971475.1 Prosapia bicincta | reverse complement strand
AATTGTGTTCTGTTACGTATTTTCTTTCCATAGAAAAAACCATCTTCTAGAAACAGGGGTTCAATACTAGAAGAATCTATCACACCTGGATGCTCGTTAGACGACTCTTGGTACACATCATCATTTTCTTCGCCCTCCTGTTCTGATTCGGAATCGTGTTCGCTATCATATTGATAATCTGGATCTCTATCGCTGTCGTATGGATCAGGTTCTGAAGGTCCTTCCAAAACATCATACACCAATTTCTCAAGATCGTTATTGAACCCATCACTATTCACAGTTACTAAGTTCATAACTGGTCTTCCATGTGATGGACCAGGTTTATCAGGGTTTTGATAATCCATATTTATTAAAAAAGAAACGTAAAAAAGCACACACTTACACTAAAAACACTATATACAAAGTTTGGAATGAACGAATAATGTTACTTAACAGACACGATACGTCTGAGAGACGGGAGAATGGGACGCACTACACTAAAATGGCTTTGGAAAAGGCAAACGCAGACAAAAACAAACAGTATCTTCACTACACAAACTATACCACTCACCTGAAAGGTAGACGGGTTGGGGACGCACAAAAAATTCGTAGGCGGAAGATACACGGGTTTTTAAATTCGCGACCGTCTCTGAGACGTATGGTGTCAGTTAAGGGCTAACATCATCAGAAATATTAAACCTAGGTTTAATTTAAACCTGCGTTTAATATTCCTGATGATGTTGGTACTGTTAGCCAACGAAAAGCTTTGAATTGTAAATTCAATTATAATTCTTGTATTTGTATTTTGACTTATGTTCTTTATTAATACACAAGAATTCATATTGCGACATTACAATAGGATATAATAAGTTATACTTAATAATAAAACATATAATATACATATTTTAATATAATATATTATAATACTGTAAGCCTATGTTATGTTTTAAAATACACCCTATGAAAACAAACCGATATTACTGAAACATTCTTCACAAACACTTTTGTTGTCATAAATTAAATATTTAAGATTATTTTTAAAAACAAGCATTTTTTGACATCAGATCAAAAACATGAATGCTTCCCAGTATGATGTCATTATCATAAGTAAAGAAATATTTAGAGCTCTTTTAGTTGCAATGGAAAGTGCAATTGTATTCCTAAGCAAAATGTTTTTTTGTTTCATTCAACGACACAAACCGCGAGCTTCCCTTATATTTTTTTGACTAATTGTTTACTGATTAAATACGCATATGCGAGCCATCAGCCAACTACAGTAGGTGGCGTCTTTCCCAGCCCCGACCGGCAGCCACTAATCGTCAGACATAGCAAAAACCGCATTATAAATCCATTGACATAGATCACGTTGTTTTATATTAGAATTTTTCTAAAACCTTGTTCCCCTTACAATGACATAATGCTGCTATGTGAGTTTTTCTTTAGTGATCGATCTTTTAAATTCCTTCACGAACCATATTTCTAAACCTAAAATAAATGAATCTGTAAGAGGAAGTATTTCAATCAAAGTTTTCCAATATGGCCGGCTTACATACTGAGCTCGAGGGTGGGTCTCGACACAACAGAGTGAAATAATGTTACCTCCCCACATAAAGCTTGGTTGCTGAACGATTACATTCAAAAACTGAACTTGGCTCAGGAATTCCGAATTTAAATTGAGAAATAGTTCATATATATATATAAATAACGATACATAGGTAGATACTATAACGTGTATATATATAATTAAAACGTGCCTTTACTCACGTTATTCTACAATATCTTTGACGCTAAGGGATTTAAATGAATAAACAGCTACTTGTTTTTTTTATCGGCAGTTTAAGTACAATAACTGATTGACTTTAATTCCGAGGTGAAAGCTGTAGCATTTACAGGTAGTTATACATAATTTTAATTTTGTATAGTTCTAATTTGCCGGTAGGCACAAAAAATTATATTTATTCTTTCAACTGATAAAATCTTATAAAGTAGTCTTTAATTATGTTAAGGCGTGTATAGGTTACTGCACTTGGTTTGATAGATTTTATATTTGAATTACTTATTAATTCTTAAAGAAATGAACTAACGCTATGAAACTCTTAATAAAACACAATAAAGGATTTGCTTTAAATATATTATTACCTAATATACATTAATACTTATAGTTGTTGATGGTTATCTCTTACGAGGTGTCTTGTTTCGGTTCACCTGATCAGACCAATCTTAATATTATTTATTATAATTAACTTCACTTCACGTCCACTCCAAATCTTCTATTCTAACTTCTATACCTTAACTTACTTTGTTTCCGTAATATCTTTCTTATTTATACCCCTCACTACTTCATTATCTCCCTTACTTGATATACAGTAACTCATTATCTCCCGTACTTGATATCACTCACTACTTCATTATCTCCCTTACTTGATATACAGTAACTCATTATCTCCCGTACTTGATATCACTCACTACTTTATTATCTACTTTACTTTATATCATTCCCTACTTCTTTATCTCCCTTACTTGATATCACTCACTACTGTTATGTATTTAAAATATGTAATAAAGACTCATTTCTTTTATTTTAAACCCGCCGCCAAAGTCAGGCAAAGCTCACCTGTGATAAGGGTTTTTCTGCAGTTTGAACAGCAGAGCAAGTTAGACCTTTCCGGAGTGTAGTTCGATACACCACTACGTTCTATTATATTTTTATACTTATTCAGTCTCCGTACCTTAGGTACTAGTGTAAGTTAATGCAACTATTTATTTAATTTTTAAACTGAATGTGACCAGTGTTTGGAATAGGAACAAGTTTTCTGGCCAGAAACCGCTTATCTAATACGCGAGTGCGATAAATGTGTGTATTCCATGGTGCATGTACGTACAGAATATTAATTTATATAATTAAAATAATTATTGGTCCTCCGATAGTGTTTTACCAAACACACTACTTCATTATATCCTTTATTTGATATTATTCCCTACTTCATTATCTACCGTACTTGATATCACTCACTACTTCATTATCTGATTTATTTGATATCATTCCCTACTTCATTATCTCCCTTACTTGATATCACTCACTACTTCATTATCACCTTTTTTGATATCATTCCCTACTTCATTATCTTCCGTACTTGATACCACTCACTACTTCATTATCTGATTTATTTGATATCATTCCCTACTTCATTATCTCCCTTACTTGATATCACTCACTACTTCATTATCACCTTTTTTGATATCATTCCCTACTTCATTATCTCCCATACTTGATATTACTCACTACTTCATTATCTCCCGTACTTGATATTACTCACTACTTCATTATCTGATTCATTTGATATCATTCCCTACTTTATTATCTACCTTACTTGATATCACACACTGCTTTATTATCTGATTTATTTGATATCATTCCCTACTTCATTATCTCCCATACTTGATATTACTCACTACTTCATTATCTCCCGTACTTGATATCACTCACTACTTCATTATCGGATTTATTTGATATCATTCCCTATATCATTATCTCCCTTACTTGATATCACTCACTACTTCATTATCTGATTTATTTGATATCATTCCCTACTTCATTATCTCCCATACTTGATATTACGCACTACTTTATTATCTCCCTTACTTGGTATCATTCAATACTTCGAGTGATTAAAATATAAATTTATATTTGAATAAATCTTACTGCAATGAATTTAAAGTAATATTAATGGAGTATGACATATTTATATTTTAAGACCCCTTTTCAGACGCATTTGTTAATTTTTTTCATATCTAATTTAAAACGAAAACTATATTTAACCAGTAAATGTTCCCTACAATTTTACATTTGAGGTTCAACTTTGTCGGCTAGAACGACAACTTAGTTGTTTTTTATAAAGATTTTAAGTTACGAAATCGTAGTAAATGATTGGGACTCACTGATACGTATGGAGCGTAATAGTTCCCTACAGCAACCAACGATTCTAGGCGTCTCTTTCATAAGAATGTCCTGTAATCAGTTGTACGCCAAAAATAGAAGAAATATATAAACGAATATAAATTGTAAAAATGTTTAATAACAATTAAATTTTAAAACTGTCTATAGGTAAAAACACCTCTCCATATTCAAAAAGTAATGGATGACACGCGCTTTTTAAAACCTCAAAATGAATAGTGTTAGAGATGTTTGCTGTGTGAGGTTAAACCGATTCTGTCGCAGCGGTACAAAGCAAAGCAATTCCCAAAGTGAGCCAGCCAGATGCAGCAGACGTCCAATTACATTAGACAAACGTTTTCAGGACATCTCGATCTTCCAACTGCAAGAAATAACGATGTCATTTACTCTGGGAAAACAACATTATACGTTAACATACTCTAAAACATAGATAAAAACTCACAACACACATCTTTATATCAGGTTTAAAAAAAGAGCTAAAATTTTATACTGTATACAAATGAGAGAGGGAACAAATTTTGTTGTATTTTCAGAAATTGAGATTTATCAAGTAAAGAGGATGGGGGGCCATAAAGCCCATATGGTCTGGAACTTGGAAAAGGCTCATTTCTAACTTCACAAAAAGACAAACTCCATTGAAAAACTGTTTACCAGAAAGAACGTGTTTAGGGACCAAGTAGGGATACAGAAGAAGAATAGTTTGACCAAAAGGTCAATAGAGAGCTATATCACAGAAAGAACTGGAGTAGGACCAGAGCAGGGATACAGAAGGGAATACCAGAAGGCCATTAGAAAACTCTTCCGCAGAAAAGACCTGTGTAAGGATAGAGTAGAAAGACACAAAAGGAATAGGTAGACCAAGAGGTCATTAGAGAACTGTTTCACGAAAAAGACCGGTGTAAAGACAGAGTAGGGATACAACACAGAAAAAGTTTGATCAAAAGGTCATTAGAAAGCTGTTTCACAGACAAGACCGGGGTAGGGACAGAGTAGAGATACAGGAGGGGAATAGTTTCACCAAAAGATCATTAGAGAGCTATTTCACAAAAAGAACTGGAGTAGTACCAGAGCAGGGATACAGAAGGGAATACCAAAAGGTCATTAGGAAACTCTTCCGCAGAAAAGACCTGTGTAATGATAGAGTAGAAAGACAGAAAAGGAATAGGTAGACCAATCACGAAAATGACCGGTATAAGGACAGAGTAGGGATACAACAGAGAAAAGGTTTGATCAAAAGATCATTAGAAAGCTGTTTCACAGAAAAGACCGTGGTAGGGACAGAGTAGAGATACAGAAGAGAAATAGTTGGACTAAAAGGTCATTAGTGAGCTGTTTCACAGAAAAGACCGGGGTAGGGACAGAGTAGATGTACAGAAAAGGAATAGTTGGACTAAAAAGTCATTAGAGAGCTGTTTCACAGAAAATACCAGGGTAGGGACAGAGTAGATGTACAGAAGAGGAATAGTTTGACCAAAAGGTCAATAGAGAGCTATATCACAGAAAGAACCGGAGTAGGACCAGAGCAGGGATACAGAAGGGAATACCAGAAGGCCATTAGAAAACTCTTCCGCAGAAAAGACCTGTGTAAGGATAGAGTAGAAAGACACAAAAGGAATAGGTAGACCAAGAGGTCATTAGAAAACTGTTTCACGAAAAAGACCGGTGTAAGGACAGAGTAGGGATACAACAGAGAAAAGGTTTGATCAAAAGGTCATTAGAAAGCTGTTTCACAGACAAGACCGGGGTAGGGACAAAGTAGAGATACAGGAGGGGAATAGTTTCACCAAAAGGTCATTAGGAAACTCTTCCGCAGAAAAGACCTGTGTAATGATAGAGTAGAAAGACAGAAAAGGAATAGGTAGACCAATCACGAAAATGACCGGTATAAGGACAGAGTAGGGATACAACAGAGAAAAGGTTTGATCAAAAGATCATTAGAAAGCTGTTTCACAGAAAAGACCGTGGTAGGGACAGAGTAGAGATACAGAAGAGAAATAGTTGGACTAAAAGGTCATTAGTGAGCTGTTTCACAGAAAAGACCGGGGTAGGGACAGAGTAGATGTACAGAAAAGGAATAGTTGGACTAAAAAGTCATTAGAGAGCTGTTTCACAGAAAATACCAGGGTAGGGACAGAGTAGATGTACAGAAGAGGAATAGTTTGACCAAAAGGTCAATAGAGAGCTATATCACAGAAAGAACCGGAGTAGGACCAGAGCAGGGATACAGAAGGGAATACCAGAAGGCCATTAGAAAACTCTTCCGCAGAAAAGACCTGTGTAAGGATAGAGTAGAAAGACACAAAAGGAATAGGTAGACCAAGAGGTCATTAGAGAACTGTTTCACGAAAAAGACCGGTGTAAGGACAGAGTAGGGATACAACAGAGAAAAAGTTTGATCAAAAGGTCATTAGAAAGCTGTTTCACAGACAAGACCGGGGTAGGGACAGAGTAGAGATACAGGAGGGGAATAGTTTCACCAAAAGGTCATTAGAGAGCTATTTCACAAAAAGAACCGGAGTAGGACCAGAGCAGGGATACAGAAGGGAATACCAAAAGGTCATTAGGAAACTCTTCCGCAGAAAAGACCTGTGTAATGATAGAGTAGAAAGACAGAAAAGGAATAGGTAGACCAATCACGAAAATGACCGGTATAAGGACAGAGTAGGGATACAACAGAGAAAAGGTTTGATCAAAAGATCATTAGAAAGCTGTTTCACAGAAAAGACCGTGGTAGGGACAGAGTAGAGATACAGAAGAGAAATAGTTTGACTAAAAGGTCATTAGTGAGCTGTTTCACAGAAAAGACCGGGGTAGGGACAGAGTAGATGTACAGAAAAGGAATAGTTGGACTAAAAAGTCATTAGAGAGCTGTTTCACAGAAAAGACCAGGGTAGGGACAGAGTAGATGTACAGAAGAGGAATAGTTTAATCAAAGGTCATTAGAGAGCGGTATCACAGAAAAAACAGATGTAAGCATAGAGTAGAAAGACAGTAAAGGAATAGATAGACCTAGAGGTCATTAGAGAACTGTTTCACGGAACAGACCGGGGTAGGGACAGAGTTGAAATACGGAAGAGAAACAGATAGACCGAGCCGTGTAGGGACAGCAAAAGGATAGAGAGAGAATTAGTAGAAATGAAGGGTAGATTGAAATATAGAGGATTTGAAATAGGCAGTGGGAGTAACGTTTAACCTAAATAGACGGGTTTTGCAAATCAGAATGCAGAGAACAAAGGGTAATAAGTGAACCTGGAGTAATAAATTATTTTTAAAAAAATCATGAATTTTTCGCAGTTTTAATACTGGCGCCTAAGAATATTTAAGCATTAAGAGAGGGACAGGAATCCTCGTAGAGGATATGACATAGCGTGTATACAGTCGCATATCTGAAGATATACTGTCTATCGCGGTAGAAGGAAAGAGACTACTACACACACCCCCTACAAGAAAGGTGTATTGAGTTAGGTAAGACTATGGTACCAGGAGTAGATGAGAATTACAGCGTGCTGTAAAGTATATTTGAGACAGGCGTGCTTTCAATGAGGCTAAATGGACGTGTCTATCCGTCAGAATAACAAAGGCTACATACGGTGCTAGTATTCATTGTAATTATGGCCTTATTTGCTATTGTTTCTTTGTCTTTGATATCAAAAGTGATAATAATTTTAAAAGACTATTAAATATAAAAGTCTTTGAATCTCGTGTTTTTTGTCGTGTTTATTGAAATGAAACTTGATAATTTGAAAACGGAATTGTTTTTTCGTCCTTAATATACTCTTATTTATTACAAGTAAGATGTGTTTGAGTGTTTGATAAGGGTTACGAAATTACTTTATAAATATTTTCCATTCATCTGGTACATCTGCGTTGCAAGGGGGGATTGCAGGAACCTCAACGGAACCTAATAGACAGAACTTATCATTCCGAATAATTAATATGTTCTTTGGAGCTCCAAAAATCCCTTATTATTACAACAATGGCAAATTCAAGAGACAAAGAAGAATCAAACTTTAACAAACAAGACGGACGCTTTGCTTCAAGTACCGGAAGCCACTCAATATTAATTTTCAAATATATCTTACGTCTTTGTCATATTTCCAGGGTAGCTACTTTGTGTATGGAACGGTTTGGAGGAGTAAACAGAGTTCTGGGCTCTTTTAATTAATATGAATTTCTAAAACGAACGAAATGTAAACAAAAAAGCTTCATTGGTTTGTTTGCCCTAATTAACGAATTACAAAGAAGAACGTGTTTTGGTTAATTAAGCAGAAACACTTCATTTGCATCCAGAATTACAAAGTTTGTGAGCATCTGAAAAGTTCTGCGTGAGTAAATTTCGTCTAAATTACAAATGCGAATTTTTGTTTAGAAATCAGTTTTCTCCCTCTGTTCTATTTATTTCAAATATACTCAAAGCTTCACCAAGGCAGTGAGGCTGCTTTTCTACCTCCCCTTATCAATCTCCAAAGATCATAAAAAACGTACACATCCCTTCCTAGAGACATTAACGTTCAACTTAACCTTGTTCTGTTCTTGTAGCTCAGGAAAAGTGATAAGTTAGCATTTATTTAAGTAAAATGCGTTGCGTTACATAGAAAAAAACAACCAGGTCATTTAAAATAAGATTTTCAGAACATTACAGCGCATTCAAAACAAAAAATCATCAAAAGTAGCAGAACACCTAGTATCGCATGAACATGAAATACCAAGTTACAAAAACATAAATGAAATAAATGATGACACAATAGAAGTAAATTCACTAGAAATATACCAAATCTATAAAAACAAATACAACAATTTAATGAATCAACAGACAACACATGCAGACGACGTACTTTTCAAAAACATCATGCACGAGGTACAAGACAAAAGATATATGACGTCAACAAATACCAACATCACGGACCTAACAACCACACCTAGGGGTTGTTTCTATGTAGGTGTTAGACTAATATTTTTGTTTGTTATTAGTTATTCATTTTCAATTTCAAAGGTTGTACAATTGAGGTTTCATTGACTACCAGTTTGAGACAAATACATATCTACCTTTGAAAAATATATTTCTAGCAATGGACGAGTTTACTCAGTTTCAAAGTGTTAAATTTCAAATAGAGGTTATTCACTTTAAATCCTACGTAACCACCAAATTTTTAAATTCAATTAATAAACAAATATTTTAGAAAATGGACTCAACATCATTTATCATCAACTACTAGAAACAAAATGTATTTTAACTTCATTGGATGAACAAAGAAGTATTTTTATTAATGATTGAAATTTTTTACTATATATATATATATATATATATATATATATATATACATATATATATATGTGTGTGTGTGTGTGTGTGTGTACTAAAAGATAAAATATACTAGTATAATTTTATTTTTTAAACAAATATATAATCAATTAAACAAAATTGCTAAAACATACAATATCCAGCTATGTTTTTAATTTTAACTCACCTGAAAGCAAACAAATATCACAAATAAGTTTCCATACTTTATTTTCAGCGTAGAAAATTAACCTTTAACATGTCTAAAAAACCAAACTTTTCACTAATTATTTAGTTTCGCTCCGGTGCCAATCTGACACGAATCATGGTTTGACACTTTATATATAAAAATACATTTGAATATATAATCGTCACAATAAGTTTACAAATTGTAGGCCTCCTAAAACGTTTTATGGTGTTTGAAGTGCAACATGGACTTTACCGCCTGTGAAGGTTATACGATGGACTGCGTGTCATAAATACAATTAAAGTGTATTAAAGTCACTTGATACCATAAAATTATGTGCGGGTTGCATACCTGAATCTCTAGCAGGGTTATAGGAAGTTGTGGTAGGTTTCTTTACACACCACTTCCGTAAAGAATAAAAGGATACGCAGAATGTATCTTTTAGGGTAAAACGAACAAGACGCTGGAAAAGGATATTATTTAACGCTCACGCAATAAATAATTTCGTGAAATATCTTCATGATACTGGTCTAAAGTGTCAAAAGATGTCTGTGTATTATTTTTAACTTCTTTATAAAAAAATAACATGGCCTTAATCATAAAAAAATAACAGGGCCTTAAAATATATACCCCTATTACTTACTTCTTACACAACAGTTGTGAACTTCCAGTCGATATTTTAAGTACACAGTTTCGTGTTTAAAATAATTTCCCTGTTTAAAGTAATCAAAAGTTTATTTAAATAGGACTATTGGTTTCCTATATTTTATTCCCCAGGTTTGGCCGTGTTGACAGGGGTGGAATTGTATTTTTCCTCCCCCACGCAATCATATAGTTGCGTGGAATAACAATAAGCTACGCACCTCTATAATTACTTCTTGGCCTGATTTCGCTTCCAAAGGTGAGAGTTTTAAATAAAAACATCTGTATTGTAAAATATATTCAGGCCTGCAGTTACTCATGCAAGTTGCAAGTTGCAGTATGTGAGACTATATAATTTTAAACAATATGTAAACATTAGTTATTGCACATTGTATCTGGTTTTTTACACATTATTTTTAAGTATCCGAGTCTCTTGTGTTACGTAAAAAAGTAATTAATGTCACTGAGACACTGAAAATTATAACTTTCGGCAACATACCGAAATAAAAGATGTCTCCTATGCAGCCTCAAAATAACGGTTAAAGACCGAATAATACGAAAACATTCATTTGGTCACGTTCGTTGCTGTGATCAAAGTCTCCGTAGGGTCACCGTCAACGCAGTGGCACTGGAGGTCATCCTAACGGGATGGAGAAAGGTTCTACGTTTCCCCCAGTTCACTGAATCATCACGCAAATTCAGGTTTCTACCGTAAGTATGTGCACCATGTGAAACACATGGGTCGAGGTAATAGAGTCCCAAACTCGACCTACTCTCTAATGATGACTGTAGAAAGAACGTTTTCTCGCTAAACGGTATTTTCAAATTTTATTTCTATATCTAAATAAGATTATTCAATAAGTTTACTTCAACTATTTTAATTCGTTACTTTAATTCTTCGATAATTGTTCGAGACAGGAAACGTCATGGTACGAGCTGGTTCCATCTGCGAACTGAAGGAACTTTCTGAATAAGTGAACCAAACTCCACCTAAAACCTCCAGAAAGACAGATCCCGGATACTAATGGAGAGTCTTTTGTTCTCGGTTTAGTCAATAACGTAGACACGTCATCGTTCAGATACTTGTATCATCATAAAAGCGTTATCAGATATTATAGTTTAGTTCGTATTTGCTCATTCCCTCAGTACTATATCACAGCCATTCTTAAGTTATATTCAACTGTTACAAAAATGTAGCCGTGAATCTGTTATACCGAGTATTATTTTTGTGTGTTCCTGGTTCAGCAACAATAACAGCAATGAAACAGGATATTAACACTTTAACGTTCGCATAAAACCAGCAACACAATAAAATATATATTCAATTTAAACAAAACGAGATGCTGAAAGTCATAACCAGCGGGCTCTATGTTTTATTCATCGTAACACGCTTTAATCGAATTTTACCATTTGACTCTCATGACGAACTGTTTTGATTACACTTGTTCAGTGCCGCGTGACGGTACTGTTTCGTGATTGGCTGCGGTAACAGTTTGCTCTTTTTGAAACCAACATTTTATTTAGCTATGTGTCCCCTCGTGGTAAACGAAGGCAATGTATTTCCCTCATTGTTTAGGCCGTGTTATTGATGAAACAGTGAGAAAGTAAAAAAAATAAATCAGAAATGCATTCTTGTCATGTGGTGAATCCTAATAGTCCATGAAACTGTTAAGTGTCATGGATGGCTGGGTCATGCAGAATGGTGGGCTGGTCACATGAAATTACCTGAGCGGGTCATGTATGGTTAGATAAGGTCATGTATGATAGAAGTAAAGTTACAAGAATAGAGTTTGGCGGGGAATATAGTATAATGGACATGTCACATAGAATGAGATGGGTGAAGTATGTGGGGTTGTGAGTAAATCATATAAAATGAGATGGTCTTGACATGTAGAGTAGTGGACAGGTCAAATAAAATGAGATGTGCTTGATAAGTAGAGTAGTTGGCAGGTCAAATAATAATAAATGGGTGAGACATATAGAGTAGTGGGCAGGTCAAATCATATAGGATGGTCTTGACATGAAGATTACCAGGCAGATCAAATAAAATGAGGAGCGAACCATGTAGAGCAGTGAATAGGTCAAATAAAATGACATATGCAGGATATGTAGAGTAGTGGGCAAGTCAAATAAAATGAGATGGTCTTGACATGTATAGTAGAAGGCTGGTCAAATAAAATAAGATGGTCTTGAAATGTATAAGAGAGTGCTGGTGAAATTAAATGAGATGGGAGGGTCATGTATAGTAGTGGATAAGTCAAATGAAATGAGATGGTCTTGACATGTAGAGTAGTGGGCAGGTCAAATTAAATAAGATGGTCTTGACATGTATAGTAGAGGTCTGGTCAAATTAAATGAGATGTGGAGTAGTGGGCAGGTCAAATAAAAAAGATGGGCGGGACACGTAGAGTAGTGGGCAAGTTGAATAAATTTAGATGCGCAGGTTATGTAGGCTGACCCGGCAAGCTGGCCTGAGCAACCGGGCGGGTCCACAGGTGGCGGATAGTGGGACGCCCTACAGAAATGTAGGTTACCTGTGAATAAGGATTCCGGAAGGTTTCTGAATATGCAGGCCTAGACCAAGGCTATGGTTCAAAGGTGAGGAATTATCCCTCCTCGTCAGTCAACCGGTTGAGGGCGGTAGAAATAACTGCTCTGACTGGGGGGACTGTGGTAGTTGGGGAATTAGGTCCTCACAATGCTACTCTCACCTCCCAGGTGAACCAATAGCAATGCGACTGTGAAGTATGGGCGGGAAACTACCCTAACGACACAGTTGTAAAAAAGAGAGTAAAGCAGGCTGTTCGCTTCATGAGCAACAGTTAATAATGTCCTGAACTTGGGGTGTGCTTCAAGGTCAGTGACTGAATACCCAATCCAAGGTGGAAGGCATCGTGCCGAAGGATGAATGGCTGCAGGGTATAAAATGCAGTTGCACACGATCCCCTTGAGGAACCAGACAAAACCTCATTGTATGTTGTCTTGCCAGGGCAGTGGGGGCTCTGCTCTGATCGACCGTTATTTCCCCCATACTCGTGGGACTTTAATGGACCAAGTAAGTAAAAGAATTGATTTCGAGACTGCACAGACAGTGGGAGCCAATGAGACGGCAAACAGTGAGTCTGTAGCAGATGTGTCAACGGCAACCATCACTGGGGGTGCGGGGGCGGCTGTCAAGCTGCCGACTGCAGAAACCGGTGAAGTGGCTGTAGAGTTGAGCACGCTGTCTAGTACTGGGGCTGCTCTGCGGACCCAGGCGACTGCAAATTAAGCAAAACAATGATCAAGATCCTCCAAGTGAACCTACAGCATAGCAGGGCGGCGAGTGCTGTCGTGTGTAGGATGCTGGACAGGGGAGAGATGGACTTGGTTCTCATCCAGGAGCCATGGATTTCTGGAGGACGAATATTCGGGCTGGCGACATCTGGAGGTAAGTTGTTGTACGATAAGGACTCCGGTGTACCCAGGACGTGTATCCTGGTTAGGAGAGGGTTGAGTGCTTTTGTACTAATGGACTTCTGCTGCAGGGACTTAATAGCAGTGACGGTGGAGCTGCGGGCGGAGGGGAGGATGAAGAGGCTGAACCTTGCCACGGCATATCTCCCCGTTGACTACGCGGGGGCTCTACCAACACAAGAGCTGAGGAGGCTGGTCGAGCACTGCGGGGCTATGGATGAGGAGCTGCTGGTGGGGATGGATGCTAACTTCCATCACACTTCGTGGGGAAGTACAGGTACCAACACTAGAGGTGAGGAACTTTTAGCTTATCTTAGCTCTAAGAATTTACTAGTCTTAAATCAGGGGGAAGAGCCGACGTTTGTCACTAGGGCCAGACAGGAGGTCCTGGACATTACGGTGGCATCGAATCAGACGGCTAGGTATGTACTAAACTGGCATGTGTCGGATGAACCATCTTCTTCTGACCACAGACATATTAGGTATGATATCTCTCTAAATCCAGCCATGCTTCGGCCAACCAGGGATCCAAGAAGAACAGACTGGGACTCCTACAGGAGGGACCTGGGAGTTCGGATTGAGGAGGCTGGATTGGAGTATGGTGGGAGGAGAGTGCTAGAAGACTCTGCCGCATTGGTTGGCGAGGCTATAGTAGAATCCTTTACTGATAACTGCCCTCTTAGTGAGAAGAGAAAAGTAGGGGATCCGTCATGGTGGAACAAGAAGCTAGCCAAACTTCGGAAGACCACCACGAGACTCTTTAATAGAGCAAAGAAGAACGGGGAGTGGGACCAGTATAGGAAAACACTAACCGAATACAACAGGGCAATTAGAGAAGCACGCAGGAAGTCCTGGAAAGAGGTTTTGTCAAGAGATTGACAAAACTCGGGAAGGGGCACGACTGCATAAAGTGCTCTCTAAGGACCCAGTTAACCCGGTGGGGATGCTAAGAACCCCACTGGGAAATATAACAAAAACTGCAGGGGAAACTGTGGAAGAATTAATCAGAACACATTTCCCTTTCAGTACCCTGAGGAAACTTGACAGCAGACACTGAACCATTTGCCAAACTCTCCACAAGACGTGGTAAGAGGGAGGACTGGGAAGTGGCAAGGAGGATAGTAACTCCACAACGGGTAAGATGGGCTATTGGCACATTTAAACCCTACAATTCTCCAGGTCCAGATGGGATCTATCCTGTGCTGCTGCAGCAGGGAATGGATTTGCTGGTACTGGTACTTACTAAATTATACAGGCTAAGCATTGCTTTAGGGCATGTGCCGGCAGCCTGGAAAGCTAGTAAGGTGGTCTTTATACCTAAGCCCACCGGTAACCAATCGGAAGGGAAAGGATACAGACCTATTACACTCATGTCCTTTGTTCTTAAGGGACTTGAAAAACTGGTTGATAGGCATATTAGGGGGGGGGGGTGCTTTTGCCATAAAACCACTGCATTGGAACCAGTATGCTTATCAACCGGGGAAATCCTGCTAGGGAGCTCTCCATCAAGTGGTTGGTGAGATTGAGCAAATGATCGCCAAGAAAGGTTGTGCCATAGGTGCCTTACTCGACATTGAAGGGGCTTTCAATAACCCTTCGGTGGAGACGATGGTAAGTGGTGCAAGACGTCATGGAGTGGATGCAACCACTTGTGGTTGGATAAGTTCCATGCTAACAAACAGAAGCATTTCTGTAGAGGTGGCAGGGGAGGTCAGAAGGGCGGAGACAAGTCTGGGCTGTGCACAGGGGGGGGGGGTTCTCTCTCCTCTGTTGTGGTGCCTAGTGGTTGACAACCTTATTGAACTCCTGAATGAACAGGGGTACTTCTGTCTAGGATATGCGGACGACATAGTTGTTTTGATCCTGGGCAGATTCCCTGATACAGTCCTTGAGGTAATCAGAAATCCTCTACGACTGATTGAAGAGTGGTGTAAAAAGGAGAACCTTAGGGTAAATCCAAAAAAGACTGCTCTCATTAACTTCACCAGACAGCGAAAAGATCTGACGACCAGGATGCCCCGCTTGTTTGGTGAATACGTTGAGTTTGTGGGGGAGGTGAAGTACCTGGGAGTTACTCTGGACAGGAAACTCACCTGGAACCCACATCTTGAGAGGACAGTTAACAGGGACAAAAGGGCACTGATGACTGTGAGAAGAATGGTGGGTAAGAAATGGGGACTGAAGCCATCAATGATGCACTGGATGTATCTGAGGGTGATAAGACCTATGATTACCTATGGAGCTCTGGTGTGGTGGACAAAGGCCAACCAGGCACAGACAAGAGCTAAACTGAGCTCTATCCAGAGATTGGCCTGTCTGTGCACACTGGGAGCGATGTCAACTACACCAGGTGCAGCAATGGAAGTAATGCTTAACCTCCCTCCCCTTGAGCTTGTCCTTAGGGGAGAGGCGAGGCTGGCGGCATGGAGATTGCGCAACTCGAGCAACTGGGCTAACCTCCCAGATGTCTAGGGACATATGAGTATCGAGTGCGTGGTCAAAGAACCCGTCTTGGAAATGGGCAGCGACCACGTTACTCGAATGTTTGCACCTGACCAGGTCCACCAAACTATGATGGAATGGTCAGGGACATTAACATCGGGAGCTCAGATCTGGTACACAGATGGCTCCAGGATGGGCATCGGCACTGGAGCGGGGGTGTATTGTAAAAACCCAAGGGTAGAACTAGTTTTTTCTTTGGGGAGGCATACCTCTGTCTTTCAGGCCGTATATGCTATAAATGCCTGTCTGGGAGAGATAGCGAGAAGGGAAACACACGGGACCCGGATTGCTATTTTCTCCGACAGTCAGGCAGCAATTAAGGCACTAAACGGACACGTGGTCACCTCGGCCATAGTCAGGGAGTGCCTAATTAACCTACAAGCTCTGGCAAGGCACAATCAAATCATGATAGGTTGGGTGCCAGGGCATAGGGGAATACTTGGAAATGAAGCCGCAGATGCGCTGGCCAGGGAGGGGTCTTCCACTCCCCTGATTAGACCGGTGCATGCGGTAGGTATTTCCAAATCCATGGTCAAGATGGCAGTGCGAAGGTGGATGGCTGAAAGACACTGTGAGCACTGGATCAGGGCCGAAGTGATGAGACACAGTAAGCTAACATTTAGGAAACCTTCCTTGGGGCTGCAGAAGAGTCTCATCTATCTGTCTAGGCAGGAATTGAGGATAGCCACAGGTCTACTCATGGGACACTGTGGACTAAGGAAACATTTGCATAAAATGGGTGTCTACAAAGATGAACCAGTGTGCAGATTATGCGGACAGGAACTGGAGACTGCCACACACATTATTTTCAGATGTGAAGTACTTGCTGAGAGGCGCTTCAACCTCTTTGGTGATGGAACGGCTTTGGTGGATGCTGAAGGTAAAACTCTAGTCAGGAAACTCCTAAACCTGGTAAGAGGGAAGGGGTTATTTGACTAGATCAGGGAGGTAAGTACAATATACCTTAAGGTAGCAGTGCTTCGGGCAATTCAAACCCGCTCCCAAGTTAAAAAAAAAAAAAAAAAAATATGTAGGCTGAAGGGGTTAGGTTGTTAGGAATACATTTTACAAACAAATGTTTAGGTTACATACGAGACTTTGTAAGTAGCAGTCCTAACCTAAGCACTAATGCTTCGCGTTACGTAACAAACGGCCTTGATTTTACAGTATCCTACATACTAGGTAATTTTACAAGTACAAATATACCGGCTACGCAGGTATAAAATGACATAAACGCATGTCAACGTCGTTTATTGTAAACACAGCTGTTTCAATGCCCGCCATCAAAATGCCGCTCCGAATGAATGCAATAACTGACGACAAAGGCAAAAGTTCGGCGTTACATTAATCTAACGCCAAACGGAACCGCTACAACAAGAGTCCGAACGTTTGTACAGCTTCACGGAATTTGTTGAAGTGATGACGTACGATTAATTAAAAGTGCGGCACGGTGATTGGGCAATAAGGATAATGAGCATGCTTTGAAATACATTTTCTAAACCCTAGCTTGTTACTGGCCGGGTTTCGAAATGTCATTATTATTATTACTTCTGTTAATACTCAACAACTTGTTCCGAGCATCATATCCTCATACTACCCCTTACTCCACGTGGTCAGTATCTGATTCAGAGGTAAGTTATATGTATAAAGATAAATCAAATGAATGTCTAGGTCGAAGAATTTTAATCAAAGTTTTCCAATATTGAGGCTTACGTACTGAGCGCGTGGGGGGAAATAGAGATGTATAAAGGTTCACAAAGGGTTGGGCCAGTCCAGCAGAAACTTTCTTTTATCTACAAAGCATAGACACATTTATTCTCGTATTGAAAAATTGTATTTTATGAAAACTAACTGAAATAAAATAAATATAACATTTTCTGTTAACACGTAGAGATTGTAATTAGTATTATTTTCACCACAGTATATAGTACATATTTCACCACAAACAGCAAAATTATATGTTTAAAACATTGTATTATATCTATAGTTTTTATTAAAAATTACTATAGTTATATTTGAAAAATAAATAAAACGTAAGCACAAACAAGACTAAATGAAAGAGAAAGGATGCTACGAGAGAGGTTTTGCTGAGTATGTCAGTTTCCTGTTCTTTTGAGTGTAAATGGCGCAACATTTTAATGTTAATTAAATAATATAATTGCCTATACAATGATCAAAAGCAAAACATTTACTCAGCGTTCGACGTGTGGTTAATGCTGGTTCCTAAAAAAAATAGCTGAGCCGTTAGGCTCTACTAAAAAGTACATTTGCCAAATAACAGCAAGTTTCATAATGTGTGTTATCATTTAAATTTGACGAAAAATATTATTTGAATTTACAGTGAAATACATTTGAAAATGATTTAAACATAATTTCTAAAACCGTCTTCATTGAGAAGACTTTAGATTTATCTGAAACCATATGTTATATGCTAGGGTAAATATATGAAAGTTTCATATGTCGAAATTTTTCAATTATTTTCTTAGACACAGTTCAAAATGGATACTATGTTTGAAAACCCCGTACCATATCATCTGTAACAATCAACCAACCCCTGGCATTCCAAGGAGATTTGACCTCTACTGGAAAGTGACCCAATGTGTCACTAACCAAGATAGTTGGGTTGGTTGAGTATCGATCTAAGGGCGGTTGAAATTAAAATACCAAACTATACTTAATAGTTCAATACCGTGGTCATCCTTGATATTATTCGGTTTTAAAACTGAAAATTATTAACCCCCACTGAAAATACAGAATTATTAGAAAGACTATTAGGGAAATAGAAGTTCTAGAAAGCGTTGTGATTTTCTTGAGAAATAATCAAAATAAGAACGTTTTATAAAAGATTAAAAAGCAAAGATAAAAAACGGATTTGAATTATAAAATATTACCTTTTGGGATATATTATATGAAGTCTTGCAAAATTGAAGTCGGTCTTAATAAGACTTTTCTTGAAATTCAATTTGCATGAACTTTGTTCGGGACATAATTGCATAAAGCAATTCTCTTTGATTGTAATCTTGATTAAATAAAGAAGTTTTCTACTGCGACTGTCTGTCTACGCTTCCCACTGACGTTTGTTACCAAATTATACTTCTAGAGTGGCATGGCATAAAGAACATGTAAAACTAATGACAGCTAATGCTCTTAATGCCTTAATCTGTTAAGATTGAGTAGGTTCGTAAGACATATGGTGAGATTAGTTCGATGTTTATTTGTGTTATTGTCCTGACACATACTGAGACAGCCAAAACAAACTCAAAGTTGAAGATTTTGCACTTAGGCCAAATCTTTTAAAAATACTATTTAAAAAGATTAAAAATGAAACCGCTGCTATGGACTGTAGCAGGCAAGCAGGTTCACTATCTGATTAAGTAAACAAATCCGGTCCAAAGGGTCGATTTTGTTCACGAAACAGAGCAACTAGGAAAAAAAATATAAAAATGAAATTAGAAAATAAAAGTAACAAACCACCATAGTTTAAGAAAATTTAAATAAATCGTAATAAGATTAAAATAAAGTAAAAATATTATTTATTAACAAATTTATTTAAAGAAATATTAATAAAATTAACTGGAATAATTAAATGGTTTAAAAATAAAAGAGGACACATAATATCCATCTATACCAAAATTTGTTTTTACCTAAACAAATAATTTATTTTGGTTGTTTTTCAAAACTAATTAAAATCTAATTATTTCGATTTATAAATTTAAAACGCTACAACTTGTTTTAAAGTACATTTATGGTGAATAATTACGGGAAGCAAAGAGCTTCTGTTTGTGGCATGAATTAATAATAGTGGTTGGCTGCAAGGTAAGTCCCATTTGTCGCAGAAAAATGTTTATGGCAACATTAAATATTGATATTTTTAATTAGAATGTATTTATGATACAATGCTGTCACATTGCAGGAACTTATTTACAGGACTATAACAAAATTGTGATCAAAATTCACGTAATGGTTTTGTTACTTATAAACATATATGTATAAGGAATATAAACTTATATATTCAGAAATGTAAACAAAATGATCATCTTTTTAACGTTTATTGGACATTTTAAAAATTTAACACATGCTTCTCGTGCACACACACACACACACTGCAACGAAACTCGCGCAACGCCGAACCAGCGAGCCGGCCACCCCCGTTATAATGTATTTCTAATGCAGTACTGTCACATTGTAGAACCATGATTACAGTACTGTAATTAAAATGTGATCAACACTCAAGTAAGTATATATATATATATATATATATATATATATATATATATATATATATATTTTGTTTTTAGAAATATATGTATCGCCTTAGATATTCAGAAATTTACACAAAATGGCAATTATTTTAGAATGTATTGGCAATTTTAGAAGTTTAACATACACACACACACAAACACACACTGTAACGGTCTGGAAGGCCGTCCAAATTGGGAAATTATTAATTTCCTATTTTTTTAAATAATTTTAATATTTAAATAATGAGGTTTTAATTTATTGTATAATGAAACGTTGTAAAGAGTCAAGTAGTCAGTAAAATATTGATTAAATATTATTAGGACAAATTAAAAATTAAAACAAAATAAAACTATAATAACTAACTAAATTTGACAAACCGTGCCGAAAAATGCTAACTTGAGAACTAGGATATCACTGACATTTTGAAATGTCCAGTAAAATCAAAAATGAACAATAGTGATAACTAAATTTAAAAAACTTAAATAACAAAAAAGTTACAGCCATTTTAAAATAATAGACATTTTTCAGTGTTCTAAAACAGATAAAAAAAAATATGCAGGTTGAATCGAATACGTTGTCCAACCCGCCTGTACAAGAAAAAAAGCACAGAGTTAGCGACGAGCTTAGAGCAGGGGGGAAGGGTTACATAGCCGCAATAAATACAGGAACTTAGGGACCTGTAGGGCAGTCTGTAAAAATTTTTAATACGAGGTGCGAACGGCCGTAATGTCGGATCGCGCCTAGGACCACCATCATCGGCCAGATGGGACAAAACCATCACGCTTTCGCCGTCTAAGACAATTAATGGACAAGGGCTCCAGACTCAGCCTCCAGGACTCGGAAATGGAGAAAGACTTCCATCGACTGACCAGGGATGGCAACTTACGATGTCCAGGGACCAGAGAATCCAGAAGAGAGAACTCTAGGACCGGCAGGGAAATCCTTAGCAAGTCATTTTCTCTATTATATACAAATTAACGTCAAATTTAGTCAGTTAAATTTATTAAATTCAAATTACCAATTAAACTTAATCAATGACTTCACTCTATGTTGAAAAATTAAATAAATCTTAAAAGTAGTAAAATTAATTAACATAACAAAAATGTTTAAATAATGAATAATAAATATTAAATTCACGAAGTGGTTTTGGCCATAAGCCAATCATTTTCAGAAAGACCAGAACTATAGAGTTATACCAATTTTAAAATTATTTGTTGTAAAATGTGAAATTTACCAATTCAACCTTGAAATCAGAGGATAAAAAAATTTTTATTATGTTAAATTTGGAAATAATTTTGTTTAAAAATGTGTAAATATAATTAATGAATTATATGTGAAATGTAGGATTTAAATAGGTGGAAAATAACGAACTTTTAATTAATTATTTGTGAAGATAAAGAGAGAGTTAAATGTATTTTATTTGAAAAGAATATTATTTTAGTTTAAAATCAGTAATTAAATGCATTATAAAAACGTACAGTATTTGAATTTATACTGTGTTGAACAACCAATAAAAACTTTTAGTTTTTTCCGACTGATAAATAATAATTATAAAACCAAAGTACAGTTTTAATTAATAAATATATAAAGTTCAGAACCTAATGTTTCTTCAAACGAGTTCTCTCTTGAGAACAATTATATTGAGCTATTCTAAAAATTAGTTGGTTTTTTTTATTGAAGCCCAAAGATGATGTCTATTGGCAGATCATGTTTAAAGAACACAGGAGACTTTTAAAAAGGTATCTTAAACATGATCATATTTTGCACGTCCCCTTGCTGTGCCTGCAGTTCTCATGAAGTGGTAAGATTCTTTGAAAGTGTTGTGTGTTCATATAAATGTTGTTTCTTTCAAGCTGACTATTTTACTGACATGTGTGACTATATACAGACCCAACAAAATTTCCAACCATCTTAGGGGAGGTCGTACAAACGTTAAGGTAGATGTCAGCGGGAATAGGCTTGCATTTGGGCGTGGTACATTACGCGGGATCACAAGACAAAATTTAGGGATCTTAACACGGTACACAAAACGGTGTGAGCAGCAAATATATAAATATATAATAAATATGTAATTGTGCCAACGAAGCGGGGGGACGTTGCAACACACACACACAGACGCCCAAAACAATGACAAAGTTCAAGATTTTGCACTTAGAAAAAATCTTTCAGAAATATCATTTTAAGACCTAAAAAATAAAACCGCTGCTATAAACACTAGTGGTCAAGCCAGGTTCACTATCTGGTGCAGTTAACAAGCCCGGTCCCAAGGATCGATTTTGTTCACGAAACAGAGCAACTAGGAAATAATTAATTTTTTCTTAGGAATAATGAATTTAATCTTTTTTTACTTTATAAAAAATAAAAAAAACTGAAAAATGAAATTCGATAATAAAAGTAAAGAACCACCAATGTTTATGAAAAATCAAAAAAAAACTATAAAAGCAAAATATTATAGAATAAAATTTATTAAATTTATTTAATAAAAAATTGTAAGTATTAAATGGTATGAAATATGCTTCAAAAATTATATGTGTCAAGTGCGGGAGAAAATAGTTTCGAGTGCCGTTAAAGGGTAATTTAGGAACGGAGTGGGATAGCACTCATTCAAGTTAGTAACAAATTCTTAAGTTATGAAATAGACCATGGCGTTAAGAAATATGACAATATTACACCATAAGCGACGTTTTAAAGCAGCAGATACAAATCGAGCACAAATCTACGAAGGCAAGTTCATTAGGACCCTATGTTACAAGGCAGGACAAGATTTTATAAACCAATAAACCTCGTACCTGAGTAGGAAGTACTTTCCGATAGAACAAATTTACGCAAATAAGCTCTCGTGACGGACAGTCGTCTTTCCAGGGATCCAGGAAGGGCTCCAAGATGCTATTCCGTGGCTAAGTGAAAAATGAAGCCCAAGCCGGACTTGAAGATGGTCTGCCTTCGAGTGCCTGCGATTTCGAATTTTGAATTTTTCACTACATACAAAATTATAAAATATTTTAAACGGGGCCCTAAAACTGTTCAGTTGCAATTGCTACAAGATACCAGAGTCAAGGAATATCATGAGGAAGAAGAAGATCAATCACAGTAAAAGTTTTTGAGGAAAGTCTGAAATTTAATAGCAAATTAACCATTTATTAAATTTAGTTATTTTTTTTAAATCATAGGTTCAATTTTTTAAAGATAAAAATAAAATCTCTTATTGAAAATTATTAATTAAAAACATGTAAGCAATTGACTCTTTTTTAAATAGCAATAAATGTGGTTTTCATGAAATAAAAATTTTGTTCAAATATAAAATGCAAGTTCCAAAATCACAAGGTTAAAGTTACATCAAGTTGTAACAAGGTAACGTTTAACAAAGTCAAAGCACTATATATTCAAAATTTATTATTTATCAATAGTAAAATGATTTATTTAAAGTCAAAATCGGTAAAAAAATAAGAAATTAATACTGAAAATAAATAATAATTGATTTATTACTAAAATTAATATAGCAAATTGTATGCCCCTATATCATATTAAATATTTAGAATCAAATATCTGTAAAGATGTAAATCCAGTAAAATTGTTTCTAAAATACTTCAGATTTATGTTTGGGAGCACAAATATAATTTAAACACGGAAGCACTAGGAAGTAGTCTTGCCTGTTGCTCCTACAAATAATTATATAAATAAAATAAAATAAAATAAATTGGTATACTTTATTCATCTGATGTATTTAAATATCTATGTAAATTTATGTGTGTACTCTGAATTGTACAAAATTACAATGTTCTTTCAATGACTATAAATCTTAGAGACAGTTAAATAATAGTGCTATCCAATAGATTGATGAACTTTATGCAAAGATTATATCAACGTTTCTGAGTTTTATAAACCATTCAAGTGTATTTCATGTTTAAAGAACTGCTTACTAACATTAAAATACGTAACAAAAATTCTATGGAATTTTAATAAGAACTGGATAATACTTTGGACAAGCAAATTTCCATTTATATTTTAATTTTCATTTAATTAAAACAGTTTACAACAAAAAAAGTTTTAAATTATTACAACTATCCTGTGGGAAATCAACTAAATAAAATTGCAAAAATTTTTTCAACCAGCAACAAGAGTAAAATTAAATAATTCAATTAAACTGAAGAAAAGATTCTTTAAGAAACATTTTTGCAATAGCAAAAGTCATAGTAATTTACAGTTAAACAAAAATGTATAAGGTATATATTATCACATTGGAGGAGTAGACAATTTTGGAGGGTTTTTAAACAAAATCCAGGGATTTATTCTCTGGCAGAGCACGCTCGACACAACACAGGTACCAGGATATGGTAAGTCGGGTGAGATCATATTTTTGACCACTGTCGAACTGGCGCGTTTCGGCCCTACAGTGTCCATCATCACCAGGTAGATCTTACGCGGTAAATGCTTAAATGTGGTCACGTTGTTGGTAGGATGTAGAACGTGAAAATCGGGGACATCTTTCCTGAGAAGGGTGCAAGATTTGGGCGCGGCAATACAAACCTTGTAAATATTCCAGTTATTCAAGGCTGAGGGGATTTAGGCTTAAAAATATTGACAATAAAATTATACAGACAGATATCTCATAAAACCTTTACTCAGTTAAGGAAAGAGTTTCCAATCGTCAGCTTGATATTGTAGGTTCTACTATTTACTTATATCTGAACCGGACGATTAGTAAAGACGAGGTCCAGTTTTGTGGTGTGTCTATCAATAAGGGCTAAGACAATTGCATTTTCTTGAAAATTAAATTGACAGACCTAACGACTAAGGTATTTGTAGGGGCCAGTTGGTCGTATTCCCATACCTACTCTACCCAGATCAGATCAGTCTACTTCAGATGTGCACCCTGCCCACATGATGGCATAACTTCAATTGTACCCAGTACCATGCGACCATTATACCTTCAACTTAATCACACCTACATTAATAATCCTTTCATATTCATTGTAAGCATTATTAGTATATTTATTTCCAATCTCATCGCCTTTGAACTACTTTAAATGTAACGGTTAGTGTGTATGTGTGTGTGTGTGTGTGTGTGTGTGTGTGTGTGTGTGTGTGTGTGTGTGTGTGTGTGTGTGTGTGTGTGTGTGTGTGTGTGTGTGTGTGTGTGTGTGTGTGTGTGTGTGTGTGTGTGTGTGTGTGTGTGTGTGTGTGTGTGTGTTTGACATACATATAGACATACTCCAGAAGTTGAGTTTTTCAAAAATATCACTCAAATAAGGCAATTTTAAAATCAGAGTCAATGAGGACTGATGGTCAATTAGATTCTTGCTCTGTGAAGAAAATGTCCAATTTTTTTGGAGATCAAACACACAGACCAAATATATTAATTTTCACTAACCTGCCTCGCGTACACTCTGCAACGTTTAGAGTACTCCCAATGAATACGCGTAGCACAGTTTGACAACTTCTGGCTTAGAAGATAAAATGTCATCAGAAAGTTTTTAACATAAAATTTTGATCTAAGTGACGTGGGGTCCAATCTGATCTAAATTATTATCTGCTGATTCATCGCCTTAGTTGAGCAGTCATGTATCGTTGAAATAGATCTGCTCGTCATCTTGATGTTTTCAGGTTAGGAGAGAAAGAGAGAGAGAGAGAGAGAGAGAGAGAGAGAGAGAGAGAGAGAGAATGGGAGAGAGAGAATGAAAGTTTTCGAACAGCTTTATATCATTCAGAACTTGCGCAACTTAAACTTGTCGATTCTTTTACATAAAACTGTCTTTTGTAATTGTAAATGCAAATTTCCTTCTGTCTTATTAAATGAAATCTCTTCTCTCTTTTCGCAATTTGTTAATTATTACAGGCAGCCCATTGTGTTTTGTTTTACATCTCTTCGCAGTACCAGCATTCCTATTGCTTTATTCAAATTTATATACATAATGAAATACAAATTGCATTTTTATTTTGCCTTTAGAAATCATCACAAACGGACGTTGAGGGAAACGTGATAGGCAGCAGTGATCAAGTCCTTATTGCTTTCCATTAGTGTAAAGCATGTCTCCAATACAGTCTTATACATCTATATATCTGCTGAAACCATCTGATCACATTATACAAACACAGCCTCAGAGGTATCCCTACGCTACACGCTTATCGCAGTGATTACCCTTGCTTTGGTCACTTGTCATACCTCTGCACTGAAATTTCTAAATTTAAAAGTTTTGGCCAGCCTTTTAACCCAGTCTCCGTTAACGAACATGGAAACAAAGTTTGCCAACTTAACAAATGTGCCCGTCACTCTACGTGCTGCTTCCACCAGGCACGTATATCAATGAACATTACACCACACCTGTCACTTACTTGTATGTACTGTAGTCAATTTCACCTATTTCATATGTTTAGTAATTTGTAAGTTTGCAGTGAAATCCTTTTAAAATACGTTACTAATGCAAAGTAGTAAATTTGTGTTGCACATTCGGTAAGTGTAAGCGTTCACCAATACATTTTATTAAGATTATTTTCATTGGTACTAATGTATTAATTACGCCTAAGTGTATTACAACATGTTTTCAAAGGAAAACATTTTACGATTTGAACCTATACATTATTTAAAGCATTTATTTTACTTAATTTATTTTTCTTGATATCAGCCCAGTTTGTGTGTGCAATTGCCAATAATATTTCGTTCCAGCTTCACTATCTACTACCTACCACTGTTGACGCAACGCAAAAGTGATTTTACCCGAAATAAAAAGAATAGTTCCATATTTAAGGTAACAATGATCTTTAAATGATAGAACCAATAAAAATATCTCTCTAATATCGTATATCATTAAGGGGATAAATTAAATGGATCAATAAAAATTGAGTGGTTAATATTGTAAGAGCAATATTACAATATTATAGAATTTTACTTTATATTTTATTTACTTCTCTTGTTATCACCCCAATTCGCGTGTGCCAATTACCAATAACATTTCGTTCGTTTCACTACCTACTACTCACTACTGACGACGCAACGCAAAAGTGTTTTTACCCGAAATAAGAAGAATAGTTCCATATTTAAGATAACAATGATCCTTTAAGATAAATACTAGAACCAATGAAAATATCTCTCTAATATAGTATATCATTAAGGGGATAAATTAAATGGATCAATAAAAATTGAGTGGTTAATATTGTAAGAGAAATATTACACTATTATAGAATTCGGAAGATATTGGAATTAGATATTGGATATTATAAAAATATTTGATTTGAAGCAGAAAAATACTAATGTGCAAATAAATACTGTATGCTACACTTTCTTATGTTCCAAATCTTTAAAGTATTTATGTGTTATTAGGTGTAATATATCTTTCGTAAGAATATGAACTTCGATCATTGGTGTTAAATTTTAAAACTCTAACAAAATAAAATAAAGTATTATTATACAATAATATTTACAGCAGATTTAATAATAATAATATACTATTTAATAATAGTTTCAAGACAGAAACCTTCTTAGTATCACCTTTTCACACGAGCTAAACTCCAAATAATTTGGAAATTCTATGATTGTAAATTTTTAACAACATTATAAAAATTAAATAAGACAAACGTGGGTTGCATTTACTTACCAATTCTTTATACTGTTATCCAAAGGATGGGTGCCACGTTTTCCAAACTGAATTGTCGTATGGACATAAAAATTTACACTTCTGGATTTTCCAAATTATTTTTACTCCTTCGTTTAAAAACGTGGTACTAAGAACGTTGTATACTTCGAACTATTTTCCCGTGCTTTCTAGTCCTGTGTATATGGAACTTTTAAATCGACATCGTGCAATTTAAAGAGTTTGTTTAGCTCGTTAGAGGGTTTGCTATGCCGATGATTGTTATTGAATATTGTTATCCATTGCCGAGCCATTGTTAAAATCTAGCTGATCAATCAAATTTAATTTGTTTAGGCAAATATTGTTCCAGAACCTCACAGACAAGAAACCAAGTAAAAATTGGATGGAAATCCACTGCTGACTTGTAAGTATAATTTTATGTCTGTAACTCATCAGTCATATTCTATTCGTTTAAACAAATATTGTTTAAACAAACTTACAGACAAGAAACGTAGTTAATATTGCATTGCCATCCAGTGCTGACTTGTAAGTAGAATTTTATATCTGTGGGTGTTCAGTTAAATTTATTTTTTGTGTAAACAAATATTATTTAAACAATTTCACTAACAAGAAACTGAGTAAATATTGCATTGCTATCCATCTCCAACCCAAATTCTTGTTATGAATTTCTCGTAGCCAAATGTTAATTTTATTAAAAACCTTTTGTTCAAATAAACGTACATGCAAGAAACCTAATGAATATTGGAATATAATCCAGTCCTGTTCTTTGTTTAAAATTTAAAGTCTCTAGGTCGCCGAGAAATTAGTTTAAATTCGATTGCAAAATTTCCCCTTGAGCAGGCAGACAGATAAGACTGCAACCGAACTAATAAAATCGTGGTAAAGAGTGAATATGGAACCCCATTTTTAATATTTAATCGAATTTCAGTTGTAAACGTCCCCTTTATCTCTGCCATGAGGAGTTCCTACATTCATCTGACACATATCAAGGAATACTGGTGTACGTTTGAGTGCATGAGTACGGAAGAAAGTTTGAGAAGCACAAGTATAGAAGGAAGATTGGGGGTATGAAAATGGACGGAAGGTGGCCAGGTGTAGGTATGGAAAGGAGGTTGGGAAGCATGAGTAAGGCGCGAATGTTGAGTAACCGTAACAATAGAAGGCAGGTTTGGTTTTGTACATCAACATATTTCTCTCATAGTATTAGGAATGGAGACGTATCCTGAGTCACGTGACTGAAGCAGGTTCACAGTAAGATCGCCCTAGAGACGTCTAAACTAGCTAAGGCGATGACAGAATGAAGACGACAGTAGAGCCAGTTAGTACCTTACCTACATTACAAGTAATGCTCTGATAGCTTAGGCAAAGTAGAAGCTCCATTGTTTATTATTGTAGACGACACACTTGCACTGTCTACGTTAATAATATGGCATTAATGTATACCAAAACTAGCCAGGACACGGATAAATAAATATTCTACTAATCCCTTTAACTGAACAATCCTGGTGCATAAACAAAGCACTCAGCTGCAATTGTAGAATTGTTAATTTCTTATAACGTACAATAGTGAGGGTTTGGTAAATGAGCTCACCTGGAGTTAGTTTTGGGAACCACATTAATAATAAACGTTGGAGTCCTGAAATACTGTATTACCGACAATCACCACTTCTATTTACCAGCTCACCTATGAATATATTATGACGTAATGCATCGTTGCAGTAATGCTGCACCAGGTCACGCCACTATATAAATAAACTTCAACGGCCACTAAATTCTGTTTCATGAAAACTTGTTTTATATTGTTCGGTTTTATGTTACAGTTCTTCTTCGTTCCTCCAAATATGATTGCATTTGGTGGTAGATATTATTGCACTAAACTATAGAGATTACCACTATATACATATTTGTGTTCAGGGGTAGGTAAGATGATGGGCAGACAGTTGTAGCGGTCAAGAGGGATTGACGTATACTCAAGTAATGTAAATAATTCATGAATATCGATTTGACTTCATTTCCTTAAAGGTCTCCTTGTCTGCTTTTACTGAGGGGCAACCAATCGTCCGGAATAACAATGACCGTAATGAGACACTTCCAGGGAAGATTACCGGATAAATGCTGCTGGAAATAAAACAAGAGTTTTCTTGGTAAATTCAATTTTATTACAGCTAAAGTGGTGATTATTTTCATGTACGCTCGCTCACACGTACACGGTCGTTAAATTCCTTATGTTATTTAATGTTCTAGCAATTTTTCTTACCATTATATTACATTTTCTCTCATTAAATAAGCATCAGTGCAGAAATAAGACATTTATGTAGAACTAGGGGCAAACGCCCCTATTCATATTCAAACAAATTTTAAACTCTTGTATCGTAATAATTTTTGTATATACAAATAAAATTTAATATAATTCATGTTTTTCATAACAAAATTTACGTATAAACTATATTTTTTGTGAATACGTTTCCAATTTAATTTTTTTTTACCAATTCTATTTTCAATATGTATCTTTGATCCATCTTGAGATTTTACTTGACTTAGTGCAACATAAATTTGACCATGTGTAAAACCAAGTTTGTTCGATTGAAGTCCTGCTCTTAAGAATCTTTGACCCTGAGCCTTATTTATAGTTAATGAAAATCTTAAAGGAAATTGGTTCCGTTTCATTTCAAACGATATGTTAGTATCTGTTGAGGTATTTATTTCCCGTACTCACGTGTGCGATTTTAGCGAAAAACATGATACCGCATGAGACAGAAAGACATTAGAGGTACGAAAAACATAACAAAAACTGTTGCTCAGGGAAATAAATACCAATTTGTCGTATTAAAGTTGGGTAAAAAAATTCATTGTAGAGTAGTATGAAGTACTACGTACACGTATCAACGGCGAAATTTACATTTTTACCAGCACTATTAATACCACATATGAGTGGAGTTACAATTTTCAAAAACTGTTAATTTTTCTGCCGTGAACGAGGGTTGTAATAGATTTTTCCGCACCCCTGATAACTTACTGCGTCATGCGGTATAATTATTTTCGCTTATATCGAACACGTGGACACGGGAAATAAATACCTCTGTTGATCATGATTTATTTCTTGGTAAAAATATGATTTCTTTTCCAGAACCAGTGATTTTTTCTAATCCTATAGACTTGTTAAACATATCTAGTACGATAAGACGTACTCCATTAACTAAACCTGATCCCAAGTAAATATTTCTAATTAACCTTTTGTGGTAAAATATTTGTACTCAGCTGCTTTTAATATAATATTTTTACAGCTATTTCTCAGCTGTATTCAGCTGAAATATTTGAAAATCATACTCAGCTGTTTTTCATTGCAAAACATTTCTTATAGAGATTTTGGGTATGTTAAGTTACTCAAAACCCTATAATCGTTGTAAATTGAGAAACAACCTATATTTTCCCCCGTTCCTTCGTGTCAATACCTTTAATTTGAGCCATCTCCTAGCTCTGTACGATCTTCCAAGCTTCCATAAATTTTCTCTCAAAATTCTCATTACGAAATTATATATATGGATGATTGATTCAAATCGTTATGTAAGCATTCTCAGAATAACAAACGTAACAAGCTTAGTGAACTACAAAACGTTCGAGCGAATTAAAGGAAGACATATCTAGGCAACACTGTAACTCAGCAGCTAATCACTCACTACTATCAAACACCATCGGTTTCAGAACTATGATAGTTGGATGACTTAATACTTTATTACTATATATATATATATATTTGTAGTTATGCAACACTTTATGCGAGAAAGTGTTATATATATATATATATATATATATATATATGTGTGTGTGTGTGTGTGTGTGTGTGTGTGTGTGTGTGTGTGTGTGTGTGTGTGTGTGTGAGTGAGTGTGTGTGTGTGTGTGTATGTATGTATAAAACAATATTTAACATATTGTATAAACATTTAAAAGCAAAAAAGCACTTAGAGTAAGTCATAAAATTTATACATGTTGAGAGACAATATTTAAACTATTTTACAAAAAATATAATATACAATTGGAAAACTTCAAAAAATAGAGATTGAAAATTTACAAACAATAAAAATATAATGAACTAATAAATATAAAAAGGAGGATTTATTTAAAACCTATAAAATAAAATATATTTCTCAGCGTCACATTGTAATACAAACAATGGGATACCTAGCTGAAGAGTAACGAGTTTCACAGAAAACATATACTTTGAGCTAACATTTATAACAATGCACAACCCTTAAACGATGATGGTAAATAAATATTACTAATAAATTGAAAGAAACGTGTTTAACATTCTAAGGAAGTAGTTCTTTGCGGACAAAAGGAAGATCAGAGGTTAAAAATTACTCAAAGGAAAGGGATCTTGACCACATGCGAAACTTAACTACATTGAATTAGTGAACATATATGAGGATACTAAATGTCTTATGTAACGATAAGTAGCGACGAGAGGTTCCTGTTCTGCCAAGAGAATACTGAAGTAGTTATAACACTGTATAACCCTCACAAATATTTCTATGCTCCAACTTACAATGAAGTATAATATATGAATCACAAAGTTTTATTCTAAATAGACTACAACAAATTGCACAACTTCAAAGTTATGCTTGATTGCTCCTCCACTGTACGAATTCCTGAAGCGGACCTTCAAACCGCAACCAATCTGCATTACTCGAGCACACCCTCAATGCACTAAACTTTAGACGCAAGCTCTAATATCACGTCCCACTAGGCTTACATTACCATAAGCTACTTAATCACTTGGCCAGGTCTAAGTGAATAAAACACTGTCCATGTTTCTGCCCAGAATATTTAATCACGAGCAAATTAAAACCACCGCTACCCTGATCTTTTATTCAGTACTATCTCGTGACGCAATTCAAAATCTCGTTGGAGATTTTGATGCTAGACGTAACCTAGTTTACTGTTTCCACGTTTTTAGTAACTTGCGGTTACTCGTATTAGAAAGGTATTATTAAATAAGTTTCAGAAATATTAAATGGTGTTATTAAATTGATTATGAGCTTTTCTGAATTTTAATTGAAGTAAATTAATAAAATCTTACTAAGGATAAATTCTTTGTTAAACACTTAGTTTAAATCTTCGTTAAGGTGTGGAAAGTCATATATATGGGTAAAAAAATTTGCAGTAACTAAGGAAAATAAAAGACGAGGATGATAGGGGGTAAAATATCGGGACTTGGGTGATGACATATGTTGCTCAAGTTTTATAGCTACCTGATCAATAGACCCAATCTCTAGTTCTGTTGTCAGGAGATAACTATCTAGCATACAGATATTTCTGTGCATGATCGATGTAAGCCAATAGGCCAGAGTCACACAAATGTTTTGGTTTCCAGCGAGAGCAGAAACTTTGAGGCCTATGTAAAACCTGGCTAACCACATTGCCTTCTATGCAACTGTTAGGCCTATGTAAAACCTGGCTAACCAATTTGCTTTCTATGAAACTGTGAGGTCTATGTAAAAACCTGACTAACCACATTGCCTGCTATGAAACTGTTAGCCTATGTAAAACCTGGATAACCACATTGCCTTCTATGAAACTGTTAGGCCTATGTAAAACCTGGCTAACCAATTTGCTTTCTATGAAACTGTGAGGTCTATGTAAAAACCTGACTAACCACATTGCCTGCTATGAAACTGTTAGCCTATGTAAAACCTGGATAACCACATTGCCTTCTATGAAACTGTTAGGCCTATGTAAAACCTTGCTAACCACATTGCCTTCTATGAAACTGGTAGGCCTATGTAAAACCTGGCTAACCACATTGCTTCCTATAAAACTGTGAGGCCTAAGTAAAACCTGGCTAACCACATTGCCTTCAATGAAACTGTGAGGCCTATGTAAAACCTAGCTAACCACATTGTCTTCTATGAAACTGTAAGTCCTATGTAAAACCTGGCTAACTATTTTGTATTTTATGAAACTGAGAGTATTATGTAAACAATTTCTAACCACATTTCCTTCTATGAAACTGTTAGGCCTATGTAAAACCTGACTAACCACATTGCTTCCTATAAAACTGTGAGGACTAAGTAAACCCTGGCTAACCACATTATCTTCTATAAAACTGTAAGGCCTATGTAATACCTGGCTATCCACAATGTCTTCTATGAAACTGTGAGTCCTATGTAAAACCTGGCTAATCATTTTGTATTCTATGAAACTGAGAGTATTATGTAAAAAATTGCTAACCACATTTCCTTCTATGAAAATGTGAGGCCTATGTATAACCTGGCTAACCACATTGTCTTCTATGAAACTGTGATTCCTATGTAGAACCTGGCTAATCATTTTGTATTCTATGAAACTGAGAGTATTATGTAAAAAATTGCTAACCCCATTGCCTTCTATGAAACTGTTAGGCCTACGTTAAACCTGGCTAACCACATTGCTTCCTATAAAACTGTGAGTCCTATGTAAAACCTGGCTAACCACATTGTCTTCTATAAAACTGTAAGGCCTATGCAATACCTGACCTATGTAATCCACAATGTCTTCTATGAAACTGTGAGTCCTATGTAAAACCTGGCTAACCATTTTGTATTCTATGAGACTGAGAGGATTATGTAAAAAATTTCTAACCACATTTCCTTCTATGAAACTGTGAGGCCTAAGACAACTCCACCCTGTCTCATCTATAACATGGTAGTCTTATAAAAAGAAATATTATTATTTGAATATTATTTATTCAATATTATTTAAATAATAGTTTTTGTAAATTTTTAGGAGCTATTTAAACATTAATATAGGAAAATACTCTTGTTACGAAAGTCACATTTGTAGTTTACAGATTTTAATATATTTAAACTGAAATGGATTACATTTTTTTGATACAAGGGTGTAATTATTCCTCAATCAGTAGAAACAGAGATAAAATGCTTTTTATTACTACCTTTATCGTGTCTGCTGGTATCGGATTCTCTAGGGGTCGCGCAGTAATTGAAACCAACGAAACTGATTTTAAATTTATTATTTCCTTATTTGTTTAAAAAAATAATCTAACCGTCACCGTTGAGATTTTTTCAGTTTAAATCAGGCTCGGTGTATCTCTTCTTTATATATTATGAGAATATTCTGGAAAATGATAGTCAAGGACCCTGCTAGAAGGGTTTGACGCTGAAGGCCTAATGTAAATTGAGGCAAGCAAAATAGATTGCTATTATAAGTCACATTCCTCATGGCTTAATGAGAACGAAACAACGATCCGATAAGGACGAAGTGGAGAAGCCTAGGGAAGGAACAGGAAAGAAAAATAATGGATAAGGAGAATATATTAAGAACTATTTTCGAAGGCGTGAAATAAAAATTAAGAGAGCTAAATATATAGATATGAAGGCAATACCGAATAAAACTCAGTCCTTAAAGCGGGTGGGGGGGGGGGTAGTGTATGAAGTAGGGAATAAAAGTAATGCATTCATAAAATGTATGTATATACTCACATTCATATATCTCATATATACATTAGGCCTACTTCATTCCTAGATAAGGGACTCATATATTAGGTTGTGTATTAAACATTATTTTTTTAGATAAACTTAAAAACCCCAGAGATTTCTCTCGGTATCATAAGCAGGTTACACAATAAGAAATGCAAGATAAAAAGGAAAGGTGAGGTAGGTGGAAGTGGAAAGAATATCCAAACGGGAGGAGTAGAAAGTAATCAGGATAACCACAATAGGATTCTTGAAAATATTGGAGATATTTTAAACCTCCTGGAACCAGGTTAGTTTAGGTAAATTTAGGTTATGAATAGCTGAACTGAAATCGATCCCTGGTAGTCTTATATATGCGTTAAGCCAGTTATAAGCAGATTAGGAATAACTAAATTGAAATCGATATTAGGACATCTTGAAGATTTATTAAACCGGTGGGAACCAACTTGAGTTAGATTAGGTAGAGAAACGAATAATTTACATCGATCCTATAAAGGCCTGGAGATTCTTTAAACCGGCTGCAACCAGGTTAGAAATCGCGAAATTGTAATCAATCCCTAGATGTCTTGGAGCTTCTTTAAACCGACTGGAACCAGGTTAACTTAGGGAAAGATGAATTGGAATCGATAGAGTTGGGTCTTGGACATTTATTAAACCGGCTGAAACAAGATTAGTAATACTTGAATAGGAATCAATCCCAAAACCTTGAAGGTTGCTTAAACCGACTGGAACCAGGTTAAGTTAGGGAACGATAAATTGGAATCGATCTCTTTGTGTTATAGGGAAGTTTTAAAATGGGTACAACCAGGATAGAAGTGACTAAGTTTATTCGATAACTGTAGGTCTTAAGTCAATAAGCTCTAAGCCGGCTGTTACTTAGTTGGGAGTATCGGGATTGACATCTATCCCTGTTAGTCTTGGGGAGACTATAAACCGGTTGATACCACAGTGGCAAAATACAGGCTACGGCGCCACCATTGACATTTTCAAGTGGCAGAACCTTTACACTTATGGTTTACACAAAGATTAAGCTCACTCTATATTTTTAAGGTGCATTTTGTTTTGATAAAACAAAATTATTCGAATACGATTTAGTAAATTAATTAATTTGTTAGTTAGTGCAACAAACCAAAGCTTCTGCAGTAATTGTGAAGCTACATTTGGGGTAATGAGCAGCATTTAGAGATTTTGGGAAACAAACGAGCTCGAAAGGAGTTTGGATTTAGAGGCACGGTAATATAAAAAATATTGGGGAAGAGCAATGAAACCTTACCGCCACCAGAATTTAAATTCCCGTCTTTATTTACTGTCTGATACAAGGGGATGCAGCATCTGATCGAGGTACATCAGAGTTGAATGTCACGTAGCTCCCTTATTAATTGCTACAATTTACTTGGTTTCATGCTACTTGACATCAAATAAACTAATTTTGTTTGTTGACCAGTGAATTTGTTTGTTGAAAAGTATTATCACAATAAAACTAGAAAAACGTAGCATCACATTTGTACTAAACATGTTTTGTTTAATTCATACAAAACATTACTCGTACATGAGCTTGTTATGGTACTTTGGGGAGAAGACTTCCACATAGAACGAAGCACGTACGGATCATTGCCCGCTGACACCAGGGGTAGGTGATGGACAGACAGTGGTGTAGCGGTCAAGAATACTGGACGTAAACTCAAACTAAATAATTCATGGATATCGATTCGACTTCATTTCCTTAAAGCACTTCCTGACTGCTTTTACTGAGAGGCAACCAATCGTCCGGAATAACAATGATTGCCAGCAGAAGCATGGACAAGACATACTCATAAACCACCCCCTATTTTTATCTTCTGACGTTCAATCATTTCCTTCAACAGTTCACCCATTCACTGTCTCCTTGTCGTCCATTCTGAACATTAAAGTGTTATATTATTATTATCATTATCAAAGTGTGTTCGATGTTGTTTTTTAGTGTGAGAGTACGTATTAGGTGATTGCTTGAAACTTTGACCGAAATATTACAATAAATTAAACGAATATTTACCTGTGCATTTCGCCACAACCCTGATTGCTTATTACTATACCCAAGACGTCCGTTTCATTTTTTAATTATAAACAATCAAAGAGGCTAAAGTCGGTGTACGTCAGAACTCATATTTTAAGAAATCTAGTTAAGAGCGGAAATATGTTAACCAAATGTGTATTTTACTACTAGATTGATCTAATTGCACTTTTAATATTTTTGATAGACTAACTAAATATACATCAATTTGACAAATGACACAAAACCAAACCACTATCACAACCTACTTCATAATGAATAACATATCTCAAACAATAAATAGGAATAAACAAATTACACCATATACCAAACAGCTTATTGATTGCTAACAGCTAATTTATATATATATATATATATATATATATATATATATATATATATATATATAAGGCCTATATAAAACACATATTCTTAACAATAAACTATTAGAAACACCATTAAAATAATAACAGCATACACGGGATGATAAAAAGCCATAGATAAATTAGAAAAAAAAACACAAGTAAACTACACCAACCAAAACGTGAAGCAAAAACAATTAAAGAGGTTAAAGCCGGTGTACGACAGAACTCATATTTTAAGAAATCGAGTTAAGAGCGGAAATACGTTACCCAAAGGTGCACTTTACTACTAGATTAATCTAATTGCACTTATAATATTTTTGATAATAGCAGCACTGAAACTTACTGAACACTAAATGATTATGTAATGCAACTTACCGCCTTTTAGCTTTATGTGACATTAGATAATTGTTGGAATAGGAATAGCCCACACAAGCTCTAAACGCTTCACATACTATCTTGAGCTTGGCCAGGCTACAACCCTAATTTTCCATTGAACTATTTTATCACGTTCGTGGACCATCTATTCCAATTCCTTCAAGCACGGTAAGGATACTAACCGCATGAGGTAGAGACAGCACGCTAAAGAATGGCTGACACGAGAGCTAGGCGAGTTTTGGGGGCCTAGACCAGTTAGCCTTATATGGCAAAAAATACTATTTATTAATTTAATGTATTTTGTCAATCTCTTAACACTTTTTGTCTAAAGTTACACCACGTGGTAATGACCTCAAGTTATACTGATAGTAAATAATAAAAGAGAAAATAAGCATTGAAAGCATAAAAAATACGTTGAAATAATAATATATTATCAATGTTTAGAAAAAAAAGCTATCCACATTGAACACTTAAAATTCTGGCCGCGACACACCGTAACATGAAATAGCAATATACACAAAGATTTATTACACAAATTGTCCATGCAACTACTAAGTAAGTAAACACATAAATCAATATATTTTTAGAAAATTAGAAAATATACGATATAAAAATAATAGCAAAACTAATAAAACGAGCACTAAGAAAAACGTCAATACTAAACCGCAAAATTTTATTATTTGGGTTAGTAATATAAAAATTGAAACAATCTCCTAATAGAAACAATATTAAAAAATCACAAATTAAATAAATGAAAAGCCAAACAAAGAGTAGCATCCTAGAAGGAAGAGGAATGTACGGCATATCCACGCCTAATTTATCTGGAAACACGTTAAACGTTTGGAGTTTTAGATAGAGAAAACAAAACGTTAATATCTTTAAATGGTGACGATTACTGTCCGAGAAATACAAAAAGCCAACGGATTAAACACTTTTTTATATTGCAATGAAATATTTTATTACCGTCAAACACATTAAAATACAAAAATAAATATTTGAAAACCAAACATACAAACATTAAACAGATCTAATGTTATAAAATTTTAGTAAATAGTTTGAAAATAGAAAACGAGGAAAGGGTTCTAAGAAAAATAAATCAGTAGTGAAATTTGTTCAGCAAGTGGAAGCTTCCCGAAAACGGAACAACGAGGAATTACTATACAAATATCATATATAACCCAATTACCATTTAGAAACTCATATAATTACAGTCTGAAAAAAGAGCATCATCCTAAAGTGACAACCATATATCTAATGGTTATAAATTTTAAAATGTAAATTTTAATTAAATATACATCAATTTGACAAATGACACAAAACCAAACCACTATCACATCCTACTAATAAATTACAATTCTCAAACAATAAATAGGAATAAAAAATTACACCATATACCAAACAGCTTATACAATGATTGCTTACAGCTAATTTATATATATATATATATATATATAGGCCTATATAAAAACACATATTCTTAACAATAAATTATTAGAAAAACCATGCAAATAATAACAGCACACACGGGATGATAAAAAACCATAGATGAATTAGAAAACAAAACACAAGTAAACTATTCCAACCAAAACGTGAAGCACAAACAAAATTATGAGTCTTTAAGCCCTTAAAATAAAACATAAAACAATTTACCATATTCCTAAAAAAGCAACAATTGTGACATATGAGACGCAAGAAATATATTTAATAAAGTAGGCTAATCGTGATAATATCACACCCTTAGTAGTGGGGTTTTGAAATAGAATGCACAGAATACAAGAAAAAAAACTTTCAAATAGCTCTTAAAAGCCAACAAATAATAACTTTAAATTAGTTTACGACAATCCGAACTTGAATTTTATTGTAAGGTGATGAGGTACAGTGTCTCTGATGGATTTTAAACGTTCTGTTTTAATTAGTTTTATACAAATAAATTAAGTTCGAATAGTCGTAAACTATTGTAAAGTTATTAATTAAGTTTCACCGAACGTAATACACTACAAAATTAAAATAAAACGTATAAAACTCTAATCTAGACACACAACTATTAGGATTATATTTTACTCAAAAGAAAACATACAATTACGAAACAAAATAAAATAATACAAAAAACCAACTGAGAAAACTTTCAGTTTACAACCACAAAAATAATATAATCAACGAGCAAGTACAAATACATTATAACAATTATAAATTATTTAGCCTAGTAGAAACACGTAACAGCATACAAATGGAGTGAAAAAAACATTTAGGGGTTGGATGTCGTAACAATGGAATTTCCAACATCTTGCCTCAGCAAGAATCTTCTAGCACTACACTTGTAAGTGTAATGATTACAGCTTCCGAAAGCCGACTCGCTTGGACTCAAACAAGATTCTTGGTGAACGTAAAGTGAATGTAAAAGTTACGTAACTTTTATGAAATAATTAGAAATATATGTAGGAGTAGTTGAGACTTCAATACGTGAGGTAAAAGGTTGTAACATGTTAAATAATTTTTTGTTACGATTCAGCATGTGGCATAAATATTTGTTAGTTAATATAAAATTGTAAGTTAATGTAAAATTGGCCATGTTTAACAGAAATATTTGAAAAAAGTTATACGACAACGCTAATAAAATTGATGCCATGGTACAAAAAATACGTGAACCAATGAAAAACCTTTACTGAATATAGAAGAGAGGGGAGATTGCGAACCATGAGCTAGGTTACGTGAGAAAATCTTTTCGTCTATTTTACAATAGCTATGCTTTACGGAGGATCACCATTAGCTTTATTCCATCAAATTTTGTGTTAAAAATTAAACCATTAATTTTCAAAATTTATTAACGGAGAAATGTTTTATTAGTGGTTTTATTACGTTAAGTTTATTATTTGCAAAATTTAAATATGTAATAAAAGCCATACCGTGTAAATGGTTTGTTTGAAATTTATTTTTTTTAAAATTGATTAGTATATAAATCAGTAAATATATTTGATGCTAGTGTACATTAACCTAGTATTAACATGTCATAATGTTTGTAAAGAACGTGAACTTTTTATATTTTTTAATTCATGATGTTAAACATGTAAAATAATAATTTTAAGTGTAATATTTTTTTGTTTCAAAATTAAATCCTTTTTGTAAATACAAACGAGAATTTTAATGTTATCCGTTTTCTTTAGAACAATTTGTATAGACAGATAAATCTGCCTAAGCCTAATTGTTAGACACAATTGTTAACGAAAACAATGGACCCGGTGATGCTTATCAAGGTATGAAAAATGAAAGCCTTTATTTATTTATCAAAGTAAATGAAGTTCAAATAAACAAATAAAGTACTCTACATCATTTAAAAAATTACCGGAAGGTTACAACGTGTCAGTATCAACTCGCACACTTTGCAGTTTGTATGCGTTGTCAAATAAGGTACAACCGTGTAATGAAAGAAAAAAAAAGGACAAGAAATGGAATGTTTCAATTCTTCAAAGTAATTCCCATAATTTAAGTACACAAAGTACAAAAAAAACATGCAAGAATAAACTTGAAAGAATTTGTACACACTTTAAAGGTTAAAAATACTTTTTAATTGATGTATTTTCCTTTTCTACGAATGAAAGATTTCTAAAACTGCTTACAGCTTAGGGTTGGAATACTATTTGTAGAATCATGGTGTAATTAAGATGAAAAGACAGTTATGAACTATCTGAAATATGACTCAGTCTTAAATTGATTAGATAAATTTCATCATACCCTCAATTTTATCGAGATGTAGTAGAAGAAGAAATGAAACTAAACGAGGTATATTGCAATTGACTTGTTATGAGATGAATTAAAAACATGGCACTTGATATAAGATTATGGGAAAGAGGGGGATACACCTTTAGTAATTCTATACGATTGTAAATTGGTATATAAATGACCAGCTATGGAGGAAATCACATGAAGCTAAGAGCAAACACTATTTTGCGGGATGATGTTCAATATGGAGTAGAGCGGCTAACGATGTCTACGGTTTTGATCGAGAACTAATATTAGGCTATACGCGTAAGCTTAATATTGTAGGGCTATTTAACTATCACAATTAACTAATAAACTCTTTCCATTCTATACGTAATATTGTAATTCATATTATAAACAGATATTAGAATATTGTTGAATAAATAATTGTTTTCTTTACGACTCCACAAGTCTCTACATATTACGTATAAAATAATACTATTCTTGACCCACTATTTGGGTTATTTTCCCGTTTTCGGGAAGGACTATCAGAAAAAAAGGAACGGGTCTAAATAGCTTGTTAATATTTAGTCCGATTGGGGATGTATAGGATGGGACGAAGACTCTAGCAAAATTTAAGCCTAACATACTCATATAATTATTATTTTTTTTAACACCTACTAACAATAAACAATGTATTCCCTCATTCGTGTTTCACTGGCAAGGTCGTCATTATCAATGAGGATAACTATAACAACTTTAAAATTGAGTTTTATAGGTATTGTTTATAATTTATATAGTTATAATCACTGATGTTGGCAACACTCATACTGAATCGCGTATATAGAGAGAAGCTGCTAATTTTGGTCTGTATTCGTTGTTATTCAATTAATGTGATAGATTATTTAGAAGATAAACCTTCAAACTCATTTTATGTAATGTAGAATGAATTTATGTGTATTAGTCAATTAGATACATGGGGAAAACAAGGTAAGGTTTTCTGCCCCTGACTGTGTGAACTAGGAACCGGTAGAGAGACAATTATGACGTAAAGAACTAAGTAGAGCTCTCCAGTAGTGCTGCTCTCTGTGGGACTTATAGCGCACATATTACCAGTGACTGTGAAAACACTTGGTGTGTGAAGGGACGAGGGCAGGTAGCGAATTATTGTAGAATGAGGTTGTAACATATAGTTGCAGAAGTACTTGTGGAAATTCTAACACGCATAACTTTTAGGGACTCATGATTTCATATTTCTCACAATTTCATATTTCGCGCTTCATAACTACCTTCCTTAAACAAACGACAGCTAGATTTCAACCCATTAACGATCTCACTAAAGCAACCCTCACTGACAACTTAACACCCTTCGGACTTCATTCCGGTAAATATTTCACCGCTATCGATCCGTCTTGATTGTGTTAAAAGCTTTTTGTAATATTTCCATGTTTCCTTTACGCCCGCTTTAATCGCCCTGCTTCACAGATGAAACAAAACGATCACGAAGTATAAGGGACGTTTCTGCCAGGTTTTATAAAAGGATACAAAGCCCTAAAAACCTATCGAGCCTTTCGACTTGGCTTGCATTTCTGTGAAATTCAATTATTTATAACAGAATAAATAAATAAGCAATACTGAGTAACACTAAAATGCCAACAAACTCCAGCGAAAGAAAAATAGAAGAGAACTCACTGATGTAAAACTTTTTGATTCTTTAAACTTAACTAAGTTTGAGTTGTGAATGCAAATGAAGTCTCTTCCAGTCTAATTATATAAAACATTTCTTACCTTTTGTAATTCTTTAATTAATACAGACAGTCCGTCGGAGCTGTAGGTTTCTCTTTTCTTCTGTTGCTAATTTAGATGTATAATGAAAATGCGAAAAATAAAGTTGTACAAAAAGGTATATTTTGTTGCACGGGATATCCAATAGCTTACTCCTAATTAAATTATTATTATAATGTTTCGACAAAGTGTTACACAAATTTTACTTTAGAGAGAAGCCCAATGTAATAGTTCTCTGCGAATACAAAACCAATAAATTTATGTCAGGAATAGGTATTAGCATGTACATGTTAAATTTGAAAATAAAAATTACTTTAGAGGTTGGAATATTTGAACATGTAGAGCATCTGAACATGTAGATGCAGAATTATATTGCAGAGATTTGAACGCCAGGCGTTAAGTCCAGTTTGTTGACTACTGTAAAATGTCAGCAGTTTCACATTTACATCAAGATTAAATCTCCTCAAATATGTGTCCATATATGTAGATGTGTTAAGTAGAGCGGACATTGTGTGATCATCTATTGTGTTCTGAGTAATTGAAATTCCTGCAAAAGGCTGCGGCGTAGCTATACGTGATCACAACGCCCAAATAGCACAGATTAAAAATAATGAGATTAAAAACATGACAAATTTATATTTACGTAGACCAATAGGCAAACGTAAGTTATTAGGAATGCCAGCGCAATGTACGTAGTAGTGAGTTTAGATAAATCTATGTACACGTACTTATATATGAAGGGACCAGGGGATAAAGATGATGGTGCAAACGAAAAGTTAATATATCAAGGCAGGAAAGTGCACATTAAATATATTATTGGGTTTTTAATGGTATGTTATAAAACACGTATAGCTTGACTAGTAGAAAATTCAAAAACGTTTTATCAATATTTTGAATAGCCAATTTGATGTTTATACAATTGAGAACAACAAAACAATCGAGAAAAATAAGAGTCCTTAGTTAGTAAAACAAAATTGAAAATATTTACAATTTCCAGAGGTTTTAATTTCAGAAACTAAAAATATAACTACTCCAGTGAATGCGGAAGACTGTTGTGGCATCTGTTGTAGGTCAGACCTGCTTCAAGCTGCCATGATTCTCTTAACGTATGTGTTAGCGACTGCTATTTAGCTCACCAACTATCCCATGTTCGGAGAGTGCAAAGTAAGCATTGTTTTGCAAACATTTGTTTACAAATTTCCATAGGTCCTCTTCTAAGTAAGACGATAGCTGGATTCCTTTCCAAACTTTGCTAACTCCATCCTTTAATTTTTGCATTACATTTTACAGTAAACCAGCTTGGTGCATAGATGTTCACCATATTTCTTTAATTTTGTTAGATGCTGATTCTGAAACAATGTAAAGCCTCAAGATGGTTGACAGTCGTTAGCGATCTGGCATGATTTACCGGTCCTGCATTCCTGCCTCCAAAACCAGGAGGACACTCGCCACTAGAAACTATTTCCATCAAAATATTTTTGATCAGTACTGTGGTATTTTTTTAGATCAGGAATATTTTCTTCGACAAGTCTGTAGATTGTTTCAAATTGTACAGAAGACCTTTTTAACAGGCAGTCTAGGCTTTTCCTACAGAGCCAATGTGAGCTCGAGAACCAGTAGTCCCCCCCCATCCAGATACTCAAATAGATGTCTGATGTTCGATTGTATCCAGTTGTCCACTATCCAAGGAAGTGGTTCTTCCAGCTTCTTTTTCAAGATTCTCATAACGTTGTTGTGTTTTCACACATCCCACAAGTTCAAGTTCAGTCAGAGTAATGTTTATCTCGATCAAGTACTCAGACATTGCATTAGCTATATCTAACATCTTTCCAGATAAAGGATTTACATGGCCTACATATTTTGAACCAGCCTCTTCTATGAGTGACAAACGGTCTTCTTGATATACTCACCTGTACTTTTTACCATTTTCTCTTGTCTCAATTTATAAAGTTTGGATGATTCATGCATCAGAAAAAAAACTCTTGCAATGCATCTTCTTCGCCCCTATCATTCTTATTTATAGCACTACGGACACGTTTTCGTTATCCGATATTGCTGCTTCTGAAGATCCAACAACAATGCTCAAGTCCTTCAACAATGCTGACGCCAATGCTGCTGCAGGTAGGTTAAGAAACCCACACCTATCGTAAGTTCTAGGAAATACGCTTACATTTATTGTAGTTTGTAAATTGGTCGTTTTTTGTAGGTGGATACCGGAATAAATTCTGGAGTTTCGCGACGATTGTCTTCTGATTCATGATTATAATCTCTGTAGGGCTCAAACAAGCAGAATAGAATTTGACTCTAGTTGCAACACATATTTTGTTTAACTCTCAAGATTAGGTTATGTTATTTCGATCAAGACCTTGTTTCATAAGTATCTTCTGTAAATTTGTTAAAGGTTTAGGCAGACTAAGTACATTAACTTATCGATTTCATATTTTTGTCTAGCTTCTCGTACTTCTGAACTAAACTTTAAACACTAATGCATTTTTATTTTGTACTTTAGTTTTGTTGAAAAAATATGTCAAATAATCGATTTTCAAGTCTTTAGTCGACTTTAAGCCTTTTGCGCATTTTGAATATGTTATATCATCAGGCTAATATCTTACACAGTACTTAGTGTACCTAAAATACCACTTTTTTTCTTTACTACATTTCAGAGTGACGAATTTATATTTCTTTGGCCTGTGTGCTTTTTCGGAACAGAAGAGTTTGAGATGCTGCAAGTCTTGAAATTTAGCTCTTTTAATTGATAGTTTTGGAATAAACAACCTCATTGGCTCTTCAAAATATCCACCTGCTAAAGGCAGCCCCTTGAGTTTTGGTTTTATCACTACATGATCAGTCTGCGGCCCATTAAATGGTGATGGATACAGAATCACAAATGGGAAACACTCAACCACAAACACTTATCTATGGGTGACACTCAACCACAAACACTTCTCTATTGGTGACACTCCAACTCAAACACTTCTCTATGGGTGACACTCAACCACAAACACATATCTATGGGTGACACTCAACCACAAACACTTCTCTATTGGTGACACTCAACCACAAACACTTCTCTATTGGTGACACTCAACCACAAACACATATCTATGGGTGACACTCAACCACAAACACTTCTCTATTGGTGACACTCAACAACAAACACTTCTCTATGGGTGACACTCAATCACAAACACTTCTCAATGGGTGATACTCAACCACAAACATTTTTCTATGGGCGACACTCAACCACAAATACTTCTTTATAGGTGACACTCAACTACAAACACGTCTCTGTGGGTGACACTCAACCACAAACACTTCTCTATGGGTAAAACTCAACCGCAAAAACTTCTCCATGGGTGACACTCAACCACAAACACTTCTCTATGGGTGACACTCAACCACAAACACTGTTCTATTGGTGACATTCAACCCCAAACCCTTTTCTATGGGCGACACTCAACCACAAATACTTCTCTATAGGTGACACTCAACTATAAACACAACTCTGTGGGTGACACACAACCACACACACTTCTCTATGGGTGAAACCCAACCGCAAACACTTCTCCATGGGTGACACTCAACCACAAACACTTCTCTATGGGTGACACCCAACCACAAACACTTCTCGATGAGTGACACTCAACCACGATAAGTCTCTAACTGGTCACATTTAAAAGGGAAATTTGTTTTCTTGAATTTCACTATGAGAACAAATGAACAACAAACAGCTGATGACAACGCAGTTATTGCAGCAAACTTATTTGGACCCTCATTTGTTTCACCACATTCTCTGTTACTTTCATCTTTAAACATTCTATATTTTAAACTACAATAGCTTGATACCCTCACCTTTTTGTGCACAGCGAATAGATTACGAGATTCTGCGAGTTATAAAGTGTAATAAATAACTTTAATCTAAATACCCCCAAAAAATAGACCCTAATATTGTTTTCACTGGCCTCCTCGTATAGTATAACTACAATTGATAATATATCTTAGAATAATTATTTCTGTGACTAACTACATTTAGCTATAACCCGAAGATATCCCCGGAAGGAAGATATCCCGAAGGGATGGCAGGATAGTGACGACGACCAAGCTGCCCACACGTTGGAGAATAAACCCGCTTTAGACGTGTCCCTGAAAACATGTTTTACAAAACCATTAAAAGCTTATAGAACGGGGCTTGTATAATGAAAAAGCCAAACACATAATGTAAAGCTAATCTGGAAGCAGTAAGTGTGTCTGGACGCGGGTTAATTAAACACATGTGACCGGGGCTTAAATAATACAATCCGTGTTGTTCTGCAATATTTAAACAAATGGAAATTGAAACCGGAGTATTCGGATCTAATGCATTATTTTATCCAGAATAATATTGCAGGTGCTTTAACGCCAGATGTGAAATGTAGGTTTTTATGCAAAATAATTTATTTTTAATTTGAACCAAGTTTAAAATTGAACCAGCATTCTACTTTAATATTGATATTATTCATAAATCTCACATCCGTATAGATTGGCGGATCATCCCACTTTATTCTAGATATGGGCGTTTGAGTGATAGGTATATTGTAAGAGATTAACTAAGCTGTAGAGTAACGCCACTAGAAGATTCGTAACACTCATGCACTCCTGTACAAGATTATGCCTAAAGTTTCGAGATATCCATCCCTCAACACACAGCCGGTTTGTATCCAAAAGCGGACCCTAGCCCTCTACCAACTTATCTTTTCTCCAATATGTTTATTAGGTCGTCTTTAATTTTTTGTTTGAAATAAATCTAGATATTGATAAATAACTCCTTTAATAGAATATATAATAAACTTATAATTTTTCAAAGTTCACTTTTGCTGGAATATCTGAGGAATCTATTTTAGTATGCGTCGTAAACTAATCTGTTACTCACATTAAGTAAATAGCAGTTCGTGAAATCGGAGGTGAGTCGTTCCAACTTCCAATACATCAATGTTTTTCTCGTAAAATTCTTGTTATCAAATAAGCAAACACCAGTAGGGTTGCTGTCGCTCTAAACCTTACGACTATTACCTACAAGGCCGTATATTCCTAGATTATTTAGGGTATCAATTTGTCCGTCTGTTACGGCACACATATAAAAACAATATACAAACAGTACTGTAACTGATAATGACTCCTTCTTATACCCACGAGATGTCGTAGTAGAGACAATGTGGGGCGCGCGGTACTTTCAAGTGGTCAGTACTACGACCCAACCGCTCACCATTGCTCTATAATTAACCCTGAATATTCATATATACAGGATTAGTCGATATGGCTGTAAAAGTAAACATAAAAGTTTTTGGCGCTATAGGGAATCGAACCCAAAACCTTTCGTTTCGTAATCACGTATTCTACTTACCTGATGACGGTACCATCAAATAATATAAATATTTACAAGAAGCGATACATAATCAGGGTAGCGTTTCAATGATTCCAAGAGAAAATACATCTTATTCTAGTAAGATAGGCTGTTCACGAAACGGCAGTATCACGGATTATAACGTTTCTTCTTTCCAACCCTACTTTATTCGTGCTTCCCTTTGTCTTCCTTTCTCTAACACGATGGAATTAGAAGTGGAGTTTCTATGACCCCGATAAAGAGTAAGTATATTTTTGGAGCACGTCCCTGCCTATCCTTCTTATATTCACAATGGTTTATTTATTATGGCGTATTTATATTCATAACGCTATTTCCTATCCTGCATTGAAGTCATTAGCTAAATTGCTTCGAAGTTTAGAAAACCAATGACATACAAAACCAATATAACGAGCTTCAGACTTACAAGCAATAAGAATGTTGCGTGTATAAGTTGATAGGTTGTCGGAAACAATAACGTAATGACTTAAGGTCATTTCAGAATATATTATAATGAACCACAAGTAAACCGCAATAATATAAATATTAATTAAAAAAATTATTTATAATAGTATAGTTGTTATCTTATAAAAATTTACAATACTTGTCAATAAAACAGAATTGGAATTTAAAAACTATTAGAAAAAATTTATTTCAAATAAATTAGTTTCTTATATTCATTGTAACCTCGTAGTTAGGTTTTTACATAGCCAAAAGGGCATTTTCATTAGAACGTATCCCAGTTACATGGAAAAACACTCCCAGACAAAACTAACTTCTTTTGTCTATATTTTAACAACGCAGGCTCGTTTTAGTATTACGGAAATCATCGTTATTTGAAAGTAAACAAATACGATAATTGCAACACTATATTCTATTGATGAGCATAGAGACAGCGTATGTAGGTAGGGGAATGCGAAATTCAATAAACAGTTATAATAGGTGAGTTCTTGAAGCATATATTTGAGAGTTGAAAAAACAGTTAATTAGTGGAAACGTACAACTATTGGTGGGTTGACCTGTCCTGTAAAAATAACTACTCAGGAGCAAATGTAGGATATTAACGGGTGGTTGATGAGTAGAGCTAGTTACTCGGATACAAACCTGTGATATTAACGGGCAGTAGAAGCGTTGTGCTAGTAAGTTGGAAACAAACCTCTGATATTAACTGGTGGTTGAAGTGTAGTGCTAGCTACTCGGAAACACACCGGGGATATTAACAGGCGGTTGAACCGAATAGTTTCTCATATTTCTTTCCTCCTTCATAGTGTGGCTTATGCAGTTAGCTCTACAAAGCCTCACCGATATGGTACAAAACCTTGTTTAATAACATAATAAAACATTTGTATAATGGTAATATGTACTGTTTGTGTTAACCTAAAAATTTGAGATTTGCACGTTTTCGAAGACGTTGAAGGTAGGTGGCATCCAAAATGTTGAGAGTTTCCCGGGTGCAGAGATGGCGCACATGGGGATTTCGAGAAGGACAAATAAGTAAGATTCTCTTGACAGTAATAAGGCGAGAATGCAAACACTTGCGATGCGTCCTGACAAGAGAACGGTACAGACTGCTCCAGCTATTTGCCTATAGCATTATAGTGGGGAAATGGATCATCGGGCGGAATAGGCATTCCTGGAATATCAATTTAAGGGATTGATTCAATATCGGGACCAGCGAAATTGCTTAAGGTATCAAAAAAGCGAGAGGCTTTGATGATTGTCCAACTTCGAAAAGAAGAAGGTACCAAAAGAAGAAAATATGTTATCACAGTATAAATATATATAAAATTCGTTTCCTTTAACGATTCTGTATCGAACAATGTTACATCAATGCAAACCGAGTGAAATAAACCTGACAAAGGTTCAAAGAGGAGATCCGCGACATGGGTGTATTATGGAGGATTTACTGTATTTGGAACCAGTTGCCTGTGAACAAGAAAAGTGTACGATTTTTGTAAAGTCGGCATTGAAACGTTGTGCTCTATAACCCATGGATTTATTACCTTATAGTCTAATATTACCAACAATAATATTTCCTGTTTTCCAGTCTTTTCAAACTTTTAAAATACCTAAAATTATTTATTTAAGTTACAACGGACTGAAAATAATAGGTTATTTGTCAGGTTTCAATAGGCTCTGAACTAATTGCTTCCTGATACTAAATTAAGCAATAGAACCACTTCGGAACAAAACTACTTCAAACTTCTGCACCTAATATATTAAGCAGAAGATCTGGGCATTTAGGTTAGAGGAGTTGCACCCAGACTCCTTGCTGTTATACTATGTCTATAAGTATACCGTAAAGTTCGGCAGAGACTATATTACTTTATAAAGAAGAGTTGTCGTTAGAAGTTCATTTGCTTCAACTCTTGATTTATTAAGTCACATTTTAAAACATAATTTCAAATGTACGAGATAAGAATTCCTCCTACCTACCAGATCTGCTAATGACCTACCACACAATAACAGCTTACATTTGTTAGGCAAAAGTTTTTTTTATTAAGAACGTTTTTTGTTTAAAGAACGGGCTACGATATGTTTGAGCGTACGATTGGGATCAAGGCCTAAAAATATATGTAAGGTACAATATGGTCAATATACTTTATTTTACTTTAGTAATTTTAGTTTGTAATTATTGAGTATTTGTAATATCTATAATAATTTTTCTCATTTATTTGGGTATTTTAGATGTGTTTGTGTCAAGTATCAACTATTAGAAAATTATTATTTACACAAAAAAAACATAATGGTAACCATAGCTTAACGTTTATATACAAAGCATAAACAATGAAGCGATGTGTAGGCAATTTAAAGTCAGTAATGACCTCGTAAAAATGAAATGTAAACAGTTAATTAATATGACCTAAAGAAAACATATACAAATGGATAAATTATTGCAAATGCTTGCTATTTATCAGTTAGAACGTTACACTCTGTAGCACATTGTTGATATATATTACACTCATGATGTTCATTAAAACATGCAGAATATTAAACAGCTGATCTTGGGTGGGAAATGAACACCTGATCAGGAAAGAACGCTAGGTGAAACATGATTATATCTCCACCACGAAACGCTGCATACTATGTGACAAAAGATGCAGTATAGGCTTAGGGTGATTTGGTAAACAAAGGTGATGACGTAATTGACAATGGGATATAACATTTGCACAAAAGATTGACCTATTGTTTTGGAATAAATAATTTGTCTATAAATCTGTGAGGTCACAGCTTTCAAGCTACTTATTACATTCTTGATTATTTGTCACACAGCTGTTACTATACGAAGACGTAATAAACCACCTGTTGTTTCTGTATTGTCGCATCAGCCAAATTCTACGAGAGTTTGGTGTATATGATAGATTCATTTAAACCTTAACACGATAACATTGTATCCTTTTTACAATTTAATTCCAATATATATATATATATATATATATATATATATATATATATATATATATATATATATATATATATTTATATATATATATATATATATATATATATATATAAATCTAATGGAGTCTGTGTGTGTGTGTGTGTGTGTGTTACTCAATCACGTAAAAATTACTTTACCCATTGAGCTGAAATTTTACGTAGAAATTCTTAAGGTCCCTGGTTAACAAATAGGCCTACTTTTATTTACAGAATTCGCCTCACGGATCTTAAAAAACCCCTAACACTCAATTTACTATACTATATTTAATACTTAACTGGATTTAATCAGCTGATAATCACCTGTAACAGTCACATTTAAAGACATTTAAACAGCCGATGGACGTTTATTGTTATTCATCTTTCTAGGTTAAATTACTTTACAAACTTTAAGTTACAAGCAGCAGTGTTTCTTTCCCGTGGCTTATAAGACAAAAATCAGTACGTTTATATGTTGATATAGCTATTGGGAACGAACCTATTATATAAAAGTCTAATGGTATCTGTATGTGTGTGTGTTACTCAATCATGTAAAAACTACTAGATCCTTTGAGCTGAAATTTGCTATTTATTTCCCGTTCCTACGTGTTTGTTTTTAGAGAAAAATATTATACTGGGCGACGACGATAGCCATCACAAAATAATAAAAAATCTCGCACACGCCCCGAAAAATTTACCGTTTTCGAAAAATGTAATTCCCCCAACGCGGTGATTACAGTGCTGTTAGAAATGAAAATTGCCCACCCCCAATATAATACCTATAAAATGAATAAAAAACTTGTCCTGAAGCTATGTTGTCAATTATTGTTTGTTATTGCCACTGGAGGTTAGTTTTCTATACCTGTGAAGTATCCAGTCAAAATAAATTTGGTTGTAATTATATATGTTTAACCAAATATACACTCGTAAGGCTGGAATAGAGATCACGCGACAAAGTATTACTCCTTTAAAGTAGACGTGGCAATGTTGTTTAGTTAGCTAATGTATAAAACTACAGCCTAATATCCTGACTGGACACAATACACACACACACACACATATATATATATATATAATATATAAGTATATAGTGCTGCATCAAATTACTACCAAATCTATCGTAACTGGATACTTTATAGGTAGGCCTACATTTAAATATATATATACGTAGTACGGCGCGATGTTGATACTCGGCCGTAGTACTTTTCATTACTGCTGAATATTTCACCCAACTTTAATTTGATAAAAATTCTATTTATTTTCCTGAACAAGAGTTTTCGTTATTTTTTTCGTATCCTTGATGACTTTCTGCGGTGTCCGGTATATTGTTTCCCCTTCCGAACACTTGGGAACTGGAAATAAATATCTGAAATTTTACATGGACATTCTTAGCGTCTCTAGTTTTCACATAGCCTATTTGTATTTAGAAATTCCGTCAGGGCACCGCCCCACTGGCCTTAGAAACTCTCTTAACTCTAGGTTTATATATTATAGTTTGATATAATTATTGTGATATGATTTCAGTAAATTAAATTCAACCCAAATACAATGTAAATCAATACCAATATTCGTCAACCCCGTATGAAGAACGAGTACTTTGCTAGTATATATATAATGAGTATATATATATATATATATATATATATATATATATATATATATATATATATAATGCAGTTTCTTTCAGTTGTGTTTTCTATGATTGTTAATCCAACGACTAGTCCTTATTTTATTCCGATGATGGTCTTCTTAGGAGCTTTTTTCCCTGGTTATGTGTAACTGAACCAAGAGGTAACAGAAATATCCATCCATTGATGTCGTACACCGAATACGTTTACAGTATCATTATATGTATTGTACCTTTTGAAGTGTATTTACTTACCTGCAAGCACAGGTCTAAAATACAAAACCGGGAGTTGATTCGGATTGTTTAAAACATTAAACTTTACATATCGCCGTGTCGCCGGTTTTATAGATCAACGTAATCCTGGACTCATTTCCATTTATTTAAATACAGCGGGTGGAACATAAACCGTTTTATTCATTTAGCCCACGGAAATATGCGACCGCCAATCGGAACTTAATTAAAGTGAAGCTCTATTTCTAAAACTAAACGCACTATCTCTCCACGAACGCTATACGGTGCGTAAATGAGTTAACCAGAAATACTGACCAATATTTTACGGTTTCGAAAAATGTACAGCTAAAATAAAATCGGAATTAATTATTAATCGGCCTGAAAATGATATTTATACATTACTTTCTTTAGCAAACAAGTGAAATGTTCATGATTCCAAAGCACTATAGTTAGTACTGGTGTTAAATTGCCTACACAGCCCCGTACTGTCTGAGTCTGCAATGAGTGTCTATACTGTATATATATATATATATATATATATATATATATATATATATTTATTTATTATATTTATTTTTTCATTGTATATTTAAATTTATATATTATTTTAAATTATTTTTATAAAAAAATATCCTAACGTATTTGAGGCGTTCATTATCAGAAAAGAATTTCTTATATAGTCGACCATTAAAATATATATATATATATATATATATATATATATATATATATATATATCACTTTCACTTATGTACTTAAACAAGAATCTTACTTGGTATTTATGCGAGTACTTTCAGAGACTAGTTAGTGTCTCCATCTTCGGGCATACTGAACGTGTTTTGGACTGCGAGCTGCGTGGAATTTGCCGTTGACCTTGGTGTACCGTTAACTTCTATTTTTAGCTTCACTGCACTGTGCGAGTTTTTAACGTTCGTTTTGGGGTTTATATTGTCTATTAGATTGAATAATTTATCGTTTTTTAATTTTATTTGTATCTGTTCGTTGATGATGTTATTTTTATTTTTATAAATTTCTAGTTGTTCCTAGATTGTCATTTTGAGGCCTTTTTGAACCTTTTTTTATTAGGTGTACGTTTTTTAATGTGGGGAATGTGTGTTTGTTTTTGATTGCGTGTGTGGCTAAGTTTGAGTTATAAATGTCAGGTTTGATGTATGCATTGAGGTGTTCTTGATATCTGTCTTTTAATTTCTTTTTTGTTTGGCCTATGTATATTTTATTACAGTCTGGGCATTCGATTTTGTATATTCCGTTATTAAGTGTGGGACATATTTCTTCTGGTTGGTTTATTTTGTTGATTATGTTTCCTGTGTTTTTGTAGGCTATGTTAGTATTATTATTTTTTAGTGTTTTAGTTATTCCTTTTATGTTGTATCCTGTGTATGTGAATGTAGCCCAGTTTGTATTTCGATTTTAGGTTGATTTAAATTATTTAATATTTTAAATTCTAATTTATCTATAGTTTTTTATTGTATCCTTTTTTTGGGCTATTTGATATACTATTTGTTTTTCTTTGGTTTTTTCTTGATTATTTAGAGGCAATTTTAGCATCCTGTATAAAAGTGAGTTGTAAGCGGCCATTTTATGTTGTGGGGGATATATATATATATATATATATATATATATATATATATATATATATATATATATATATATATAGTAGTGTAGGACGCGGGTATTGGCGGGGTAATTATTGGCGGGGGCGTGGCCAAATGCGTGCACGCATGACCAAATGCGTACGGGTATCGGCGGGAAAATTATCGGCGGGGGCGGGAGGGGAAGGACGTGGAGGGGATGGAGGAGAATGAGGAGAAAGAGGAGAAGGCGCGGTGTTGTGGGGGGAACGAGTGGGAAAACTGTGGGGGAACGAGTGGGAAAACTGTGGGGGGAACGAGTGGGAAAACTGTGGGGGGGAACGAGTGGGAAAACTGTGGGGGAACGAGTTGGAGAACAGTTTCGAGGCAGGGGAACTGCGTCATTCAAGATGACTGGTGTGACGTTCGCAACAGATAACACTGTTTCAAAATGGCTGAAACTGATTTTTCAGATGCGTGTCAGTACTTTGCGTGATGCGCTAGGGTAACAATATATTAACGCTGGATACAATACTATTTACTAATATGTTATGTACATTGGTAATTTTTGTGACTGTTTTAATTGTGAAAAACTATGCAATAAAAGATCTGTTTGATTTGAATACATGTTCAGGTGAAAGTGAAATAGTAAAACGATGTAAAGAAGAAAATCTTGATTTTGTTTTAAATTATTTGAACGAATTTGGTTATTTGAATATATCTAACAGCACTGATATTTCAAATATTAATTTGACATTAGTATCTGACGCAATTTTATTATTTCAAGAGTATTACAATTTAACGATAAATGGTAAAATAACTAATGAAAATTTACAATTTATGCGAATACCTAGATGTGGTCTTAAAGATACAATTTACCCCTTTCGGTTATCTTCTGAAAAGTGGCATAAGAAAGTATTAAAATGGTATTTCGTTGTAGCAACGCGTCAGGTAAAAGAATTAGCGAAACAAGCGTTTAAAATTTGGGAAAAGCATACAGATTTGGTTTTTGTAAATGACAGATCGAACGTTGATATATTAATTTCCTATAAAAAAGGTGTGCATAAACTTCAAAGATCATCGATTTTTTGTACAAATACATTTGACGGTGAAGGCGGTGTTTTGGCGCATGCATTTCATCCCAATGTTAATCAAAGCACTCGTGAAATACACATTGACAGTGAAGAATTATGGTGTTTAGAAAGAGACATTTTAAAATGTGATCAAGGTAAAATTTTTTTATTAAGTGTCTTAATTCATGAAATAGGCCATACTCTGGGTATAAGCCACTCAAACGACCCGACTTCAGTAATGTATCCATATTATCAGAATATGAATGATGAACTGTCAGCGGACGACATTTTAGCAATACAAACCTTATATGGACCTAAAGACACTATATCAACAACGACAAGACCTTCAAAATCCGTTACAGAACGTGTAAAACAAGATAAAGAAGATTCACCGAATTTGTGTGATTTGAAGAATTTAAAAACTTTTCTAGTTATCAATCATCAATTATATATTTTTTATGAAAAATGGTTTTGGTCGGTAAATTTACAAGATAAGACAGTTGTTAACAAAGCACAACTAATTGTAGACTGGTTAATTTTTTTTCCAGAAAATTTTACAAAATTTGATTTTATTTATCAGAGACCAACTGAGCAAATTGTCTTTTTTGCTGGTCAATATATTTTTATGTTAGATTTTCCGTCTTTAAAACTTGTTAGTGGTTATCCAAAACATATTTCAATATTAGGAGGCAGATCTTCAATGATTATAAATGGGGTCGTAAACAGTTATAAAGGAAATACATATATTTTCTTTAATACAAACTATTATATGTTATTAGATGAATGTAATTTTCAAATTAAGAGTTATGGGTTAATTTCTGATACATTTTCATTCTTACCTGGTAATATGGAGTCCGTTTTTAGATTTACAGATGGATTATTATATTTCTTTAAGAATAACACTATTTTAGGCTACAGTGAATTTTTAAACACAGTAGTTAAAGCACAAGTCAACGAGTTAGACGTTTTTGGAGTTGAATGCAGTAAATATTCTAACAATGCTAATATATTAAACAAGTTAAAAAGTTTAGTATTACAATTAAAATAATAATTACTTTAAGTTAAATTGAATACAGAAAATGCGAACTGATAACTACTGTGATAGACGCTAAAATGTTTAAAGTTTAATTTGCGTATGTTGAATGCTCGTAATCTTAATAGGGTCAACAGTCAACTCAATAAGACCAGGCGATAAAAGTTTAAATCAGCCTTTGATTAGTATACAACGCGCATTATTATGCCTTTGGTGTAATCTTAATATGGAAAACGCGCAACGCGCATTATTATGCCCTTGGTGTAATCTTAATATGGAAAACGCGCTTAACAAACAATCCAGCGCATGTTGACTTTTTATGCTGTGATCTTAGAACGCTAAGTGCTTAACAAATAATCTTCCATTTTTTAGCTTTGATTATACTGCGTGCGCATGTGCAGGCTACAGTTCACTTTATAAACGTTTCTATTCACTATTGTCTTTGAATTGCAGCTGAATACATCTCTGTGTGTTAGGACATTGCGTTTATTTCTTTTGATAGAAGGACAGAATTTACAGGTAAATGTTATTTATTAATTAGAGTTCTTGCTGTTTACAATAAACATACATATATAATTTTTAATATAGTTTTATTATTTTCAGTTATGGAATTGGGATTTATAAAATTAACTGAAAATGCATATACACCCGAAAAGGGCAGTGAATTATCTGCAGGTTTTGATTTAAAAAGTGCTTATGAATATGTTGTTCCTAAATTTGGTAAATGTTTAGTGAAAACAGATTTAGCAATTTCTTTACCTAATAATACATATGGTCGTATTGCTCCCAGATCGGGGTTAGCATTTAATTATTTCATTCATGTAGGTGCAGGGGTAATTGATAAGGATTATACAGGGAATGTAAAGGTGTTGTTATATAATTTTTCAAATAAAGATTTTTTTGTTAGACGGGGCGATAAAATTGCTCAGTAGATTTGTGAGGTTTGTGCTTATCCAAAATTAGTAGAAATTGTTCACTTAGAAGAAACAAAGAGGGGAAAATCAGGGTTTGGATCTAGTGGTAGGAAATAAAATGTAATTGTTTTAAGTATATTATTATTGTTGTTGTTTTTGTATTTTATAGTTATGTCACAACAAAGTCAAGCACAAAATCAATTATTCAAAACTGAAGGCATAATGGAGAATAACGAACCAGGACCTAGTATGGTCTTTAATAGTAGTAGTAAAGTTAATAATAAAACATTATTTGATGTATTATCAACATTGTTTGATGCTGGATTGACAACAGCTAACAAATGGTTGTTGTGTGCAAACACATTACACAACTCTGTGCAAGATAGTGAAATGATACGATTATTTTGTGAAATGAAAACGTTTTATTTAGCAGCTAAATCATATTTTATTAGCAATGAAGTCTCACAGAAAAATCTTGATAAATATTTAGATAAAGAATTAACATATGATGAGTTTCTTATAATTATTGGGGGAGAAGAATTTAAACAAAGTACAAGTACTTTTTCAATTGAAACTTTTAAAAAAGCAATGACTTTAATAAATCCTGTAATTGTAAATAATTCATCATCTGATGATGATGATGATGATGATGATAATTTGTTAACAATAAACATACATATATATAGTTTTTAAAATTACTCAGTTGATTTCTGTGGTTTGTGCTTATCCAAAATTAGTAGAAATTGTTAACTTAGAAGAATCAGGGTTTGAATTTAGTGATAGGAAAAAAAATGTAAATTGTTTCAAGTATATTATTATTATTGTTGTTTTTGTATTTTATAGTTATGTCACAACAAAATCAAGCAGAAAATCAATTATTCAAAACTGAAGGCATAATGGAGAATAACGAACCAGGACCTAGTATGGTCTTTAACAGTAGTAGTAAAGCTAATATTAAAAAACCAATTTTTGATGTATTATCATCATTGTTTAAGGCTGGATTGACAACAGTCAATAAATGGTTGTTATGTGCAAACACATTACATAACTCTGTGCAAGATAGTGAAATGTTACCGTTATTTTGTGAAATGAAAACGTTTTATTTAGTAGCTAAATCATATTTCATTAGCACTGTAGTCTCACAGAAAAATTTTGATAAATATTTAGATAAAGAATTAACATATGATGAGTTTCTTACAATTTTTGATAGAGGAGAATTTAAACAAAGTACAAAAACTTATTCAGCTGAAACTTTGAAAAACGCAATGACTTTTATAAATCCTGTAATGAATAAAATTCAAAGAAAACGATTACATAGTTCTAATGAAAATGTGAATAATTCATCGTCGTCATCTGATGATGACGATGATGATAATTTAGATAAATATTTTAATGTAACTAAAAAATCAGCTTCTGCTGTTATTAAACAAACCGTTCAGATTACTAAAGATAATAAAAAAAGAAGAATGGTCACTCCTGGTGAGGTGGGATCACATTTAATAAAAATAGAAATTACGGATTGTAAGGATTTGAAAAAATGTATAAGTGAAAAGCAATATTGGACACAAGTTAGCAAAAAGGCTTATTTTGTTGTTAATAATTCTAATGATGATCTTTTGAAATTATCAAATAAAATAATATGCAATGTTGCTGATAGAGTAAATAAAATAAAAAATGTTACTCATGATGTTATTTCAACTGATAAAAACAATTTTTTTAATTAGTTTTTAGGTTTTTGAATGTAGTTAAATACTAATAATTATATATGTGTTGTAGATGAAATTAAAAAAATAATAATTAGGTTTTTGAATGTAGTTAAATACTAATAATTATATATGTGTTGTAGATGAAATTAAAAAATAATAAAAAATGTACGTTATGAAATTTATAGAAAAATTGTTTTATTATTTCAGTGAACTAAATAGTGCTTCTTTTTTAAAAAACAAATTATAATAATGGACGTAAGCTCCGTTGAACAAATGGATGTTGATAGTGACGATGATATCGAAAACGATGATGAATTTTTAGAAAGGAATCACGCCTTTAGAGGCAGATTAAAAACATTTTACTTAGAAAATACGTCAACTGTTAGAGATGTGTGTTTGTTGTTGAGACGTACTAAACAAAAAATGATACGACTAATTGTAGATTTATTATCCACTTACAATATGTTAAAATTTAATATACTTGTAGAAGCTTCTTATGTAAAATTTTTAACCCAAGAAAAGCAATTGCGTTATTTTAAAACAAAAAATACTAGTGTTTCCGAAGATTCAGATTTTTCAGATATTTTAGATGTTTTATTTAGAAAATTATGTACCGAAGAGTCGGAATATTTGGGTAAAGGAAGTGGTTGGTCTTTGGATAAAATTGATGGAATTATAATTCGTTTTAGTAGATACAATCCGTTAGGTGGAAGTTCATTCATACCTTTACCAAAATGTATACAAAATAAGAAAGCTGTAATTAATCCTGAAAATTTTCATGACGATAAATGTTTTTTGTGGTCACTTCTCGTTCCACATATTAAAACTGATGTAAAAAATCTTACTGTAATTAACAAGAGATATTTTAAAATTATGGATATGTTTAATTTACAAGGTATTGACTTTCCAACACCTTTAAAGCAGATTAGTAAATTTGAAAAAAATAATTCAGGTATAAGTATTAATGTATATGGTTTAAATAAAGATAATGAAGTGTATCCATTAAGAATTAGTAAAACTATTAAGATAAAACATTATGATTTATTGATGTTGACAAACCAGTCGGGACATGCACATTATTCTTATATTAAACATTTTTCAAGATTATTAAACAATCAACTAAATAAACATAAGGCTAAATTAGTTTTTTGTAGAAGATGTTTAACACATTATAGTGACAAAAATAAAGACTCACTTTTATCAGATCATTTAAAAGCATGTGAAAATACAAAAGCAGTAAAAGTGAAAATGCCTATAGAAGGAAATAATATTTTGAAATTCAAAAATTTTAATTATAAATTTAGAGTACCTTTCGCCGTGTACGCAGATTTTGAATGTTTGTTGAAGCCAATAAATGAACAGATTAGTAACCGTGTAATACTTAATGATATTCACGAGCCAATGTCATTTGGTGTATATTTAGTTCTTGATGAATATGCATCGTCTTTACCACCAGACATTTTAGAAAAATTGCCTACAGATCCATACATATATCAGGGTTTAGATGCAGCCAAAAATTTCATGTCATATCTCATATCACTTGCAAATATTATTGGTGAAATTTATAAAATAAATATTCCAATGAGGAAATTAAATAAAGATGAGAAATATAAATTTAAAACAACTACTAAATGTGAGTCTTGTAACGATGAATTTACTATGACTAAGCCAGCAGTAAGAGACCATTGTCATATTACTGGTAAATTTAGGTCTGTCTTGTGTAATAATTGTAATTTATTACGTCAAAATCAAAAATTTTTACCTATATTTATTCATGGGAGTTCAAATTATGATAGTCATTTTATTGTACGACAATTAGGTTGTGACTCAAACGAAATTCGAGTAATACCAAACACTAATGAAAAATATATAACATTTTCAAAAAACACAACTAATGGCATTGTATTACGATTTATAGATACCTATAAATTTATGAGTACAAGTCTTAGTAAATTAGCAAATAATTTGCCTAAAGACAACTTCAAACATACATATAAACATTTTTCTGTAAATGATTTACCGTTTATAACAAGAAAAGGTGTTTATCCTTATAATTATACAGATTGTTGGGACAAATTAAAAGATACTGAGTTGCCAACAAAAAATGATTTTTATAACAATCTAGAATCTAGTCATATCACAGATGCTGAATACAAATATGCGCAAGATGTGTGGAATCATTTTGAATGTAGAAATTTAGGGGAATATAGCAATCTCTATCTTAAAATAGATGTATTATTGTTAAGTGATATTTTTGAAAATTTTAGAGACTTGTCTATATCCAATTATGGATTGGACTGTGCTTATTATTTTACACTTCCTGGTTTGACGTTTGATGCTATGTTAAAATTTACAAAAATTGAATTAGAATTATTTGATAAATATCTATTCATAGAAAATGGTATCAGAGGTGGAATAACTGCATGCGTGACGAGACATGCAGAAGCTAATAATTATCTATTGGGAGATGAATTTGATATAGACAAACCTTCCTCTTGTTTAGCTTATATCGATGCTACAAATTTATATGGGTGGAGCATGACCAGATTCATGCCTTATGATTCGTTTAAATGGATGTCAGTTAAAAAAATAAAGGCTTTTGATGTTCTGTCTATAGAGGATGATTCTCCCATAGGTTATATTTTAGAAGTTGATATTATGTATCCACAAAATTTGCATAATTGTGATAATGAGTTGCCATTTTTACCACAAAACAAATGTCCGCCAGGCAGTAAACAACCAAAATTGTTAACTACTTTAGAAGATAAACAAAATTACGTTTGTCACTATGTTAATTTAAAACAAGCAATGCGACATGGTTTAATACTTACAAAAATTCATAGAATTATGCAATTCAGACAAAGTGCTTGGTTATCGCCATATGTTTTATTTAACACGAAAAAGAGGCAAAATGCTAAAAATGAATTTGAAAAAGATTTTTACAAATTTGTAATTAATGCCATGTTTGGTAAAACTATTGAAAATATAAGAAAAAGAAAAAATTTGAAACTTGTGAGTTCAGAAAAAAAATTAAATTATTTAATTAGGAAACCTACCTTCTTAAATCGAATAATTTATGATGAATCTTTGTGTGCAATTGAATCAGAAAAAGAATCCATTTATTTTAACAAACCAATATATATAGGGTTTACTGTTTTGGAAATAAGTAAAACACGTATGTATGAAATGCATTATGATGTTATGAAAGAATTGTATAACTCTAAAATTCAACTTCTTTATATGGATACAGACAGTTTATTTTATAAAATTTCTACTGAAAATTTTTATAAAGATATTAAGGAAAATCAAGAGGTGAGAAGACATTTTGATATGTCAGAACTTCCTCACACTCATATAGGTTATTTTACAGATAATGCAAAAACATTAGGTTGTTTTAAAGACGAATGCAAAGGTGTTGGGTTGTCAGAATTTGTTGGACTAAGAGCTAAATTATATACTTTCAAAATTGCGAATAGTATTGAAAAAAAAGCTAAAGGCATAACAAAAGCAGCACTTAGAAATATAAATTTTGATGATTATAAAAAATGCTTAAATGTTTTTACTAAAACCAGAAGTGATATTAAATCATTCAAATCAAAAAAACATATTGTGCAGACAATAACTGTAAATAAATTAGCTCTCAGTGGTGATGATGATAAGAGGCATATATGTGATAATGGAATTAATACTTTAGCACATGGTCATTTTTCTTTAAAAAAAAAAAAAATAAATAAATAACTAATGCTTTGTAATGAATAAATATTATTTGTTAACTATTAAAAAATAATTAATACTTTTTGTAACTAATAAATATTATTTGTTAACCATTTTCAATTGTTTATAGAATAAATATATAGTTAAAAAAAGTGAGTTGTTCAAATAAAGCAGCACTTAGAAATATAAATTTTGATGATTATAAAAAATGCTTAAATGTTTTTACTAAAACCAGAAGTGATATTAAATCATTCAAATCAAAAAAACATATTGTGCAGACAATAACTGTAAATAAATTAGCTCTCAGTGGTGATGATGATAAGAGGCATATATGTGATAATGGAATTAATACTTTAGCACATGGTCATTTTTCTTTAAAAAAAAAAAAAATAAATAACTAATGCTTTGTAATGAATAAATATTATTTGTTAACTATTAAAAAATAATTAATACTTTTTGTAACTAATAAATATTATTTGTTAACCATTTTCAATTGTTTATAGAATAAATATATAGTTAAAAAAAGTGAGTTGTTCAAATCATTTATTTCCTATTTATCCTTGACTTTTTTCCACATTATACCAATTGTATGTTTAAATGTTACTTAGGGTATTAATAAAACTTTTATTACCACAGTCAGTCAATAGTTGTTTATTAAAGAATTATAAAAATATTTGTATGAACATAAAGTGTTACATAACAGTATAACAATAGTATATTACATTATCCTTGTACAATAAAGGCGTTGCTTATCCCTGTTTCCTCTTCTTTGCGGGGTGTATTGGTATTGGGTATAAGTAACGCAAAGCATAACATCGTGCCCCAAAATCCCCACCCTTTACTGATTTTAAATAACCGCACCTCGGAAACCATCCACCATGTTCAATCCATGGCAATTCATGTGCTTCCCAATCCTTTAAACCACCACCACAGTAAAAGCATATAACGCCATCAGGTGCAGAGTGAAAGAAAAAACCTGCTTCTGCAAATTGCCAAGCATAAGGGTGGGGACATACAAATCTGGTGTTGTTGAACGATGCCAGCCTGCTTCCAAGTGTACTATATCTCGGGTATCTCGGGTATCCAACCATATCTCCAATATTATAAACTAAAATAATTTTCTTGAATATATATACTAGGTGCAACTCTTCACTTCCTTCGTATGTGTGTACTCTACATTTTGTGTTAGCGTATCTATTTATATTATCCGCTGTATCCCCTCCTAAAAGTCGTTCTTATATGTGATTTTTTTGTACTTTCAACCATTATTTAAAAAATTACAGATGAAATGTGAATTAAAGATCAATAAAATGTACACTGAATTTTAACAAAAAAAAAATTTATTATTCTTCTGACTACATTACATTAAAATATTTTACGTACAAGACCAGATAAAGGTGTGTATTCAACAAGTGCATCCTGGATGATGAGACAATAAGCAGCTGTCTTTTCAGGTATGTTGACATTTGATTCAATTTCTATGCGCACATCAATAGTACCGGTTTTTAATGTTTCATTTTGTCGTGAACAGTCTATAACAAATAATGGTGTTTTTGCGAAAAAAGTTTCAAAATCAATAGCAGGTCTATTGCTGCTACCGTGATAATAGGATGACTGAAATTTTGTAAAAAAGTCGTATATAATTGCTCTGTTTCCATTAAAATTATCGTATGGATAATATTGTGAGTTTAGATACAGTTTAATATTATTAATATCACAGAAATCAAAGTGTCCAGCATTTCTATTTTTCACATTTCTCCTATCAGTTTGAAATGCAATAATAACGTAACGAGGTTTCTCACTATTTGATGCTGTCTTCACAGTCCAAGTTGAGTTTTTCGAAACAGGTAATGAAGGATTATCGATAAGCGTCCAACGACGAAATCCTAGTGAAATTGGCTGGTCCTTATCAGTGATTCTTAGTAGTGATAGATTATAATCATCAGCCACTCGAATATATGGAATTTTCCAAAATATTTTATTAATTTTCAATTCTATTTTATTATTAGCGTCTTTTGTTATAATCGTATTGAAATTGTTTGAACTCCTGAGTAATACTAATTCTTGTTTAACATTTAATAATATGTGAACATAGTCGTCCGCGAATCCAAGTAGCATTTTTAAAGGAATACAAAACGAAAAATTTTTCTTACACTTTAAAGATTCCATATTTAATGTCCACCCAGCATTTAATAAAATATTTTTTTCATCTTCAGTGTTGGTTAAGAGGTTTTTTATTGTTGTCGTTATTCCAACATTTTTCACTCGATCAATTTCTGTTCCACAAATTTCATAGCGAATTTCATCAAAAAGAAATGACATTCCATTGCTGATAAGTTCGATTTCATCACTTTCACTATTGTCTGTCGCTTTTATTGCTTTAAATTCTCCCTCTATATAAATGTAACTTTTAGAAGGCAAAGTGTACAAATTCTGTTGATGTACTGGAATGCGAATCTCATCATTCTCGCCATATGTTGTTTGTGCATATGGTAGATGTGTGTGATATTCTAAATCGACAATAGTTTCATCAAAAATAATTTTATCATCTACTCACAACATATTTTTTATTCACACTATACCCTAAAGATTCCAAAAACTCTTTGTTCCTCCTTGTCAGCTTGTGTTCTGTCAACTGTCGTCGACCTACTGGTTTAATAAAATTGTCGAAATTAGTATTATTATTATTATTCAAAACTAAGACCATGATTATGTAACACTTCGGCGCAAATGAAGTCTAAGTGTTATATATTCTTCTCGCAAATTTATTAGTTGCCCGTCCTGATCTTCGAGACGTACTGTAATGTTATGAAGTAGACCTGTTATGTTCAGAGGTAGATAAATTACTGTGACAGGTTTTTCAATAATTTTATAACCAGGTTCAACGGCTGGATAAAATTCGTGAATAATGTGTCCTTCAATACCATTCCTATATGATCCTCTTGCAATATTACATACTATTCGTATAACGTCCACTTTATTAATGTTTACAGTATTTTCGGAAATGTGCCAAGTATTTGCTTGCAATTCTTCTGCTTTAAATCCCAGTAATGGACCGATGCTGTGCGCTTTGTCAAATCTAATTGGTTTCGAACCAAATATTTTCGTTTTTAATGTATTAATATTCCCACTTAGCTCGAACTTAACATTTTTGTTTTCCTCATGAATAGCATCTTTCAAGTACGAAACTATATTATCTATCTCGTAAGATCCCTCAGGCAATTGTATGACTTTATTATTGCCATAGTAAAATTTATCATTAACATCTGTTTCAATATTTGGTATAGTGTTGTAAGACATAAAATCAATTAAACCTATTTCCCATTTTTCATTGGCCAAATCTATAGGCGGAAATATGTCACATGAGATGTTTGAGCCTTTGCCGCTTAAACAGAGCATATTGGTGATTTAGATGTTATTCGTTAAAAACGCTAAACACAAATGACCACAATTGTGCGAATTTAAATTTTGTTTATTTGTGTAATTGTAGAAAATAGGTGCATTAACTGTCGATGTTTCAAAATATCGAATTATTTCTGTAGGTGGAGGTAGATTACCAAAACTGTCAAAATAAAGAATTTTATGTTTTATCTTTCGATAGGCAACCCAATGGGTACCTCGTCCTTGCACACTGTCCAAATTTATAACTCCGTGTTCATTTTCTTTGATTTGTAAAGGTAAATTGTCACGCATAAAAACTCCTCTGAAGTTCGGAATGTTCAATTTTTTAGCGTATTTATATATATCTTTATTTGATAGCGCTCTTGTTGGTAATGTTATTATTTTTTTTTTTTATTACAGCCACCTCCTTTGTAAGGTTTCAGATAATAGCCTCTACCCTTTTTATTAGCACACCTTTTTTTTATTCGTTTAAGTACTTTTGTTAGAATTTTTTTAGTTTTGCACGTTTTTTTATTTTTTGTCCTCCGTTTCTTTGTATTAACTTTTCTTCTTCCTCCGCCACCTAATTTATTTTTTAATTTCATAATATTAGTAACTGCGTAAGCAGTTGCTCTTTCGCCCAAACTAGCGTCGTTTGATGTGACACGCTGCCAAGCTTTATCAGCTAGTTGTTCGTCGGCAATGGATCGTTGATGTGAATCCGAATATTTTGAATATGCAATATCGTGATCTTTACAGGCTTGATCTAATTTATTAATGCCTGGGTCACCTCTTCTCAATCTTGCTTGCAATCTGGTGCCGGGGCCGCAATATTGGTATCCTGGTACGTGTAATTCTATTGGTAATAAATCTATAGCACGATTTAAAATTTTTCCAGGTAAACTCGTTAAAGAACTTACTATACCGCTTCCTTGATACACACTAAACTGTTTTCCTGTCATTATAACCTTCTTCCTCCCCCTATCGCAGATGCAGGCGTAATGAATATTGTTTCTTTCGGTTCAGGTACTAAATCATTGTCAATATCTCCTTCACTAGCCTCTTTTGCTTCCATTTTTTTATTTTGATTCAAAATTATTTCCTGATACTTTCTTATAACATTCACTTCATTACGAATATAATTTATGTGTCCATCGATATATGTTTTTAATGTTAGGTATTTTTCTTTAAACATTTTAAAATTAACAGCATCTTCATCATCTTTCGCTTCGTTCAAATGTGTCAACCGTTTATTCTCCATGTCATAGTCGCCGCTTTTAGTCATTTTAAACCCCACTCCAGCAGGTCCTCGTCTATTGTGTTGTCGATAGGAAGAATGCAAATGACGACCAAATTTATCAACGCTCATTTTTAGAGATGCTCATACATGGACTAATAGAAAACAAATGACTAATATTTTTTTTTTTTTTACAAATCACTTTTATTTTTTATTTTTTTACAAATCACTTTTATTTTTATTAATAATAATTCCTGCTTCCTTCAACTCTTCAATTATGGAAATTATTTCATTATTGTGCCCCGTATTTCCTGCCGACTGTGATGCAATTAGTATTTTTAATCGCTCGCATAATTCATTGGGATCATTCCAATAAATATATGACGGTTTATTTTTTTCATATTCTTTCAAAATCAAGCCGCTTCCGCTCGCCCAATCCATGTGAGTGCGGGGGTTCTGAGGCGGAAATAATTTTGAAATTATTTTCGTGTATTTATTACTTTTGTTTGATTTCAATTTACCGATCGCCGAATAATTAACTCTGTGTGCATTCGTTGCTATTAAAATATCTCGATATTTTATGAGATCATCTTCTGTATAAATATATGCTTCAGGCATTCTCATGAATAATAATTCATAAATACCACGCGTACCAGCATACCTAACACCATCGATAATCAAATCATCGCCCTCAATTTCTAACTCTTTATCACTAACCATCCATTTATCATTTTCTATGCGCACTCCGAAAACATTATCCACTTGTTTAGGTTTCTTTATAAAATTTAAAAAATATTCTGTAGACAATTTGCCTTTAAATGTGTTCTTTATAAATGATATGGCTTGACGTCTGCCTTTAGGTGATTTCACATATTCACTAAAGGCGGGTTGTGACTCATAGACATTAACATCCATTGGTTCTTCCTCCATATTGCTATCTGAAGAATATTCGCTTTTTACGTCCATCAACATTTCGGGGTCTAAAGGTTTTCTTTTAACAGGAATTTCACTTTCAATCATATTTCCAGTGTTTATTCTTTTTATATTAGCATCTTCATCGCTCATTGGTGTTTCAGGTGTTGGAGGGCGTCTTTTCAGTCGATTCCCACCTATCATTTCGTTTTTTCTTTTTTCCCCTTTCGCTGGCGTCAAACGTTTAAATGCAGTTCTTCCCTCAGTAAAATCATCGTCAGAAGTATAACTCTCATCGTTATCATTGGCTTCATAATTCTTTTTTCTCTTTTTTAATTTTTCTTCTTGTTGCTTTTGTTTTTTCTCTTCTTGCTGCTTTTGTTTTTCATGTATAGTGGCCAACAATGTTTTCTCATTCAACTCTCGCCAACTTTTTATAGGCTTATAATTTAAATTTTCGCTATATTCTTTTATCGGTTGAAATTGTTCAGTATATTCTTTTATCGGTTGAAATTTTTCAGTATATTCTTTTATCGGTTTAATCAACGGTTCCATTATGGGTTTTATATTTTTCTCTATATGATCTTCCATATCCATAATACCTCGTTTTAGTGCACGATGTTTTTCTTTAATTCGTTTTCTTAAATCTTTTATTTCTAAAACAATTTTTTCACGTTCGCCAAGTGAACTAGACAAAGACATGATTACTACTGACTCTATAATGTTATAAATTCATCAAACATTATACGATATCGTCCTTTATTTAAACGTCTCTCTTTATCCAAAACTAGAAAAGAATTTTGGTTTTTAGACCAGGCCATCGAACACATTTCTTTAAAAGTTTCAAATTTCATATCTGTGTTGACATGATCATTATACACATGACGTAAATTTCTTTCATCTTGTCTGAATAAAACCACTAAATTAGCATTATCACGTATCAATTGTTTTGGTATTCGACTATATGTTTGACATAAATAAAATGTATCAATGTCATTGTGTCTACCCATTGCGAAATAGTTTCGAATATTATTTTGTCGTTCACACATGACATCATCGAATATCATAAGTGATTTTGATTTAATCTCATTAGGATGAGGCACGTCATCATTTTCAGTAAAAATAAAGTAACCAACATCAGGTATTTTGGAAAACACTCGGCTTAAAAACTTATATTTGGATTGATTTATTGACTTTGAAAAAATATAAATATTTTCAAAAAAAAGTGCTCGTGGATGAAATATTAAATTAAACATAAGATTGGTTTTTCCACAGTTCGATGGTCCTACAATAAGACATCTGATGGAATTCGGTAATAGCGGACCATGGCGATCTATATTATCATATTCCATATCATTTGAGAAATATGTATCGAAATTCATAATACGCATTTTTTGGCTTTGTTTTATTACCTTCATAATAAATCTTTTTTATTTATCCAGGTATCTCTAGTACTGTCCATACCCAACCAACGTACTAACAATTTATTTCCTTTTCGACGCACAATCTTATCGATAAGAAATATGTTACTAAATTTAGTTTTACTCAATTCCTCTTGATAGAATCCCCCTTTAATCTCAACTCCAGAATCGTCCTTTAGTTTATAGGTCACTGGAACTGTTGGTTCTATTTTCCAAATTGTATATATTTCGTTACTCCAAGCTGGTAAATAACTTTTTGTCAACGGTTTTTGATACCTACTTATTCTAACTTTATCACCCACAATAAATCTGTTTCGCACAAGTTGTTTTTTCTTCTGTCTATTTTGAACTATACGTCTCAACACTAAATGTTCATTATTTTTATTAACATCAATTGGGCGCATACCGATAGTCCTATGTTTAGTGTTATTATATTCAGTAACTATATCGCTTAATAAATTTAACCATTTATAATTTCCCTGGGCACTGAAACCCCTCCACATTTTCGCTTTTAACGTTCTATTTAATCTTTCAACTATAGAGGCTTTTTTATCAGAATATGTAGAATAATGATTTATATTATATTTGTCTAATAAAGATTTAATCCTCGAATTAAAAAATTCAGTTCCTTTATCGGTTTGCAAATGACGCATAGAATATCTTTCTAAAATTGGTTGTAATGTCTTTTCCATTTCAATGGCATTTTTAGATTTCATTGGTATAGCTATTGCATATTTACTAAAACAGTTTATTAAAACCAGTATATATTTATAACCTTTATTGACTTTGGCATTGATAACATTTCCACTAGGTCAGCCTGATAGAGATCGTCTAAACCTTTAACTTCAACATGACGGGTCGGAAATTTCCTACGCACTTGTTTATGCAACTCACTGGCAATCCCCACTCTCAACAATGACGTCAACTTTGATGCCATATCGTTTAACACTTTTGCTTTGAACGTTGTCAAATATAAAATGATTAAATTGTGTTCTGCTTTGAACGTTGTCAAATATAAAATGATTAAATTGTGTTGTGTTAAACTATGTTTGTGTTGTTACAAAAATGAAAAATCCCCAGAAAATTAGTCAAGAGAAATACTTCAAGGTAATACCAATTTACCTTGTGCCGTTGTCATGTTGTTTAACAAACAAAACTCTAGATACTAAATGATTTGTACTTATTATGCAATTTCATTGCTATCATTGATTATAAAGAGGTAAAATAAATTCACTTACGAACATTTTTATACATTTATTTTTTTTTTTTACAAACAGTTTTCAGTTAGTTAACATTTATATACTTTTTAAAACTAATACCAATAACTAAATCAAGACAATAATGTTTTACAATAAACACAATCTTTCTTTTTGAGATTATTTTTTTACAAACAGTTTTCAGTTAGTTAACATTTATATACTTTTTAAAACTAATACCAATAACTAAATCAAGACAATAATGTTTTACAATAAACACAATCTTTCTTTTTGAGATTATATGAAACATTTGATTTGATACCATTAAAACAAAAACCAGATTTAACTTGTACTTTATGTTTTTCACAAGGTAAATTGTTTAAAATATCTGGATCACATTTCAAATGATCGGGTAATCTATTAAATATATGCTCGATATTTTCAAAATGATTAATAAGAAAATGTTTTGGCAAATAATGAACTAAACAATCTTGTATATTATGATAACCTTTATCATATACTTCTTTTATTGCTAAATCTACTGCATTTAATCTGTCTAAAACTAGTTTTTCATAATTTAACCATTGTTTTAAAACACAAACATTAACATAAGCACAATTATATTGTGAATGATTGAATTTACATTCTTTTATAAAATTATTCCAAAAGAGATTTTTCAATACATCCAAATTAGGACAATACAAATAATCTAAATTAACTATTTTAACATTAAAATCTGATAATAAGTTTGAAATAAATTTTTGTTTTTCAGTTCCTTTAACAAATATCGTACCACTAAGTGCCATACCTCGAAACACATCCTTTAGTTGGTTGTAAGGTTTCAATCCACTTTCCCAAGGTAAACCATGACATTGATTTTCTAACCACAATACTTGCTTTTGTAAATCTTTTGGAAGATGATGAAAACTATATGGTGGTTGAAATAGAAGTAACTCGTAAATGTTGTCATCATTCTTTGAAATTATAGCCAATTCTTTAACAATAAACTCATTGTCTTTGTTTTTAAAACCTTGAAAGTCTAAAATAAATTCCATTTTGTTTTTTAAAATAAATCATTAAAAAATTTTTTTATGGCAAACAAAGGCCAATCGTCAGATTCCAAACACTCTCGCGCTTTTCTTAATGATTCTTCAAAGAGGACGCATACACAAGTGTCTGGTCCATCACCAACAAATGCTACTACAGACCATGAACAACTTTTATAATGTCCACTCGTTATATCTACATCCGATAAATTATAATTCTGCATATAAGATTTAGCAACTGCTATATGATAATGAGCTTCAGTTTTACCACAAGAACACAGTTTAACATGTGCTAGCAAAGCATCCAATTTACCTTGTGCCGTTGTCATGTTGTTTAACAAACAAAACTCTAGATACTAAATGATTTGTACTTATTATGCAATTTCTAATTGATAAGTAAGGCTATATGTTATGGTATTTATTAGTGACTAACTTAAAACTAATATTAATTGATTATACTATATTCAACTTAACTTTTTATATCATAAATATAATAATAATAATACAACCCATTAATATGACTAACGTTAAACTAATATTAATTGATTATACTATATTCAACTTAACTTTTTATATCATAAATATAATAATAATAATACAACCCATTAATATGACTAACGTTAAACTAATATTAATTGATTATACTATCTCAACTTAACTCTAATATTATTTGATTAAAAAAAAAAATTTTTTTTTTGTCTTATAATTATTTTGAAAAATAATATTGATATTAGTATGACATAAATATATAATAATAATACAACGCATTTGAAAAATAATATTAATATTTTTTGTCATAAATATAATAATAATAATAATAATAATAATAATAATAATAATAATACAACGCATTAATAATATGAAATTCTAACGTTACCCAATCCCGAATACGTATTTTGTATACCCCTTCGTTCTTGTCTACGTGTCAACTTTATATCATAATGCGCCATATTTTTATTAAAATGTTCCCCATCTAATATATAGGATATTCCATGCTCATCTGATTCAATATTGTTATCGTCCCAAGACCAGTTTGTGGGTGCTAGTTTAAAGGACTGATTAAAATATTCATCAAATTTACAAAACTTTTTAAAAAATAATTGATATCTTTCTATAACAGTATCTTTACCATATTCTATATCCACAAACATATCATCAGGATCGTAGTATAGAATATGATTAAATAAAAACATGAAATAGAAATGACTTTTCGATATATTTTTTATGAACGGCCTTACATCATTTAATAATTTCATATTATAATGGTGATGTTGTAAGTCGTTCATTTTGAAAATTTTTGAATATTCTATCCTTAACTCATATTCAACCAACTTAAGAATGGATTTCACTACATATTCCCAATGTTCTAAAAAATATTTTTTCAAGTATCCCCCCTCCCTTAATTTGGAATTTATATAATTATAATAATAATCAAAATTTTCTATCGTAACAGTTTTTTTATAATTAATATATCTTTCTGAAATTTATATTCATGACAAAACGAACATCTATCAAATATTTCGCAGTTTTTCAATTTATAAAATCCAGTTAAAATTTTTTTAAACACATCTAAATCTTTACATTCACCGGATTTTATAAACTGAAATATTACATGTATTTGATTTATGTTCTTAAAAGAATTATTAAATATAACTAAGAAACAAAATAATAAATATCTTAATATTACCAAAAATAAATCAAAATATATAAAACTACTATAAACTATATCATTTCTACATCTACGCAAAACTAAATTCTTACAACTACCTAAATAGCTTAAATCTACTAAATTAGACATGGTTACACAAGGCACAAAGTATCTTTAAGAAATAATAATATTTGTATTACATGTTACTTATATACAATTATCAAAAGCATTTGATATATGCAAGGGCGTGACACGGACATACGTGTTCATACTTATAAAAAAGCATTTCTTGGGTCACATGCGCTGAAAAATAATTAGGCAATTGACATTGAAACAAATATCTACACAGGATATTGCGAGGCAATTTACATTTAAAATAAAAAACAGCTCTCTAAAACGATGGTCGACTTAAAAAATATTATCTCTAGAAACCGCTACTAATCAAGAGTTTGAACATGCGAATGCAGTATGATAATCAAGGCTGAAAGTGAATGGTTGTCTTGTTGATTATCTTGAAAAATAGGTTAATCTCTTGTAAAGGTGGCGAAAGAAAAAAAACAGAGGTCAGCAGCCATCTTGAATGACGCAGTTCCCCCACAGTTTTCCCACTCGTTCCCCCCACAACACCGCGCCTTCTCCTCTTTCTCCTCATTCTCCTCATTCTCCTCCATCCCCTCCACGTCCTTCCCCTCCCGCCCCCGCCGATAATTTTCCCGCCGATACCCGTACGCATTTGGTCATGCGTGCACGCATTTGGTCATGCGTGCACGCATTTGGCCACGCCCCCGCCAATAATTACCCCGCCAATACCCGCGTCCTACACTACTATATATATATAATACGTTTATTATATAAGAAATTCTTTTCTGACAATGAACGCCTTAAATACGTTAGGATAATTTTTTATAAAAATAATTTAAAATAATATATAATTTTAAATATACAATAAAAAACATTAAAATATCTCCTGTTAAGACATCTCTAATTCCACACATTTTCTATTCTGTTTTAACGAAATGTATTTTTAAAGCTAAGTATTGACGGCAAAACTAATTTTAAGAACACTAATAGGCTATATATAAGTATAATGGATGTCGTTTACAAACTTGTGGGAAAACCTACATCCTTTTCCCTCGCTGTCAATGTTTACAGAATACAATATTGTAGTATTCAAGCAGCTACCACATTGTCGTGGCTTATACTATAGAGTACTGCAATATTCAGGCAGCAAATATATTGCCATGGTTTACAGCATACAATACAGCAGTATTCAAGCAGCTATCACATTGTCATAACTTATACTATAGAGTACTGCAGTATTCAGGCAGCAAATATATTGCCATGGTTTACAGCATACAATACTGCAGTATTCAAGCAGCTACCACATTGTCATGGCTTATACTATAGATCACTGCAGTATTCAGGCAGCAAATATATTGCCATGGTTTACAGCATACAATACTGCAGTATTCAAGCAGCTACCACATTGTCATGGCTTATACTATAGATCACTGCAGTATTCAGGCAGCAAATATATTGCCATGGTTTACAGTATACAATACAGCAGTATTCAAGCAGCTACTACATTGTCATGGTTTATACTATAGAGTACTGCAGTATTCAGGCAGCAAATATATTGCCATGATTTAGAGCATACAATACTGCAGTATTCAAGCAGCTAATACATTGTCATGATTTATACTATAGAGTACTGCAGTATTCAGGCAGCAAATAAATTGCCATGGTTTACAGCATACAATACTGTAGTATTCAAGCAGCTACATTGTCAAGGGTTTCACCATACAGTACAGTATCATACAGGCAGAAACCTCATTGTCATTATTTCAATCGTACAGTAAGTGCAGCATACAGGCAGCAACTACATTGTCAAGGCTTTCACCATACAGTACAGTATCATACAGGCAGAAACCACATTGTCATTATTTCAATCGTACAGTAAGTGCAGAATACAGGCAGCAACTACATCGTCAAGGCTTTCACCATACAGTACAGTATCATACAGGCAGAAACCTCATTGTCATTATTTCAATCGCACAGTAAGTGCAGCATACAGGCAGCAACTACATTGTCAAGGCTTTCACCATACAGTACAGTATCATACAGGCCTAAACCACATTGTCATTATTTCAATCGTACAGTAAGTGCAGCATACAGGCAGCAACTACATTGTCAAGCCTTTCACCATACAGTACAGTATCATACAGGCATAAACCTCATTGTCATTATTTCAATCGTACAGTAAGTGCAGCATACAGGCAGCAACTACATTGTCAAGGCTTTCACCATACAGTACAGTATCATACAGGCATAAACCACATTGTCATTATTTCAATCGTACAGTAAGTGCAGCATACAGGCAGCAACTACATTGTCAAGGCTTTCACCATACAGTACAGTATCATACAGGCAGAAACCACATTGTCATTATTTCAATCGTACAGTAAGTGCAGAATACAGGCAGCAACTACATCGTCAAGGCTTTCACCATACAGTACAGTATCATACAGGCAGAAACCTCATTGTCATTATTTCAATCGTACAGTAAGTGCAGCATACAGGCAGCAACTACATTGTCAAGGCTTTCACCATACAGTACAGTATCATACAGGCAGAAACCTCATTGTCATTATTTCAATCGTACAGTAAGTGCAGCATACAGGCAGCAACTACATCGTCAAGGCTTTCACCATACAGTACAGTATCATACAGGCAGAAACCACATTGTCATTATTTCAATCGTACAGTAAGTGCAGCATACAGGCAGCAACTACATTGTCAAGGCTTTCAGCATACATTATAGTATCATACAGGCAGAAACCACATTGTCATTATTTCAATCGTACAGTAAGTGCAGAATACAGGCAGCAACTACATTGTCAAGGCTTCAAACATAGAGTACACTATCATACATTCAGAAACAACATTGTCATTAATTTAATCGTACAGTAAGTGCAGAATACAGGCAGCAACTACATTGTCAAGGCTTTCACCATTCAGTACAGTATCATACAAGCATAAACCACATTGTCATTATTTCAATCGTACAGTAAGTGCAGAATACAGGCAGCAACTACATCGTCAAGGCTTTCACCATACAGTACAGTATCATACAGGCAGAAACCTCATTGTCATTATTTCAATCGCACAGTAAGTGCAGCATACAGGCAGCAACTACATTGTCAAGGCTTTCACCATACAGTACAGTATCATACAGGCATAAACCACATTGTCATTATTTCAATCGTACAGTAAGTGCAGCATACAGGCAGCAACTACATTGCCAAGCCTTTCACCATACAGTACAGTATCATACAGGCATAAACCTCATTGTCATTATTTCAATCGTACAGTAAGTGCAGCATACAGGCAGCAACTACATTGTCAAGGCTTTCACCATACAGTACAGTATCATACAGGCAGAAACCTCATTGTCATTATTTCAATCGTACAGTAAGTGCAGCATACAGGCAGCAACTACATTGTCAAGGCTTTCACCATACAGTACAGTATCATACAGGCAGAAACCTCATTGTCATTATTTCAATCGTACAGTAAGTGCAGAATACAGGCAGCAACTACATCGTCAAGGCTTTCACCATACAGTACAGTATCATACAGGCAGAAACCTCATTGTCATTATTTCAATCGTACAGTAAGTGCAGCATACAGGCAGCAACTACATCGTCAAGGCTTTCACCATACAGTACAGTATCATACAGGCAGAAACCACATTGTCATTATTTCAATCGTACAGTAAGTGCAGCATACAGGCAGCAACTACATTGTCAAGGCTTTCACCATACATTATAGTATCATACAGGCAGAAACCACATTGTCATTATTTCAATCGTACAGTAAGTGCAGAATACAGGCAGCAACTACATTGTCAAGGCTTCAAACATAGAGTACACTATCATACATTCAGAAACAACATTGTCATTATTTTAATCGTACAGTAAGTGCAGAATACAGGCAGCAACTACATTGTCAAGGCTTTCACCATTCAGTACAGTATCATACAGGCATAAACCACATTGTCATTATTTCAATCGTACAGTAAGTGCAGAATACAGGCAGCAACTACATTGTCAAGGCTTTCACCATACATTATAGTATCATACAGGCAGAAACCACATTGTCATTATTTCAATCGTACAGTAAGTGCAGCATACAAACAGCAACAACATTGTCAAGGCTTTCACCATACAGTACAGTATCATACAGGCAGAAACCACATTGTCATTATTTTAATCGTACAGTAAGTGCAGCATACAAACAGCAACAACATTGTCAAGGCTTTCACCATACAGTACAGTATCATACAGGCAGAAACCACATTGTCATTATTTCAATCGTACAGTAAGTGCAGCATACAAACAGCAACAACATTGTCAAGGCTTTCACCATACAGTACAGTATCATACAGGCAGAAACCACATTGTCATTATTTCAATCGCACAGTAAGTGCAGCATACAAACAGCAACAACATTGTCAAGGCTTTCACCATACATTATAGTATCATACAGGCAGAAACCACATTGTCATTATTTCAATCGCACAGTAAGTGCAGCATACAAACAGAAACAACATTGTCAAGGCTTTCACCATACAGTACAGTATCATACAGGCAGAAACCACATTGTCATTATTTCAATATACAGGCAGCAACTACATCGTCAAGGCTTTCACCATACAGGCAGAAACCACATTGTCATTATTTCAATCATACAGTAAGTGCAGCATACAGGCAGCAACTACATCGTCAAGGCTTTCACCATACAGTACAGTATCATACAGGCAGCAACTACATTGTCATTATTTCAATATACAGGCAGCAACTACATTGTCATTATTTCAATCGTACAGTAAGTGCAGAATACAGGCAGCAACTACATCGTCAAGGCTTTCACCATACAGGCAGAAACCACATTGTCATTATTTCAATCGTACAGTAAGTGCAGCATACAGGCAGCAACTACATCGTCAAGGCTTTCACCATACAGGCAGAAACCACATTGTCATTATTTCAATCGTACAGTAAGTGCAGAATACAGGCAGCAACTACATTGTCAAGGCTTTCACCATACAGTACAGTATCATACAGGCAGCAACTACATTGTCATTATTTCAATATACAGGCAGCAACTACATTGTCATTATTTCAATCGTACAGTAAGTGCAGCATACAGGCAGCAACTACATCGTCAAGGCTTTCACCATACAGGCAGAAACCACATTGTCATTATTTCAATCGTACAGTAAGTGCAGAATACAGGCAGCAACTACATTGTCAAGGCTTTCACCATACAGTACAGTATCATACAGGCAGAAACCACATTGTCATTATTTCAATCGTACAGTAAGTGCAGAATACAGGCAGCAACTACATTGTCAAGGCTTTCACCATACAGTACAGTATCATACAGGCAGAAACCACATTGTCATTATTTCAATATACAGGCAGCAACTACATCGTCAAGGCTTTCACCATACAGGCAGAAACCACATTGTCATTATTTCAATCGTACAGTAAGTGCAGAATACAGGCAGCAACTACATTGTCAAGGCTTTCACCATACAGTACAGTATCATACAGGCAGAAACCTCATTGTCATTATTTCAATCGTACAGTAAGTGCAGCATACAGGCAGCAACTACATTGTCAAGGCTTTCACCATACAGTACAGTATCATACAGGCAGAAACCTCATTGTCATTATTTCAATCGTACAGTAAGTGCAGAATACAGGCAGCAACTACATCGTCAAGCCTTTCACCATACAGTACAGTATCATACAGGCAGAAACCTCATTGTCATTATTTCAATCGTACAGTAAGTGCAGCATACAGGCAGCAACTACATCGTCAAGGCTTTCACCATACAGTACAGTATCATAAAGGCAGAAACCACATTGTCATTATTTCAATCGTACAGTAAGTGCAGCTTACAGGCAGCAACTACATTGTCAAGGCTTTCACCGTACAGTACAGTATCATACAGGCAGAAACCACATTGTCATTATTTCAATCGTACAGTAAGTGCAGAATACAGGCAGCAACTACATTGTCAAGGCTTCAAACATAGAGTACACTATCATACATTCAGAAACAACATTGTCATTATTTTAATCGTACAGTAAGTGCAGAATACAGGCAGCAACTACATTGTCAAGGCTTTCACCATTCAGTACAGTATCATACAGGCATAAACCACATTGTCATTATTTCAATCGTACAGTAAGTGCAGAATACAGGCAGCAACTACATTGTCAAGGCTTTCACCATACATTATAGTATCATACAGGCAGAAACCACATTGTCATTATTTCAATCGCACAGTAAGTGCAGCATACAAACAGCAACAACATTGTCAAGTCTTTCACCATACAGTACAGTATCATACAGGCAGAAACCACATTGTCATTATTTCAATCGTACAGTAAGTGCAGCATACAAACAGCAACAACATTGTCAAGGCTTTCACCATACAGTACAGTATCATACAGGCAGAAACCACATTGTCATTATTTCAATCGCACAGTAAGTGCAGCATACAAACAGCAACAACATTGTCAAGGCTTTCACCATACAGTACAGTATCATACAGGCAGAAACCACATTGTCATTATTTCAATATACAGGCAGCAACTACATCGTCAAGGCTTTCACCATACAGTACAGTATCATACAGGCATAAACCACATTGTCATTATTTCAATCGTACAGTATGTGCAGAATACAGGCAGCAACTACATTGTCAAGGCTTTCACCATACATTATAGTATCATACAGGCAGAAACCACATTGTCATTATTTCAATCGTACAGTAAGTGCAGCATACAAACAGCAACAACATTGTCAAGGCTTTCACCATACAGTACAGTATCATACAGGCAGAAACCACATTGTCATTATTTCAATCGTACAGTAAGTGCAGCATACAAACAGCAACAACATTGTCAAGGCTTTCACCATACAGTACAGTATCATACAGGCAGAAACCACATTGTCATTATTTCAATCGTACAGTAAGTGCAGCATACAAACAGCAACAATATTGTCAAGGCTTTCACCATACAGTACAGTATCATACAGGCAGAAACCACATTGTCATTATTTCAATCGCACAGTAAGTGCAGCATACAAACAGCAACAACATTGTCAAGGCTTTCACCATACATTATAGTATCATACAGGCAGAAACCACATTGTCATTATTTCAATCGCACAGTAAGTGCAGCATACAAACAGAAACAACATTGTCAAGGCTTTCACCATACAGTACAGTATCATACAGGCAGAAACCACATTGTCATTATTTCAATATACAGGCAGCAACTACATCGTCAAGGCTTTCACCATACAGGCAGAAACCACATTGTCATTATTTCAATCGTACAGTAAGTGCAGCATACAGGCAGCAACTACATTGTCAAGGCTTTCACCATACAGTACAGTATCATACAGGCAGAAACCACATTGTCATTATTTCAATCGCACAGTAAGTGCAGCATACAAACAGCAACAACATTGTCAAGGCTTTCACCATACAGTACAGTATCATACAGGCAGAAACAACATTATCATTATTTCAATATACAGGCAGCAACTACATCGTCAAGGCTTTCACCATACAGGCAGAAACCACATTGTCATTATTTCAATCGCACAGTAAGTGCAGCATACAAACAGCAACAACATTGTCAAGGCTTTCACCATACAGTACAGTATCATACAGGCAGAAACCTCATTGTCATTATTTCAATCGTACAGTAAGTGCAGCATACAGGCAGCAACTACATTGTCAAGGCTTTCACCATACTGTACAGTATCATACAGGCAGAAACCTCATTGTCATTATTTCAATCGTACAGTAAGTGCAGAATACAGGCAGCAACTACATCGTCAAGCCTTTCACCATACAGTACAGTATCATACAGGCAGAAACCTCATTGTCATTATTTCAATCGTACAGTAAGTGCTGCATACAGGCAGCAACTACATCGTCAAGGCTTTCACCATACAGTACAGTATCATAAAGGCAGAAACCACATTGTCATTATTTCAATCGTACAGTAAGTGCAGCTTACAGGCAGCAACTACATTGTCAAGGCTTTCACCGTACAGTACAGTATCATACAGGCAGAAACCACATTGTCATTATTTCAATCGTACAGTAAGTGCAGAATACAGGCAGCAACTACATTGTCAAGGCTTCAAACATAGAGTACACTATCATACATTCAGAAACAACATTGTCATTATTTTAATCGTACAGTAAGTGCAGAATACAGGCAGCAACTACATTGTCAAGGCTTTCACCATTCAGTACAGTATCATACAGGCATAAACCACATTGTCATTATTTCAATCGTACAGTAAGTGCAGAATACAGGCAGCAACTACATTGTCAAGGCTTTCACCATACATTATAGTATCATACAGGCAGAAACCACATTGTCATTATTTCAATCGCACAGTAAGTGCAGCATACAAACAGCAACAACATTGTTAAGGCTTTTACCATACAGTACAGTATCATACAGGCAGAAACCTCATTGTCATTATTTCAATCGCACAGTAAGTGCAGCATACAAACAGCAACAACATTGTCAAGGCTTTCACCATACAGTACAGTTTCATACAGGCAGAAACCACATTGTCATTATTTCAATCGCACAGTAAGTGCAGCATACAAACAGCAACAACATTGTCAAGGCTTTCACCATACATTATAGTATCATACAGGCAGAAACCACATTGTCATTATTTCAATATACAGGCAGCAACTACATCGTCAAGGCTTTCACCATACAGTACAGTATCATACAGGCAGAAACCACATTGTCATTATTTCAATATACAGGCAGCAACAACATTGTCAAGGCTTTCACCATACAGTACAGTTTCATACAGGCAGAAACCACATTGTCATTATTTCAATCGTACAGTAAGTGCAGAATATAGGCAGCAACTACATTGTCAAGGCTTCAAACATAGAGTACACTATCATACATTCAGAAACAACATTGTCATTATTTTAATCGTACAGTAAGTGCAGAATACAGGCAGCAACTACATTGTCAAGGCTTTCACCATTCAGTACAGTATCATACAGGCATAAACCACATTGTCATTATTTCAATCGTACAGTAAGTGCAGAATACAGGCAGCAACTACATTGTCAAGGCTTTCACCATACATTATAGTATCATACAGGCAGAAACCACATTGTCATTATTTCAATCGCACAGTAAGTGCAGCATACAAACAGCAACAACATTGTCAAGGCTTTCACCATACAGTACAGTTTCATACAGGCAGAAACCACATTGTCATTATTTCAATCGCACAGTAAGTGCACCTTACAAACAGCAACAACATTGCCAAGGCTTTCACCATACATTATAGTATCATACAGGCAGAAACCACATTGTCATTATTTCAATATACAGACAGCAACTACATCGTCAAGGCTTTCACCATACAGTACAGTATCATATAGGCAGAAACCACATTGTCATTATTTCAATATACAGGCAGCAACAACATTGTCAAGGCTTTCACCATACAGTACAGTTTCATACAGGCAGAAACCTCATTGTCATTATTTCAATCGCACAGTAAGTGCAGCATACAAACAGCAACAACATTGTCAAGGCTTTCACCATACAATATAGTATCATACAGGCAGAAACCACATTGTCATTATTTCAATCGTACAGTAAGTGCAGCATACAAACAGCAACAACATTGTCAAGGCTTTCACCATACAATATAGTATCATACAGGCAGAAACCACATTGTCATTATTTCAATAGTACAGTAAGTGCAGCATACAAACAGCAACAACATTGTCAAGGCTTTTACCATACAGTACAGTATCATACAGGCAGAAACCACATTGTCATTATTTCAATCGCACAGTAAGTGCAGCATACAAACAGCAACAACATTGTCAAGGCTTTCACCATACAGTACAGTATCATACAGGCAGAAACCACATTGTCATTATTTCAATATACAGGCAGCAACTACATCGTCAAGGCTTTCACCATACAGTACAGTATCATACAGGCATAAACCACATTGTCATTATTTCAATCGTACAGTAAGTGCAGAATACAGGCAGCAACTACATTGTCAAGGCTTTCACCATACATTATAGTATCATACAGGCAGAAACCACATTGTCATTATTTCAATCGTACAGTAAGTGCAGCATACAAACAGCAACAACATTGTCAAGGCTTTCACCATACAGTACAGTATCATACAGGCAGAAACCACATTGTCATTATTTCAATCGTACAGTAAGTGCAGCATACAAACAGCAACAACATTGTCAAGGCTTTCACCATACAGTACAGTATCATACAGGCAGAAACCACATTGTCATTATTTCAATCGTACAGTAAGTGCAGCATACAAACAGCAACAACATTGTCAAGGCTTTCACCATACAGTACAGTATCATACAGGCAGAAACCACATTGTCATTATTTCAATCGTACAGTAAGTGCAGCATACAAACAGCAACTACATTGTCAAGGCTTTCACCATACAGTACAGTATCATACAGGCAGAAACCACATTGTCATTATTTCAATCGTACAGTAAGTGCAGCATACAAACAGCAACAACATTGTCAAGGCTTTCACCATACAGTACAGTATCATACAGGCAGAAACCACATTGTCATTATTTCAATCGTACAGTAAGTGCAGCATACAAACAGCAACAACATTGTCAAGGCTTTCACCATACAGTACAGTATCATACAGGCAGAAACCACATTGTCATTATTTCAATCGTACAGTAAGTGCAGCATACAAACAGCAACTACATTGTCAAGGCTTTCACCATACAGTACAGTATCATACAGGCAGAAACCACATTGTCATTATTTCAATCGTACAGTAAGTGCAGCATACAAACAGCAACAACATTGTCAAGGCTTTCACCATACAGTACAGTATCATACAGGCAGAAACCACATTGTCATTATTTCAATCGCACAGTAAGTGCAGCATACAAACAGCAACAACATTGTCAAGGCTTTCACCATACAGTACAGTATCATACAGGCAGAAACCACATTGTCATTATTTCAATCGCACAGTAAGTGCAGCATACAAACAGCAACAACATTGTCAAGGCTTTCACCATACATTATAGTATCATACAGACAGAAACCACATTGTCATTATTTCAATCGCACAGTAAGTGCAGCATACAAACAGAAACAACATTGTCAAGGCTTTCACCATACAGTACAGTATCATACAGGCAGAAACCACATTGTCATTATTTCAATATACAGGCAGCAACTACATCGTCAAGGCTTTCACCATACAGGCAGAAACCACATTGTCATTATTTCAATCGTACAGTAAGTGCAGCATACAGGCAGCAACTACATTGTCAAGGCTTTCACCATACAGTACAGTATCATACAGGCAGAAACCACATTGTCATTATTTCAATCGCACAGTAAGTGCAGCATACAAACAGCAACAACATTGTCAAGGCTTTCACCATACAGTACAGTATCATACAGGCAGAAACCAAATTGTCATTATTTCAATATACAGGCAGCAACTACATCGTCAAGGCTTTCACCATACAGGCAGAAACCACTTTGTCATTATTTCACTCGCACAGTAAGTGCAGCATACAAACAGCAACAACATTGTCAAGGCTTTCACCATACAGTACAGTATCATACAGGCAGAAACCTCATTGTCATTATTTCAATCGTACAGTAAGTGCAGCATACAGGCAGCAACTACATTGTCAAGGCTTTCACCATACAGTACAGTATCATACAGGCAGAAACCTCATTGTCATTATTTCAATCGTACAGTAAGTGCAGAATACAGGCAGCAACTACATCGTCAAGCCTTTCACCATACAGTACAGTATCATACAGGCAGAAACCTCATTGTCATTATTTCAATCGTACAGTAAGTGCAGCATACAGGCAGCAACTACATCGTCAAAGCTTTCACCATACAGTACAGTATCATAAAGGCAGAAACCACATTGTCATTATTTCAATCGTACAGTAAGTGCAGCTTACAGGCAGCAACTACATTGTCAAGGCTTTCACCGTACAGTACAGTATCATACAGGCAGAAACCACATTGTCATTATTTCAATCGTACAGTAATTGCAGAATACAGGCAGCAACTACATTGTCAAGGCTTTCACCATACATTATAGTATCATACAGGCAGAAACCACATTGTCATTATTTCAATCGTACAGTAAGTGCAGAATACAGGCAGCAACTACATTGTCAAGGCTTCAAACATAGAGTACACTATCATACATTCAGAAACAACATTGTCATTATTTTAATCGTACAGTAAGTGCAGAATACAGGCAGCAACTACATTGTCAAGGCTTTCACCATTCAGTACAGTATCATACAGGCATAAACCACATTGTCATTATTTCAATCGTACAGTAAGTGCAGAATACAGGCAGCAACTACATTGTCAAGGCTTTCACCATACATTATAGTATCATACAGGCAGAAACCACATTGTCATTATTTCAATCGCACAGTAAGTGCAGCATACAAACAGCAACAACATTGTCAAGGCTTTCACCATACAGTACAGTTTCATACAGGCAGAAACCACATTGTCATTATTTCAATCGCACAGTAAGTGCAGCATACAAACAGCAACAACATTGTCAAGGCTTTCACCATACATTATAGTATCATACAGGCAGAAACCACATTGTCATTATTTCAATCGTACAGTAAGTGCAGCATACAAACAGCAACAACATTGTCAAGGCTTTCACCATACAGTACAGTATCATACAGGCAGAAACCACATTGTCATTATTTCAATCGCACAGTAAGTGCAGCATACAAACAGCAACAACATTGTCAAGGCTTTCACCATACAGTACAGTATCATACAGGCAGAAACCACATTGTCATTATTTCAATATACAGGCAGCAACTACATCGTCAAGGCTTTCACCATACAGTACAGTATCATACAGGCATAAACCACATTGTCATTATTTGAATCGTACAGTAAGTGCAGAATACAGGCAGCAACTACATTGTCAAGGCTTTCACCATACATTATAGTATCATACAGGCAGAAACCACATTGTCATTATTTCAATCGTACAGTAAGTGCAGCATACAAACAGCAACAACATTGTCAAGGCTTTCACCATACAGTACAGTATCATACAGGCAGAAACCACATTGTCATTATTTCAATCGTACAGTAAGTGCAGCATACAAACAGCAACAACATTGTCAAGGCTTTCACCATACAGTACAGTATCATACAGGCAGAAACCACATTGTCATTATTTCAATCGTACAGTAAGTGCAGCATACAAACAGCAACAACATTGTCAAGGCTTTCACCATACATTATAGTATCATACAGGCAGAAACCACATTGTCATTATTTCAATCGCACAGTAAGTGCAGCATACAAACAGCAACAACATTGTCAAGGCTTTCACCATACAGTACAGTATCATAATGGGAGAAACCACATTGTCATTATTTCAATCGCACAGTAAGTGCAGCATACAAACAGCAACAACATTGTCAAGGCTTTCACCATACATTATAGTATCATACAGGCAGAAACCACATTGTCATTATTTCAATCGCACAGTAAGTGCAGCATACAAACAGAACAACATCGTCAAGGCTTTCACCATACAGGCAGAAACCACATTGTCATTATTTCAATCGTACAGTAAGTGCAGCATACAGGCAGCAACTACATTGTCAAGGCTTTCACCATACAGTACAGTATCATACAGGCAGAAACCACATTGTCATTATTTCAATCGTACAGTAAGTGCAGCATACAAACAGCAACAACATTGTCAAGGCTTTCACCATACATTATAGTATCATACAGGCAGAAACCACATTGTCATTATTTCAATCGCACAGTAAGTGCAGCATACAAACAGCAACAACATTGTCAAGGCTTTCACCATACAGTACAGTATCATAATGGGAGAAACCACATTGTCATTATTTCAATCGTACAGTAAGTGCAGCATACAAACAGCAACAACATTGTCAAGGCTTTCACCATACATTATAGTATCATACAGGCAGAAACCACATTGTCATTATTTCAATCGCACAGTAAGTGCAGCATACAAACAGCAACAACATTGTCAAGGCTTTCACCATACATTATAGTATCATACAGGCAGAAACCACATTGTCATTATTTCAATCGCACAGTAAGTGCAGCATACAAACAGAACAACATCGTCAAGGCTTTCACCATACAGGCAGAAACCACATTGTCATTATTTCAATCGTACAGTAAGTGCAGCATACAGGCAGCAACTACATTGTCAAGGCTTTCACCATACAGTACAGTATCATACAGGCAGAAACCACATTGTCATTATTTCAATCGTACAGTAAGTGCAGAATACAGGCAGCAACTACATCGTCAAGGCTTTTACTATACAGTACAGTATCATACAGGCAGAAACCACATTGTCATTATTTTTATCGTACAGTAAGTGCAGAATACAGGCAGCAACTACATCGTCAACGCTTTCACCATACAGTACAGTATCATACAAACCACATTGTCATTATTTCAATCGTACAGTAAGTGCAGAATACAGGCAGCAACTACATGGTCAAGGCTTTCACCATACAGTACAGTATCATACAGGCAGAAACCACATTGTCATTTTTTCAATCGTACAGTAAGTGCAGAATACAAACAGCTACTAAATTGTCAAGGGGTTCACCATACATTATAGTATCATACAGGCAGAAACCACATTGTCATTATTTCAATCGTACAGTAAGTGCAGCATACAAACAGCAACAACATTGTCAAGGCTTTCACCATACAGTACAGTATGATACAGGCGGAAACCACAATGTCATTATTTCAATCGTACAGTAAGTGCAGAATACAGGCAGCAACTACATCGTCTAGGCTTTCACCATATAGGCAGAAACGATATTGTCATTATTTCAATCGTACAGTCAGTGCAGCATACAGGCAGCACCTACATTGTTTTGGTACCTATGTTCAAATTGTTGACCCTTTCTAAACGTTTTATAACCTAATTGACTAAATACTGTGAAAGTATGTTAGTAAAATATTATACATTTGTTCAAATAAATTAATTTTAGAATTAGATGTAAATAAATTCCAACATATATTAGTTTTTCAGAATAAAAATAAACACTTTTAAGTGATTGCAAGACCTCTAATATGGTGGCTTTACGTGTCAATTGATTCTGAGAGAGAGTATCCCATTTGGCTAAAGTCCTATATGCAGGATACGAATAGCCTCGTGAATAGAAAGAAGGTTGGATTCGTTTGCAGGGACAAGTTCCTGAGTTGCACCCACTCTTTTTCGGCGACACCGGATTTTATCTGACCGTTTTACTCACATGTAAAGTACAAATAATCCTACTGTGAACAAATATTCTTTGAGTTTAGCTTGTGAGGTTGTGTTAAAAACAAATAAAAACATACACAAAACTCACAAATTAATAATTAATTAACCTAATTAATTAATTAATAACTAATTACAACTATTGTAAGTAAGAGTTTGTAGTAGTAACACTCACTGATGATGATGACTTTGTCATTGAAACGCAAATGAGTAAATAAAAGATTAATTTGTGAGTTTTGTGTATGTTTTTATTTGTTTTTAATCCTATTGTGAATAATCAGCAGAGGGGAACACTGTGTTCCTACCCAATACACATCGCTAAATATAAATAGGTGTTGGCTACAAACACAAAGTGAGAATATGGGAACTCTACCTTTTAAGCTTATACCATGTATCATCTTCTGACTAACGTCTGGACCATATAAACCTGCATCCTTTTGCATAAACAAAGAATATTTTCGAAACAAACTGAATTTAGTTTCACAAAATAAACGTCAACACCATTACCTATTGATATTCACTAGTTATATTTAATAATTGACTATGGTTAAATAATAATAAATTATTATTAAGCTGAACCACAATTGGCTCTATTGTGCCACAAAAGCTTTTAACCACAAATATTTTTATTCCTGCTTAATGTATCTTTATTAATAATCCTCATAGACATGACAAACATGTCGAGATTTGTGGTTAGAGGATGTGGAGTAACAAGTATTATTTATAGCTTGTCTTTATCTAAAGTCTGTAATAACGGTTACATAAATATCAATTGCCTGGAATGAAATAAAAAACCTTATAAATTATTCCGAACTCCCCCCCCCCATCGCCTCCGCCCAGTCACAGGTGCTGCGTGATCGGAATCAAGGGGTTGATTTAATTCCAAAGTAATATTTATAAACTCTTTGCTATTTAAGTTACTCCATACGTTTTTTACAATTTTTTTTGGCTAACACAAACAGTTATTAACATATGGTGAGTTTTCGTTTAGCAACAGTTGTAGTGTTATGAAGGAGATGATATATTACGCTACTGCCATTGTTAAAGACTTCGGAGATACTCTAAGAAACCCTATCCCTGTAAAAGAACACAGAGCTACCCAACAAAATCCTTCCTCAGAGGAGGAACAGAGAGACACCCTACAAACCGCTACCTCTGTTAAAGGACCCTACAACAAATTAAATCTGTTGCAGAACACAGAGATACCCTAGAAACCCCTAACTCGGTTGAAGAACACACAGTAACTCTACAAAACTCGATTTCTGTTGATGAACGCACAGATACCCTACAAAACCCTACCTCTGTTGAAAAACACAGAGACAACCTGCAAACCCCTAATTTTGTTGAAGAACAAACAGTTACCCTAGAAAACCCTACCTCTGTTGAAGAACACAGAGACAACCTACAAACCCCTAACTCTGTTGAAGAACACACAGTTACCCTAGAAAACCCTACCTCTGTTGAAGAACACAGAGACAACCTACAAACCCCTAACTCTGTTGAAGAACACACAGTTACCCTAGAAAACCCTACCCCTGTCAAAGAACACAGAGACAACCTACAAACCCCTAACTCTGTTGAAGAACACACAGTTACCCTAGAAACCCTACCTCTGTTGAAGAACACAGAGACAACCTACAAACCCCTAACTCTGTTGAAGAACACACAGTTACCCTAGAAAACCCTACCTCTGTTGAAGAACACAGAGACAACCTACAAACCCCTAACTCTGTTGAAGAACACACAGTTACCCTAGAAAACCCTACCTCTGTTGAAGAACGCAGAGACAACCTACAAACCCCTAACTATGTTGAAGAACACACAGTTACCATAGAAAACCCTACCTCTGTTGAAGAACACAGAGACAACTTACAAACCCCTAACTCTGTTGAAGAACACCTTACCCTAGAAAACCCTACCCCTGTTGAAGAACACAAAGACAACCTACAAACCCCTAACTCTGTTGAAGAACACACAGTTACCCTAGAAAACCCTACCTCTGTTAAAGAACACAGAGATACCCTACAACAAATTAAATCGTTTGAAGAACACAGAGATACCCTAGTAATCCCTAACTCGGTTTAAGAACACACAGTAACTCTACAAAACCCGATCTCTGTTGATGAACGCACAGTTACCCTACAAAACCCTACCCCTGTTGAAGAACACAGAGTTAACCTACAATACACATCCACTGTTAATGAACAAAGGATACCCTACAAATTTCTAACTCTGTTGAAGAATACACAGAGATACCCTACAAAATGCTAACTCTATTGAAGAACATAGAGATACCCTACAAAGCCTTTGTACCTTTGTTTATAATAAATCCCGGTAACACTCTCATCTAGGTATAGGAGAAAGGAAACTTAAGCGGGACAGAAAACATAGTAACCATAAAACATATATTGACAGGTGCTCAACCGGTTACTTCTCCCAGCTACCACAGGGTACCTATCGAAGTAACATTATAGAGAATAAATACGTAAATGCGTCGCAAGTAGTATTGGGTGAACGTTTAACATTTATTGGATGTATAGGAACAAATTGACTTATTCATGAAAAACCTGAACAAAAAATTGTGTAAGCCTCTTAGCGCGATCAATCTTGGGGAAAACTAATAAATTATTTATCAGGCCGTACAACTGTCCATCAGCGGCGCCAAAGTATGAGTTGAAGCAAAATACAGATATAAATGCCATTAGAAGGTGATGAGTTTATTTAGCTTTGTATATGACTTATTTTGCAAACAGGTGCCATAAACTTTATTAAAACTTGCCGGGCGCCATTTATTTAATTGCCCACTACTCTTAGATTCGGTTAAAAATAAACAAACTGTCAAAATACAAGCAAATCAATAAATTCTAAATATCTCTATGTTTGCATAATCTATATAAATCAAATGAACTCAGTAAAGCTCCCTTCCACGCCCTGACAGCCTGGCTTTGTTATTAGAAGTTAACTTTTTAAATTTAGGTAAATTGTTATTTTTCAGAGTGAGAAATTTAATCCATTATATAGTTAAAAGACGTGGTAGAGACATGAGTATTTTCTTGTACTACATAAAACATCTTCAAGTTATTTTTTCCTAAACAATTCTAATTAGATAAAGCAAGAATACAGGCATATCCCCGGGCCGACGTGATGTCATAGATGTTTTACTACTACACAGTGTACCCGGTAATTGTAAGGACTAACAAAAAGGACTGATTACATTACTGCAACTGAAATTAGATGTCCTATAAACTAAAAATGCTCGAAATGAAACTTCTTCCATTTAAAAATGGCCATTTTGCGTGTGAATTATCTTTGGCCATTTATGTCATTAAACATTGAATTGTCATTTCTACTTTCTCCGTTACCTTTCTCATTAAATTCCACTTTTGCTATAGTAATTAAAATTGTTTTCTTTTTAAATGAAAATATTTATATAGTCGTAAGTATAAAGTTTATTATAGTATAAAACGTTAGGTTCGTTAGTTCGTGACGTTGTAACAGGCCTGGTTCTCGTAAGAAAACGTTTTTAAGAATATCACGGCCATTGATAATACATCTGAATAAGGCTAAAAAATATATCACTTTAATAATTAATAATTAAGGTAATTATTATCTACGGCCCCATTATCTAGGTAATTTAACGCCATCACTTAGTATAAGTAATGTCGTAAAAAAAATTGAGAAAAAGATTTGAATGTCGGGTAGCAAAAGGTACAGAATAAACCCCCCCTGCGGAATTTAGTAAAACAATATTACAACTTGTGCACAAGGTTACACAGTGATGAAATAAACTTCCTCTGTGTTGGGGTCACAAAGAGGGCTCTACCTATTGGAGGGCTCTTTGTCTTAAGACTTTTATCCCTTTCACAAAAATATGGTAATGCAATAATTTATCAATAACAATTGCAGGTACAACGTTTACTTTAACATATTTGGAAATCGTGTAACCACACGTATTGTATTTAGTACAATACTCGTATTTTCTTTCTTAAACAAAGTTTAACGGCAACTGTTTAAACAAAATACCTTTATGCTGCAAATGATTTTAACTTTTGAAACATTTTTACTGTTCATTCAATTTAAAATGTTTACAAAATTGAAATATCCTGAAAGTAACTTTAAGCAAAAAATAATAACCTGACCAATCTAACAAACACTTTAAATTTTTAAAATATTTTCTACAATTAACATTGCTAGTTATAATAGAGAAAGATTCTTACAAAATAATATTGAACATTTTTATACTCAAGGAACAATTATCACTAGAAACAGAGACAGTATATTATTTTAAAGTTATTGAATAGCTTGGAAAATGTTTAAATAGTCTCACGTGGTGGATTTGTTTCGAGTACATTAGCTACAAATAGAAAATGAAACTATTCAGTGAGTACATTACATATTTTAGCCGTTTGTTTAATCCCAGCTGACGCTGAATCTGTGTTCAGAGAGTACGTCTGTCCTGTGACTGTAAACGTTTTCATCTCACATTTCCTATTAAAGAGAAATATATCTTTTCATGTTTTAATTAAGAAGTTTTAAAATAGGAAAATCACTTACATTTATTTGACAAACTTACTTGAGGAACAGGTAGAATAACTTCTTTGGATATTTATAGACCTTTGTAGTGTTACCGATATTGTAAAAATATTATACTTGGCGATATAGAAAGTCTTCAGGTAAACGGAAAAATAATATTTTAATCTGGCTCTAAAACGCTTCAGGCATTTTTTATCATAATATATATGCTCCTACCTTTTAGAACACACAAGCGCGCGCGCGCTCACACACACACACACAACACACACACACACACACACGCACACACACAAACACACACACACACACACACACACACACATACATACACACTTACACACACACACACACACACACACCTTCAAATTTGAAGTGTTTTTTCAGAGCATGCTATATTAAGCTTTAACATGTAATGCGGTAATGCGGAAAAGGGAAAAAGTATCAGACTTTTTAATACCTGTAAAGGAAATAAAAATAAAAAAGATGCGTTTTTAATGAAAACATCTTAAAAAATTTGACGTAGAATCAACTTTTTTTTATTTGAATTTTATAAAGAAATATTAAAAACCACTAATCGATATTGACCAATAAACAATGGTTCAAGAAAAGATAATTAACTAAAACTGGAAAATCTCTTTCACCATGTGACAAGGTCGACTTTGAGCCCTTGATGGTTTTCATATTGAAAACAGATAGAAAATGCCCGATTATCAATGATTTAGTTTGGTTTTGTTTTAAACAGAATAAAAGTTACAACTTGTAAATTCAAACTAGCTTCTAGCATAATAATAAGTAGATTTTAGATCCAAAGTTTTCACGAAATGTTTAAATACGTTTACAAAAGTCCTTTGTGAGTACAAAAGGAATAAAAACATAAAAAACCGAAATCAAACAATAATAAAACTTATCTATGTCTCGCCCTTTTAGTGATCACATCCCCAACGTGGACGTACTTTTGGATACCTTGGTCGTTTGATGAGACATGATGACCCCTTCTACAAATAGTAGCCCTGACAAGATAGTAGTCGCTGATCCAGAAGACAAGCTTGGCTTTACAACTTATTCCAACGTTTTGGATCGACATCAGTCCAAAAGTTCAGAAATAATTGCTCTAAGCATATATGCTAAGAGGTATAAATAGTAATAGCAACACAAACAACCTCAATTTATTTTTAGGTCTTTGGTCGGGTTACCAAGCTGCCTCAATGAGAGATCATTGTTTACGGACGGCATGGTACCCTGTAAACACGATATTTATTAATAATTTGTGTATATCTATGTAGTGATTTTACCTTAATGCATATAGTTGACCATACAATTTTAAACACAGCAAACCGTTCCTCATGGGAAAGGTGAGGACGATACACTTAGTAAAAGTATTTTTATTTGTTGAGAACAACTGCGGTTGTAAACGCGAATATTAAAAAAAAAACTTTTAAGAGCCCTTTTAATATAGATACATAAAATCATAATTAAAGTAAATTAAAAAAAAAAATAAAACATAAATTCCCTCGAAGAATAATTAGGTTCGTTATTTGAAACGAAATAAATAAACGACGTTTGTAAATATTAATTAATTCCCTTCAAACTTGTTTGATAAAAAACTCAAATTATAATGTCGACGTATATTTTTTCTTTTACGTATTATTTCGTAAGAGAGAAAAAGAAAATAATATTCCAAAGGATTACTAAGTTGATTACACGAGTTCTGTTTCACTTTCGCAACTTTATCGTCGGCTTTTACTTTGTTTAATTTCAAAGGGATTAAGTTTCAGAACCGAGGGTTGAAAAATGTTTAACGGATAAGCTTGATTCTCCCTTAGGAGTGGGGTTGTTTTAAAACGTATTGCTTTTAGATTGTAAACAAAAATATATGCTCAATTCGTTTTTTTTATGTCTGCTGTAAAGTACACTGTTATACGATTAGGATGGCTGCAATGTAGATAGAGAGAAACCTTCTCCCAAACACACACACTGCCGAGGCTGCACCATACGATCGTAAAACATACCCCACAATACGTTCAGCCCGCACTAAAAGTAATCGTATTTATGGGGTTTTATCACGTTACTTGTTCATGGTGATGGTGGTTACTGTAGGTCTGAAACGCGCCAAATCAAAATATGATCCCACCCGACCTACCAGATCCTGGTACCTGAAGAGCGTCGAGCGCGATCTACCAATTGATAAGTCCCTGGACTTTATGTAATACCAACCAAAATGTTCAATCATAACTAAGTAATAATCTGTTTAGTAATTATTGTTTACTTGTAAAATTAGATTATTGATTTGCTACTGCAGGAATACTACCTACAAAATATTTATTCTGAACTTTTAACTTCTGCTGTTGTTGATAGTTGGGAAAATTATAGAAATTGTATTTATTTGATTACCACAGGGTAATTATAATAACTTTAAACATTGATTTTGTTTCTTGATTTACTTAAATTAAAATTAAAATATAAAAATAAAATCTTCTTTTTATAATATGGTATAAACGCTTATAATAGTTTTACTAAACATTTACTGCTTTACACAATTGTCTTCAATAATTTTTACAAAAACTATATAATTATTATAAATTTAATTATCTCTGCAATCCTGGCAGAAAGTCCGTCAATTATCTTGTTGATAGTGTTACTTAAAGTTCGTTAGAAATTGTAGTTACTTAACAACATTTTGGTTTTTTGTATAAAACATTAAACGTATAAAAACTTGAAGTTACACACATAAAATGACGTACATAATTAACATGATAATAATTTATACAAATCAATTTTGTCCCCATAAATGTATTTCTAGAAGTATTGGGTGACATTGCTTCCTAATGAATTTATTATGATTTATATTTATGCGCCCATAAATCTCAAAAATTATTCTTTTGCAATCTTAATTTTACAAAAACAAATTTATATTAATTTCACTTTTACAGTAATTGGATCTTGGTTGCTTAGTATATTTTATATGGACACAACATTTGTTATACGACCTTAAGTAACTGCTAACTAGTTATTAATTTTCTTTATGATTTTTTTCAATCTATTTCTTTTTCTTTCTATTGCTTTGGCTTAATTTAATTAACTCATGAAAAAAAATGACTTGAAATATTTCCTGTATTAACTGGCTCTGATAAATTTCATATTTTATTTTAAAACCTAAAACTATCTTCCTATAAATGATTTTTAAAAATTTTAATACAACTAATTCTGTTTCTATTTTATGATTTCTGTTCGTTCAGAAATATACTTCAAAATAGTTTTTTATTTGGTACATATTTATCGCTATCTTTCACAAACGTCACTTAACTAGTTATTGAATTATTATTTTGTTATTTCTTGAATTTGTCATTGTAAAAGAAGCGTGTGCTCACATATTTTTTAATGGTTAATTATCAATCAGTTTTACAAATTTTACCTAGGCAAATCTGAATTTGAAAATATTTCAAAATTTATTAAATGGTTATTTTTTTATTAAAATTCTGACTTGCTTCAAAACTATCACTTGCTTTTCCAATGGTCTTGGGTTAAAAATTTCTCTGGTTCTCTTTCTTAAATGTTTTTTTTTTTATTAAAATTCTGACTTGCTTCAAAACTATCACTTGCTTTTCCAATGGTCTTGGGTTAGAAATGTCTCTGGTGTTCCTTAAGGTAGGAATCTTGCTGAGCTCGCTAGTGATCGGTATTATAGCCACCTTTAAACTGTTTTCAAGTTATTACATTATAAAAATTTCAATTTCAAGTCACGGACGCTCACATAGAGACGTTCTCTTCTTCCATCTCGGCTAGTTTTCGATTTTAGTCCCGGACCGCCATTTTGAACTTTCCCATAACAGACCTTTCTCCAAACTCCTTCTCGCCAGGAGAGTTATTCTTCGTATTCCTTCGATCAGACATCCCCTCTACTTTATCCTGGTTATCGTAGGTTATATTCTACTAGTTACCTGTAAGTTTAACTTATTCGTTACAACTTGCTTTCTTGTCGAATTCTGAACCTTCTTGTTCCGGGATTTGTACCCGTTTTTACACTTTTACTATAACTGTCATTTATGGCTTTAGAATTTAATATTTCTTAGCGGCATGGTCCTTTTCACACTTTTAGAATATATTAGAAACATGAATGGTGATTCAAGCTCGAAGTAAGACTGGAAATTTAATGTTGAACAGCCAGTTTGTTTCCGTGTTATAGGCCTATTTATCGGCACTGTAAATGTCCCGCACTTGACACTTTTATAATTTAGGGGTTATCTAGCAAAAATTTAATAAATATAATTGTATTTAAAAATACACACACACACAAACACACACACACACACACACACATATATATATATATATATATATATATAATATGTAATATATAATATGGTTTTATTTCCATTATCGTATTAATATTTGTTTACAATGTTCTGCAACTATCTGTTTAACTTTTTTCTGTTTACAAAGCCTCTGGTGGTTTAGTTATAATTAGTGTTATTTTTTATTAATTTTCTTTATATAATTGAAATTAATTTACTTTAATTTTGAATAAAAATAAAATTATTCCCTTATACTAAAAACCTTTTCTTTACAAAATAAATCCGTCGATTTGGTGGACCACTATGTTTGTTTTCCCAAGTTGATGGTGGTCTCGAAATCTCTGGCTTTCCTTCTCGTCTGCTATTACACAACGTAGTGCTGATATATTTGAAAAATTCAAATAATAGTTATAGATATTGTGTTTGATGTGAAATCTGCTATTTTGAGACAAATTTGGACGTCTCATCATATACATTCAAACTTACACACACACACACAACCACAATCGCGAGCGCTTGCACGCCAGCTTAAAGGGCATTGTTCTTATACTACTATGTGCTTGAGAGTGTGTAAAGTTATTTAGAAAGATTCACGGCTGATGATCTAAATGAACCGGGGAGAATAAGGTTAGACAATAAGGTAGAAAAAAGTACCTTTTACGGTTCAACGACCAATTTATACAGTGAAAATCTGCCTGGGTTTTCCCCAATACTAATGAACTTATTTTTAGCTGATATTTCACCAACTATGGACATTATTTATTTTTGTAGAGCAGGAAATGTTTGTTTCACAACTTTAATGTCGTACTTGAAAACCTATTTTCTTTTTATGCATGAACTGTCTGCTTCAACAGACACTTTATTCTATATCCCACTTGTGTGTTTGTCTCGTGAAAAATAGTAACACACATAAAATTTTATAGTAATTCGATTGTTCACGTTTGAGAAATAAAAGTTAGTCTGGGGCTCTTGTTGTCTTTATTTATTGCGTAGTGTCGCTTGAGTAGATAACGCGCTCCCGACTCACATCTATCGCCACAATAAACAGTAGTAGTAACCAGGCAACGTCGGCGACACTGCAGACTGTCGTTGGTCTACTGTCACCTGTGGAGCCACCCAACTGTCACGTGTAGCGCACGAAACTTACGTAAAGTGGAATCCCAGCCTTAACAGTTTAATTATAACTAATAATAAATTGTACCATTTGTTTATAATATAGTGAATTATAAAGCCATGCTTTGTCGTTAAACTCTCTACGGAACATGTAGATGTTCAGTCGCGTACGTAAACACCAAATATTCTAGTTTAATTTGTTGGATCTGCAGTGATCACACAACCAGTTTATTATCACTTGTTGGTGATTTGAAAAATAAGAAAATGGATGGAGCGTTAAAGTCCCTGGTATGGGATTTACGTGCGCACACGATCGCTCCACTGAGGAAGTCTCCGTGATTACACATACAAGTGGAAGGGCTACAAAAATGTTCAAGGAAGGGCATGTGGTAATTTAAGTGAGGGAAAATTAATGGCAACGTGTTGGTATACTCGCTTACCTGAAGTAGACCGTCTCTCTGCCTGGGTCAAGAAAAATTGTTATTCCGCTGTGTTTCCAAAGGATATGATGTGTGGGTAGTTTTGTGTTATTTTGTTTAGCTCATTACTGATTACTTACGTTGTATATGTTACTATTGAAGTGAAATTGCCTACACAGAGCCGTTGTTTATTTTCTGTCTAGTTTTGCATTGTATGCATAAGTTACTTAATTAGTCATGTTTACCCTAGTGTTTTTATATAAATACTGATTATCCTATATTAGATACGTACGAAAATACGTTTAAAATAATTACATGTGTAAAAAGGTTTATACATTTATATTCAAGTTTCAAAACAGGTGAAAGTAGCTTCAATTCTAAAAACGTTGGCTCAAAGGAGTTTCGGTCACTTATGTACTCAGTGTTTAAAATTATCGCCATATGTGATATAAATGTAGTTAGAGCGCGATTCTTTTGGAGATTACCATCTCGATGATCGAAACCAGCAGGATACGACTGTTATATAATGTAATATACACTACATTGTATTACTGTGTGAAAGCGCCCTCTATGAGCAGCTACCCCGACCGCGTGATTATTAAGTATGTACCAACCTACCAACCTTTTAAAGAAAATCTGAGAAGCAACTAAAAGGAATAATTTACCAAAGGCCACTAAATAACAATAGTGTAAACATTGGACATCACAAACTGACACAGATTTTGTGTTCAAACATTTAATATAAGCAAACTCGGCAATTTAGAAAGGGGCCATTTTACGCCTTGTTTATTTTTACGACGTCAGCTTGCTTATTAATATGAAATCGTCCTTATTTCTGCTCGTGTAAGCTGCCTCAGCAACCACGACCTCTACAGACATGAATAATACAAGACCTGTTTTATTACCCTGGAAATATAAACACTTTCTCATTTCATTGCTTCATATTTACCATATTTAACGAAATTTTATAGGAAAGGAAAATCAGGTTTTAATGATTTGTGCGCGGGTATGTAAATGTATTTATCGTAGAGTTATTATTTGAACACCAAAGGAAACTAAACTACAACTAAAAACAAAAAATACTCTACACAGTACCATTTTTGTAACTTCAATTGTTTCTACTTATCGTAGTGCCATCGTCATTCAATAGTTCACTGAGGTAATGACAGAGAGAGAGAGAGAGAGAGAGAGAGAGAGAGAGAGAGAGAGAGAGAGAGAGAGAGAGAGAGAGAGAGAGAGAGAGAGAGAGAGACGGAGGGAGAGAGAAAGAGAGAGGGGGATAGAGAAACCGAGAAAGAGGGAGAGAGAGATAGGGAGAGGAAGATAGAGAGAGAAGCCGAGAGAAAGAGAGTGGTAGAGAGAGAGGGAGGGAGAGGGAGGACAGAAAGTCAGACAGAAATTATTAGATTTTTTGAGTTCCGAGAAAATAGTAAAAGAAAATAGACTCCAGGGTCTATTCAGATAAAACGCCCCATAAATTATAATTTTACGTCTCAAATAATTATATTTTAATATTTAAACAGCTGACAATAGGCCAAACCTTCAACTTTGTTATTTCTTATTAAAACCTACCTACACAAAATGTTTTCTATCGCACTTATGCCCTAGTTCAGTCAAAAATCTTTGTCCTAATGGTTTTGAAAAATTTACCAAAGATATAAACTTGGAAAGTTGTTTTTACATGTAATAATGTTTTGTGAACTATTTGACAATAACAACCACGAGATATGTATTTGACTAATACAGCTATCCCATTTCGAACAGTTTGTTCCGTGTGTGCATAAACAACAGCTAGACGTGTACTACTCAAGCGTCTGATGCTAAGAGAATCCTTCTCATAAAGTAAGAGCATAGGGAAAACCTAGGAGGGAGAGAAGGGGATACAGGTGGCTTTATTGGGGAAAGTCGTATCCATTGACGTAGATACAGATCTAGACCAAACATCAAGAATATACCAGCTAGTCTAAGAATATATATATATATATATATATATATATATATATATATATATATATATATATCAATAAAACATTTATAATGTTAAATGTGGCTATGTGAGTTACATCTGTATTTATACAGGTTTCACTTGCCATTTTTAGTTACTGTTCTCCACCAACTCACAATATTTTCAGACACTCTACGCCCATCATTAGTTCAGAAATAAATTTCATACAAGAGAAAAACCACAATTCAATAACGCTTATTACTATAACTAAGCTTCGGCCTTCCTGTTGTAAGATTAGAGCCAAATAAAATTTTCTGATATACATTTCTAAAATAAATAAAAGAGTACTACCATATTGAAAGGCTTTGTGGAGATTACGGGGCTTGAATAAGGCAAAGGCGAATCACGAGCCTGAGGCAAGTCTTTTTTCTGCTTTTTAAAAATGCTGTTACAATTCCACCTCCGGAATGAAAGAATATTTAACAGATGATCATAGATTAAGGGAGAGATTATTCTAAAACATTTCGTTAAATTAATTCTGTAAGATGAAATTGGGCATAAAACATTTTGAATATTTGAGATGTTATTTTTGCGAGGGTGTGTTTTTAAAAAGGTTTTCTTTTACATTTTATAAAGAAACATAACCATTTATTTAAGGTAATTTTAAAAACTTCAAAAAGTGTCTGTATAGTCCACATTGCACAGTGTAGCAATATCGCGAAGCAAAAACTTAATTCTAAAACTATGTGCTCAGTCATTCCCTGTTTGTCGATTAATCGTATCAATAGTTCCTATTAAATCCAAGTGCGTGGACTTTAGTCGGAAGTAGAGAAGTGGGTTGTCACATTAAAAGATTATATCAGGCCTTGGGCGTAAATAACAAGTCGGATTTAGGGCTGGTGACCAGTCTTTGTGTTTTCAGGTTCGCAATGAGGTTTGCACTGAGTCAGGAAATCCACTCATCCTTGAAGAGGATTCTACTTGTGGATAATCATAACAGTTTTGGTAAGTGGAAAACTCGCCTCCAATAACATTTTAACATTCAATACTCCCTGAAAGTTATGGAGCTCCTTACCTTTTAAATGAATTTCATTGTCATTTTTATTGCCATTGTCGGATCAATCCTAGTGCACTTCTCAAAGACGAAGCGAAAGTGTTACTCTTTACTGAAACAAGTATTATCCTCATATCTTTACTCCACATTCTTAAGATTTTTATAAATAACAAATTAAAAATAACTATAAATAGGAAACGTTTAATTTTTAATTTCCGCATTTTTTCATTGCGTGTATGGACACGGTTACATGGGTAAAAGTTTCTTTATAAAGTCAGGCCTTTGACATGAAACATGGAAGACTTGAATACATACAAAATTAAAGGAATATTCACTTTAACGTGTTTTCATCCAGTCACAACGGGTCCAGTGCAGAGTTTTTAGTATGGCATTAAAGTAAATTAAAACCACCTTTGAATAAAACGACACGAGACTACTGTAATGGGTCAAGTTTTGTTTAATGCAGAGGGATTAACAATTCAAAGTTGACGTCCTGGCTTATGTTTTGCCTCTTTAGTGACACACAGTACGCTATACAATCTACAAATATTAATGGCATTAACGTCTTTTTAAATGGAAATAATTTCGGCCTAAACCCTGGCATCGCAGACGGACTTAGACCTAAAAATTATGGTTTAAATTGTTTGAAATAAAAACTACCTGATTATGTTTATTATTATTATTTTTAAATTGAATATATCATTCTATCGCGTTTTTTTTATCCAACAACTTTAAATTCAGGATATCATTCGCAGATGTTTATAACAGAATTGCTTAGTTTATTTATATTTTTGAATGGAGAAAGACTTTAAAATAGCTCAAATCTAAATTATTATAATATGACAGTAAATACAAAAATGTAGAAGTACTGACTTATGTTTTGCCACTTTCGTAACATACAAAACTTAATAAACTCTACAAATGTTAATGGCATTGAAGACTTTTTAAATGAAAATACTAATTGATGACAACATTGACATCGCAGATGGACATACAATTCAAGGTATTGTAGTTGTTTGAAACAAAAATTACCTGTATATATTTATTAATTTCATTTGTATATTGAACAAATCATGTTATCACGTTTTATCTTTATGCCACAAATTAAAAATGTGTTTATCATTCGCAGATGTTTAAAATAAAATTGCCTAATTTATTAATATTCATGAATGGAGAAAGGTATTAAAATAGTTCAAATGTGAAACAATATAATTGTAAAGACATAAATGTAAAGAAAGCATATATTAGATGTATTCTGTTGCAAAATTATAAAAACGTCTAAAAGGATTCTATTGTTGCTGATTTGTGAAAGAATGAGGGATATAACGCGTACAGTGGTCAATGAAATTTGCTTACACAAACCACCCGTCTCACACTCTAACATAAATCATGCAGTGAGTAATTTTTATGCGGGATTTTTCTAAATAGTTTATAAGAGTTTTAAAGCTATAAAATGAAAGCATTACAGACGACCTAAAGATGCGAGAGAATCTGAGTAAAACCTAACTTTTGCAATGATCCCTTTACAGGGAATCTACTGGCGGATAGATGATGCATAGTAAATTACTCTTTACATCAATTTTGTACTTGGGGAACTCATGCAATATGTAAAGAAGGCTGACGGGCGGTGGCAGAAGGGAGATAGAGTTAAAAAACTGACAAATGTTAACATTACTTTCACAGAAATTTAAAATATTCTCTTCTTTTTACGTTAAATCTGTGTTTGATCTGCATACCAAAGATGGTCCGCGAGAGAGTCTGGTGACTACTTATAAAACATTAAATAATAATTAAATTTTCCCGCGTTTAAATAAAAATGATTTTTTCGTTGAACAGGATTAATTAGATACATTCGTACTGATGGATACCAGATATTAATTGAGTTATTTTAAACATAATAGTTAATTATATTATACTGTGACACAGTCAAAACAGTGTGTCAAGCAGAAAACTAGCTTTCAGTAACATTCAACTCTCCCTAAAAAGTCCTGGAATTCATAAGTTTGTCAAAACAATTTGACACAAAAGTCACTTTGATAAGATAAGGTAAATTTTTATCTCTATTGAACATTAATATGCAGTTTTTTTCGTGTTAAAGGTAATTTACAGATACACTAATTACCACTCTTGTAATGTAGCTTACAGTGTAACCTAATTTCAGAAAATTACAATTTGTGTGTCTGTAATATTGTTAATTAAAAATGTTTCTGAATTAATAACGACAGTTTGGTTCTGCAAAATTATTTGTTTCATTGACTTTGAATTTTGTTATAATTGATAAGATGTATGCCATAATATAATTGGCGCCGGAGATCCGCGGTAATTCACTTGTTAATGTTGTCTACATCCATCCGCGAGTTGGGAGCTATTTCTCTAAATTAGGATGATACTTTACTGCCTTACGGTCGTACAAGAAATATTCCTTTGTTACGAGTGAATAAATTTAGTATCGTGTTGTATCAGCGACGGCGGGACGTAATTGGTAACTAGCGCCTTAAAGACGCTTAAAGTAATTAATCTTTGCCCTAACTTCACCTTTTGACATATGGTACGAATCAGCTGTAGGGAGGAAGACATTTTTGGAGTAATTTGTTTTCGCTTTCAAATAGGACAGGCTAATATAGTTCCCAACAAGCTTAACTTTACGTTATTGAAACTACAAATGGTAAATAGTCCGAAAGGTAACTACTAAATAGGCGTACACCAATAGGAAGTGAGGTTTGGGTGCGTGGCTAACAGCATATAAAGACGACCTAAAAGTATGTAATTAAAATAGTATGATTTTAATTTTGAAAATGAAGTTACTCCAGAGGAGAATATTGCAACATTAGGAATAGCAGCAAACTGTACTCAAATATATACAAATGGTAGCTAATTTTGGTTTGAGGAAGAATAGTCACTTCCTACAGTTAGACCATCAATCTGATGACAGGTGGTGGCTTTGTATGTTGTAACGTTTTTGGATCTATTGTAAAGTAATCCAGGGTTCGTTGTAAATACAGTAATATTTTTATTCGTAAAACTGAAACTACTGTGTATAACTTTATTTCTTACCAAGCACATAAGTTTCCCCTTAGGGAACTACCTGTTCTTCATCCGGCACCTTAGCATACATTCAAGAACAAGTGCACATTTGGAGCTTAGCTTATTCTCGAAGCTGGCGAGAACCTAAACAAATCTCAAGGAGTAGGTGAGGACGTTTTTGAGGGGATGGGTTTAAAAGTCTAAATGACCTAAAGGTTTGTTATAACTTTATTTCTTACCAAGCACGTAAGTTTCCCCTTTGGGAACTACCTGTTCTTCATCCGGCAACTTAGCATACATTCAAGAACACGTGCACATTTGGAGCTTAGCTTATTCTCGAAGCTGGCGAGAACCTAAACAAATCTCAAGGAGTACGTGAGGACGTTTTGATGGGATTGGTTTAAAAGCCTAAATGTCCTACATGTTTGTTATAACTTTATTTTTCCGTTGAAATACCAGAATATTATTTAACAATTTCGTTTTTTTTTCATTTAAAAATGTATTTTGTTTGATTAATGAAAGTGAAGAAAGAAAAAGAGTGCTCATTTACGAAATAGCATTGGAAGTAAAACAAAACTCAAACAGCAAAGATATAAATCCCATAAATCTGGTTTTGTGTCTAGCGTAATGATGCTTCCTATAGGGTATCTCTTTGTCTTTACAAAGTAAAATGTGACATAATACGGCATTATATATTCTTACGTTTCAATTATGTTTAATAAAATTATATAAAACGGATTGTTTTTCCAGTCTAAGCATTGTCCTAAAGGGATGGACTCGTTTCGTCGTCTCTGCATCTTCAGTGTTATTGTATTAGTATTTTTCTATTCCTAGGACTGTCATTATAAATCTAACGTGTTTCGGAGAACCATTATAATTCACCCTAGAACAACTTTATGAAGTAGATAAGTCGATAAATGCACATTAATAACGTGACTCCACAAGTTATATTTCATGTTTATAATCGCAAATCCTTATCAGTAAATGTGATAACTGTAGATAAAATCTGATATAGAAGTATGCGTATAATAAATAAACGTAAACTTTAAAACCTACCCACGTAGGCACCTAAACCAACCGGCTGTCTGTATTCATTAATTACCATGCTACAAGAGGATAGGAATGTTTTTAATAAAAGCACCCGAGATAGCTTTATTTGCATTCATAACTCAAGATAAGGTACATTCAAATCATCAAAGCACTTTGGTTGAACGAAATGTATTCCTCGTAAAGGATGAAACGTCTTTGAAATATTTAATTTGACGAACATTGCACTCTAATGTATACCATCTTAAATATAATGTCGTGTATATGCTTCGAGCTCCTATTTTACCAGAAAGGACAATTTCAATTTAAATAAATGTATATATTTATTGTTATGTATGAAATAAACATACATTAAAAACCAGAGTTTATTCGAGACTCGTAGGAAAATTTGGATATACAATATAATATAAAACAAGTAATATAACGAAAACAGTTTACATTCAACTCCTATTTAAAAAAACAAAGGAACATTTTATTTTAGCAACGATTTATTAAATATTTTCAATTATTATAAAAAAAAGTATCCTATGTGTTAAAACAGCTGTTCCCAAACTTAACCCTTAACATAAAATGAGGTGTCTTAAAAAACCATTTGTTATCATTTATTTTAAGCCAAATGGAAAGAAATATCTATAATACATACCATTTATTTTTTCTGAAACATTTTTCTAATTTCTATATAAAACTAAAATAATTTCTTTTTTAATTTAATTATTGATTTGATATTTAAAATATTCTATTAACCTAAGGTGTCATCCAGTATGCCTACAAGTTTACAAAAATGTATATGGATGAATAAAATGTATTTATAATAACGTTTACAAATTCGAACAAGACATAAAATTATACATACATATATATATATATATATATATATATATATATATATATATATATATATATATATATATGTACATCCTTTGAACTAATAGAAGGAATTGAAAAACAATATAGTGTAATATAATAATATTTTTCCAAAAATATGGAGAGAAACGAAATCCTATAATTTAAGAAAAATGTTTGTAAAATATTTAATAGATCGTAGCAAACTGTCGTTGAGTATCAAAGGGCAGTCAGTTGTAAACCTTTCGTCCAAGAAGGTTTACTCCAAGCATCTGGTATTGCATAAATAATAATATATTTCGAAAAACTTCTTTGTAGGTAAAGCAAGACGTTACTAGATCACTGGAGAGGCGATTAAGCTGGATATCGAAGAAAAACCACAAAAATGTAAAATAAGCACGTCCAGCGAACACGTGTATCTTGAGAAATTTCTAGATGTTTCCACAAAAGCTAAAGAGATAGCAGTGAAGGTGACGTTCTGATGGGGCAGGAGAAAAATTAGCCACGTAAGGAAACGAATCAAATTTGCAGAGGGGATGAGACCAATACGGAAACGATCCGAAGGGAAACACGAAAAAGTTAGTCAAAATGCAACACCAGAGAGAAATATATTAATTTTAGTAAGAACTTCGCAAAGTAGAAGTCTTAGTACTGATAATATTTGAGGAAGTGAAAAAAGTACTAAGTAATATTAAGTCAGGAAGATAGAGAAAGTACTAAGTAATAATAAGTAAGGAAGATAGAGAAAGTACTAAATAATATTAAGTAAGGAAGATAGAGAAAGTACTATGTAATATTAAGTAAGGAAGATAGAGAAAGTACTAAGTGATATTAAGTAAGGAAGATAGAGAAAGTACTAAGTAATATTAAGTAAGGAAGATAGAGAAAGTACTAAGTAATATTAAGTAACGAAGATAGAGTAAGTACTAAGTAATATTAAGTAAGGAAGATAGAGAAAGTAATAAGTAATATTAAGTAAGGAAGATAGAGAAAGTACTAAATAATATTAAGTAAGGAAGATAGAAAAAGTACTAAGTAATATTAACTAAGGAAGATAGAGAAAGTACTAAGTAATATTAAGTAAGGAAGATAGAGAAAGTAGAAAGTAATATTAAGTAAGGAAGATAGAGAAAGTACTAAGTAATAATTAGTAAGGAAGATAGAGAAAGTACTAAGTAATATTAAGTCAGGAAGATAGAGAAAGTACTAAGTAATATTAAGTAAGGAGGATAGAACAAGTACTAAGTAATATTAAGTAAGGAAAATAGAGAAAGTACTAAGTAATATTAAGTAAGGAGGATAGAGAAAGTACTAAGTAATATTAAGTAAGGGAGATAGAGAAAGTACTAAATGATATTAAGTAAGGAAGATAGAGAAAGTACTAAGTAATATTAAGTAAGGAAGATAGAGAAAGTAGAAAGTAATATTAAGTAAGGAAGATAGAGAAAGTACTAAGTAATAATTAGTAAGGAAGATAGAGAAAGTACTAAGTAATATTAAGTCAGGAAGATAGAGAAAGTACTAAGTAATATTAAGTAAGGAGGATAGAACAAGTACTAAGTAATATTAAGTAAGGAAAATAGAGAAAGTACTAAGTAATATTAAGTAAGGAGGATAGAGAAAGTACTAAGTAATATTAAGTAAGGGAGATAGAGAAAGTACTAAATGATATTAAGTAAGGAAGATAGAGAAAGTACTAAGTAATATTAAGTAAGGAAGATAGAGAAAGTAGAAAGTAATATTAAGTAAGGAAGATAGAGAAAGTACTAAGTAATAATTAGTATTGAAGATAGAGAAAGTACTAAGTAATATTAAGTCAGGAAGATAGAGAAAGTACTAAGTAATATTAAGTAAGGAGGATAGAACAAGTACTAAGTAATATTAAGTAAGGAAAATAGAGAAAGTACTAAGTAATATTAAGTAAGGAGGATAGAGAAAGTACTAAGTAATATTAAGTAAGGGAGATAGAGAAAGTACTAAATGATATTAAGTAAGGAAGATAGAGAAAGTACTAAGTAATATTAAGTAAGGAAGATAGAGAAAGTAGAAAGTAATATTAAGTAAGGAAGATAGAGAAAGTACTAAGTAATAATTAGTATTGAAGATAGAGAAAGTACTAAGTAATATTAAGTCAGGAAGATAGAGAAAGTACTAAGTAATATTAAGTAAGGAGGATAGAACAAGTACTAAGTAATATTAAGTAAGGAAAATAGAGAAAGTACTAAGTAATATTAAGTAAGGGAGATAGAGAAAGTACTAAATGATATTAAGTAAGGAAGATAGAGAAAGTACTAAGTAATATTAAGTAAGGAAGATAGAGAAAGTAGTAAGTAATATTAAGTAAGGAAGATAGAGAAAGTACTAAGTAATAATTAGTAAGGAAGATAGAGAAAGTACTAAGTAATATTAAGTAAGGAGGATAGAGAAAGTACTAAGAAATATTAAGTAAGGGAGATAGAGAAAGTACTAAATAATATTAAGTAAGGAAGATGGAGAAAGTACTAAGTAATATTAAGTAAGGAAGATAGAGAAAGTAGTAAGTAATATTAAGTAAGGAAGATAGAGAAAGTGCTAAGTAATAATTAGTAAGGAAGATAGAGAAAGTTCTAAGTAATATTAAGTCAGGAAGATAGAGAAAGTACTAAGTAATATTACGTAAGGAGGATAGAACAAGTACTAAGTAATATTAAGTAAGGAAAATAGAGAAAGTACTAAGTAATATTAAGTAAGGAGGATAGAAATAGTACTAAGTGATATTAAGTGAGGAAATTAAAAAAAGTACAAGTTATAAAGTGAGGAAGATAAAAAAGTAGTAATTGATATTAAGTAAGGGATATAATTAAGTAGTTAGTGATATTAATGGAGAAAGATAAAAAAAGTACGAAGTGATATTAGGTGAGGAAGATAGAAAAAGTACGAAGTGATATTAGGTGAGGGAGATAATTAAATACTGTAGTAAGAGAAATTAAGTGAGGAATTTTAAAAAGTAGTCATGTATATTATGTAAGGGAGATAATTAAGTAGTGAGAGGTATTAAGTGAGGAAGGTAAAAAAGTAGTAAGTGATATTAAATAAGTTAGATAATTAAGTAGTAGGCCTAAGTGATATTATTTGAGGAAGATAAAAAAAATAATAAGTGTTATTAGGTGAAGTAGATAAAAAAGTAGTTAGTGATATTAAGTGAAGAAGATAAATAATGTAGTAAGTGATATTAAGTGAGAAATTTAAAAAAGTCGTCATTTAGATTAGGTAAGAGAGATAATTAAGTAGTAAGTGATATTAAGTGAGGAATATAATAAAGTATTAATTGATTTCCAGTAAGGGAGACACAAAATGTAGTAAGTTATATTAAGTGAGGAAAATAAAAAAGTAGGAAGAGATATTAAGTAAGGGAGATAATTAAGTAGTAAGTGATATTAAGTGAGGAATATAAAAAGTACTAAGCGATATTAAGTAAGAGAGATACAAAAATTAGTAAGTGATATTAAGTGAGGAAGATGACAAAGGTAATAAGGGAGATGATCAAGTAGTAAGGGTTATAAATAAGGGAGATGTTAAACAAAAGTGAGTAACGGTGTAGAAGCACTTGGAGTGAATAGAGAAAGTGAAATTGATAGGAAATATTGATCAGTGAATAAGTGTCAAGTGAAGTGAAACAAGAAACCACGCAAGCAATAAGCGTCAGAAACTATAAGTAATAAGTAGTAAATAATTTAAAGCTAAATTTTTAAAACGTAAAATATTAGGAGTTTTATAAAGTTTTCATTAATTTCTTTAAGAAATAATAATTAATTCAAATAACAAATTTATCAAACAAAAAACGGGATCTATTCTAATACAAGTATAATTGATTAATGTTTTTAGTTTTAGGTTTGAATAACAAAAAATTATTAACTAAGCCTTGGATGTGATAATCCTCAATGATTTTGATTATAACATAAGAAACCATAATTTATATCTATATATATATATATATATATATATATATATATATATATATAGTTTTTAACAATGGTTATTTTTAAAAGATTTACTATGACATTTGAAAATTTCAAAAGGGTGGCAATTTGTCATTTGTGGAATGAAAAAAAAGATAAAACTATCCTTTTTGAGGATGAAAAAGAGTGTTATAGAGTCTATAGAGTCGCATTAACTGTAATAGCCTACTCTCTATTGGAGTTATAGAAATTCTTTTGGTCGTAAGGATAAGGAAAATAAAGGATAACATAAATGTATTTGGAAGGTAGAGCTGTATCTGCCTTCTGAGAAGGGAAGGATTTACGTATCGATAGGTGACTTCCGAAGATTAAATATTGAGAAGTGTGAAGTGATGATGCGGTAAATGATGAAGTGTGGGAGAAGCGACGTTCATTAAGCAGGGGATACTATATTTCTACCAGAACTATGTGCAGCCTATTACAAAAGATGTACAGTGCATTGCATTGGCTAAATAAGAAGTGTCGAGGCTAACGATATAAAACTGTTTATAAAACATTGTAAGGAGAAGAATTAATCCCAAAGATAGTGAAACATTCGGTTATAATGGCTTCGGGAACACGAGTAACGTAATAAAACAAACCTAGGAGATCGTAGATACGTCTATTTAAGGTGTGTAATAAATGAGGCTGTATAACTATTGCAGAATATAGCGCTATTTTACATTGCCTGAAGTGCACAATGCTTAATTTCCCTCTAAACTAATGTACGCGACGTAGCCTAGGGAGGTCTGGTATTTCTCCTTACGTGTCCCATCACAGCTTCGTTTAAGGCATTAATTACCATTGTGATAGTGAATTTATTTAATTATACTTCGCTTGTTCTTAGAAAATGGCGAATAGGTCACGATTTAGTTACAAACCATGACTTTATAATACCTTTCCGCATGTAAACCCTGAATAATCAAATCCAGAAAAATACGATTATATTTTGTTTGTTACATTTAAAAATTCTTTTACATGTCTATTCGCAATAACATGCTTTACCTACCTAAGCTCACATATCTAGGAAGTCTATATCACCTAAAAATATCGTCCACCTATTTTATAATTGGTTCTGCGTACAACCTTTCATCCGTTGGTGTCACGTTTTAGGGTTCTTTTGATGAAATAGTTTAATTCTTAAATTTTAACTTTTCTTAACTTGTACAAAACTCAATTACTATTTCCTTTAGTGGTCCTGATTTTATTTCATTTTTCTTCTCAGACATCTATGTAATGGTCAAGACCCGTTTACAGGCGGGAATGTTTAGTATCATGACCTTGAAACATAACATAACACCAACCTCACCTGCTATATATATATATATATATATATATATATATAGTATATTATATAAGTAGAGATCAAACTACTGTCTTAAAAGTATGTCATGCTGGCAAAGAGTTATGCAGTCGACCTTAGGACAAGTGAATTTTAGATAAACATAATGATTTCTCGTGAACTTTACCAATGTCACAGTTGATATTTCATCTTTACATTGACCTATGAGCCCTCCGGTTCTGCACGTCATGGATGCCCGCAACAAGTGGCTCCTCCACAAGGTTTTGCTCCTGACTTCCATTTTAATTCCCCTCCCTAAATCGATCTTGCTGGCCAACGTCATCTAGCTGGTATGATGTCATGAAACAAGTGCGGGATACTTTTATTTTGTTAATCTGTTGTCCCCCACTCCGAAATCATCCAATTTGTTTTTAAGTCCAGAGATACTGGTGTCATAAGTTCGAATTTTTTTAAAAACTATCAGGATCAGAGGATATAAAATATGAATAAGAGTCATAAGTACCTAGAATCTCACGAATCGCATACGATAGGAATTGAAAGGACAATAATTTTTAAAAAAATCAGGAGCAAAGGATACAACAAGAAAACATTTGTAACTAGTTATGGGGATTGCATTCACCAGGGTTTGAAGGAGTAAATTATTCAAATTTGATATCTGCTAAATGATTTCTACTGTTACGCCCAGTGCTTATACGAACCAGTAGCTATTCGAACCTGCAGTGCTTGTTTGGCGGTTGCATTAGTTGAGTATTGAAGCACAATGTTTTGCTAGATGGCTATTTTTGTATTTCAAGGGATACAATTAAAAATAAAATTATATGTTTTCGAAATAGCAGGTCATACGGTGTTTAAATGTGTGCCTCAAAACCGAGAAAAAAATGTGAGTTTTTAGGGACTATCACACACACACACACACACACACACACACACACACACACACACACACACACACACACACACACACACACACACACACACACACACACACACACACACACACACACACACACACACACACTTTAATTATACTGTCCACGTGCTGAGTTTTACCCACTTGTTGGGAGTTTTAAGGTCCCACTTCAAACAAATTAGTTTTTTTGTTTATTAAGGCAATAAACAAGAATAAAAATACTAGAAAATTAGTTTTGAGAGTCATAGCAGTTTTTTGTCTAAATAAAGTTTCAGTGTGCATATATTTCCAACTATATTGCAAAAAAAATATAAATTGAACATTCGGCTATAAAAGTAACACATGTCAAGCATTAAAAAATTGTAATGTAAATAAAAGTATAATATAAATTTTGTTTTTTTAATATGAAAATTAATATATATTTAACAACACTAAAATTTGATTTCTATGGTAGACAACAATACCGTTCTCCATCACGTATTTCAGAGGTGTACTTCAAGTAAAACTTTACATTATGCAACCCAAGAGTGTTGCTAAAAAATTATATTCAATGAAATCACCGCCCTTAACCACTTCCCTTCCTGCTGGAAAACTGCCAAATTTATCCTTCTGCCCAAACCACGTAAACACCTCAGCGATCCCGGCAGTTACCGGCCAATCTCCCTTCTTCCCGCCGTATCCAAACTCTATAAACGGCTCCTGCATTCCCGTATCTACCCTATTCTGGATGGTTTCATCAGACGGGATCAATTTGGCTTCCGCAAGCAACATTCCACCACCCTACAGTTACTCAGAGTAACTAACATGGTGGTGGATACACTAAACAAAAAACAATCAACAACTGCCGTATTCTTGGATGTCAGTAAGGCCTTCGACTGTGTCTGGCATCCTGGACTTCTATATAAACTGGCCAACAGCCCTCTTCCCAAATCCACGGTTTTCCTTATCCGCTCCTACCTGTCCGACAGACGCTTCACCGTTTCCGTCGACAACTGCCTCGCTCCTACAGGCCGATCTCTGCGGAAGTCCCCCAGGGGTCGGTTCTGGGCCCTCTCCTCTACCTAATATACACCAACGTCATCCCTCTCCTGCCAAACGTCAAACTGTCCCTCTACGCGGATGAAGCCATGTTCCTTCCCAGCTCAGCGAGTCCCTGTCTCATCCAACGGCAGATGGACATCCTGCCTCTGTGGCTCCGGCTGGAGAACGGCTGTAAATGCAGATACGTACGAGACTATCTGCTTCACAAGGAAGAAAATACCGCAAACTGAAACCGTCACTCTCGACAGAAGGTCCATCGCCTGGAAGTCTTCGGTAAAGTATCTTGGCGTCATCCTCGACAAGAGACTATCTTTCTAGCAACAGGCATTCTCAGTCCTCAACAAAGCCAGGGGAATCAGCTTCCGGCTTTTCCCCCTCCTCTCCAAACGAAGTCCCTTTCCTATAAAAACCAAACTCCTCCATTTCCTCATGCTGATTCGACCGGTCCTTACTTATGCCTACCCCGTTTGGTGGCCAATTCTAAAGATATCATACCGAAAATCCTCGAATCCATCCAATCCCGTACCTTACGTTCAATTTCCGGCATCCCCTGGTTTGTTTCCAACAGCACAATCAGAAACTCCTTCCGAACCCCATCCCTGGCGGATTTAGTCCGTTCCCTCTCGGCAGAGCCGAGTGTTCAGCCTACCCTCACATCCACAACATCAGTGACACCACTGGACCCCCTCCTACATTCCGCCCTCGTCCTAAAGTGCTGTTGGACCCTCCATAGCACAACCAAACCAGCTCCCCCACCCCCACGTTGCATCATTTCATTAATGATACTGATAGATTAAGCGTAAAGATATTTTAGCTTTAAGTGATACGACAACTGACAATTTAATATTTGATGTTTCTTTCAAATCTGGTTTAGTATAAGTTATCACTGCCGTAGGATAAGTGAATAGCCTGTAGTTCTTAAGAAACCATATTAGATATAAGTGATTCAGGACGTAGCATAAGTAAACCATGTTAGTCTTTAAGGTAATATTGTCATGTTTTTTTAAGTGATTTATGTTAGAATAAGTACTTTCTATGTTAATTTTAAGCCAAAGCAAGTCCTGTCAGTCTTAAGTCAGTGTTCATGTTAGTTTTTTCAAGGTTACATGTTAGATTTAAGTGTGTAAACTTTTTTTTTGAGACTTTCCCACAGAAATATGCAATGCCTGCCAAGAACATCTAGCAAAAACGTCAGTCAGTCATTATCCTTAACATAAATAGCTCACCCTACCACCAACACAAACCTACGTCCTTTCATCAAACAGTCAACAAAAAAATAGTGCTGTAAACACATTGATACCAGCAGCCAGTGTTAAACAACAGACGCTGCAAACCCTCGGGGGCACCAAACCCCCTTCTTCCTAATGACTTACTGACTGACTGTTGCTAAAAACGCCAACATTACACAGCAACATTCTACTCTCTAATCACGTTATTATTAGCAGGGTAGCTGTCTGATGGCTTACATAGGATATGTACACACACACCGACACACACACACATCAACCCCAAAAACATGACAAAGTTAATGTTTTAAACCATTAACGCAGATAGGGTCACTGGTCGGCTATGGTCTGGCGATGATACCGCGATTGGCCCCGCAATTGTCTCTCGTCGGTCTGTAGTCGAACATACCGCGCTACGCCACACAGCACGCACTCACCTGCTGGATCAGTCTTGCCTTTTTTTAACTCAAAACTTTACAATGGTCTTTAAACAGTTGGTCTAGAATGGGTGCACACATTCGATCGCTGTTTACTGCTACCTTCGTAAGGTACTACTATAATAATATATTATACCCTTAATATATTATTCTACAATATAAATATTGGAAAGTACCCCAATACCACATAAACACAAATAACAAATAAAACAAGTTACTTAAGATTAAACCCTTATGTACATTTCGATGACCATGACATCATCATCAGAGGGTCTTATTACAAAATACTATCTAGCACACAAGAAGTTACAAACTAGAATGATACCAATCGTTCTCCGCGGTCGCTATATATAGGCGTGAGGTAAGCTCCGCCCCCTCTCCGCTCTCAACCGACAAATAACGATCGACCATGAGGAACCAAATAGGTCAAGTCAAAAAGTACATTATAATAATACATATGTAATAAAAACTACAGGAATAACAATAAATAAACTAAAAGTAATTAAATTAATACATTGTATTTGAAGAAAGCTATTTAAGTAAAGTATATAATGGTGAGTTAGGAATAGGTCCTTTATCTGCATTCATTAATTTACAATTTGATTTGGCTATAAAAACACTTTCATAACTATTAAGTAACTTTTTTCAGTTTATACATTTAGCTAAAATAACATTTTTATCTAAATCATGCTGATTACTAAGGACATGTTCTGCTACACTTAATTTTTCCGGTGTATCATATTTAATATGGGAAAGATGTTCTTTATATGTAGTTACAAATTTTCTTTTTGTTTGACCTATATACATCTCTTTACAAGTACTACAAATTATCTTATAAATACCTGATTTTTCCAACATTGGAATTCTATATTTCGGGTTACATAATAAATGCTTGAGTTTATTTTGAGTTTTATAGGCTGTCTTAACATTTACCTTTTTAAAAATAGAGTCTATCCCTTTTGTTAAAATATTATCGAAAGGTAAACTAATAAAATTCCTTTTTTTGCCATCTTTTTGAAGAGTGGTAGTTGTGTTCAAAACATTTTAATCTTTGTTTTCTAACAATATTATCTATAATTTTGGTATCTAGCCACTTCTTTGATATAATTAATTTCCTTTTAAAATCGTCTAGGACTAAGGGGTACATTGATCGCTCTGTTAACCAAACTGTTAAAAGCTGCTATTTTATGTGTATAACAATGGTTGGAACTATTTAAAATATATCTGTTATTTTTAGTAGGTTTCCTGTAAATATCAAATTCAATTTTTCCATGATTTTTAATACACAGAATATCTAAAAATGGTAAACGATTATTAGTTTCTAATTCATAAGTAAACTTAATGGAACTATGTATGCTATTAAGTTGGTTTACAAAAACATCAACATTACATCTACTGCCATCAAAGATCGCAAAAACATCGTCAACATATCTTAACCAAATTCTAGGAAATTAAGTAATACTATTCTTTAAGTTTTCTTCAAATCTGCTCATAAAAAGCTCAGCAATGAAAGCTGTTACCCATAGCAGTTCCATCACATTGTTTATAAAATTCATTATTAATTTTAAAGAAATTTTGGTACATACATTGTACGTACATGTATAAACTCAAAAAAGTTACTTAATAGTTATGAAAGTGTTTTATAGTCATATCAAATTGTAAATTAATGAATGCAGATAAAGGACCTATTCCTAACTCACCATTCTATACTTTACTTGAATAGCTTTCTTCAAATACGATGTATTAATTTAATTACTTTTAGTTTATTATTGTTATTGCTGTAGTTTTTATTACGTATGTATTATTATAATGTACTTTTTTACTTAACCTATTTGGTTCCTCATGGCCCATCGTTATTTGTCGGTCGAGGGGGCGGAGCTTACCTCACGCCTATATATAGCGACCGCGGAGAACGATTGGTAATATTCTAGTTTGTAACTTCTTGTTTGCTAGATTGTATTTTGTAATAAGACCCTCTGATGATGAGGACATGGTCATCGAAATATACGAAGGGTTTAATCTTAAGTAACTTGTTTTATTCGTTATTTTTGACTATTTTTGTGGTATTGGGGTTCTTTCCAAAATTTGTATTGTAATATATTTTACCACTGTGCTCTTGATATTGTATATTACTCTAGTAGCTACTTGTTAGGCTCATTAACAGTTCAAGACCAACTGAACAGCTTATGAGTGGGACATCAGCCAGACCACAAAAATATTTGAATAAAAATTGTAATGTTAGAAAACTTTGTATACTAATTATGTATTTGAAAATATTGTAATATTTGCATGTATTAAATGTAATAAAATTCAGTTTTAGTGTAAAACTCGTTGCTATAGAAACCAAATTAAGAATTATAATATATAATCTAATTCCTTTATTTCGGACTATCTGATGATGAAGTCGATGTATTTGTTACAATTATATGTAGATATAAGGATTTTATAGTTAGGAGTCATAGGCGATGGTAAATTTGTGACAGAAAAGTGTGCATTTTACTAAATACTTAAATAGTTAGGTTTCTTGCAGATTTAAAATTTATTTTCAAAGCATTGAGTTTTGAAGGAGTGCAATGTTTAGACAGTTGCCTATGTTCGAGACTCAAGAAGACAAATTTTTATGAATATATCCTTTATGAATAGCCTCAAAGTGTCCAAATTTAAAACAGGGAGTAGAGGTAAAGGGGGGGCAGGGTATATTGTCCACTTTTGTAAACAATTGAGTGTCTGAGAAAGAGAAGGGGCTATGCCACAAACACATAGTTTTAATAAAAATTAAGTTTTATTAGACTAAGTATTAAATACATAAAAGTTGTTTATTTTAATTTGGCAATGGCATATTTCCTTTATATTTAGAACAGGGTAGTTTGAAAAATTAAAGAAAAAACATTATTAGGTCTATATATTTTTTTACTCACATTAATATTCCAACAAAAGTTAGTTTTCAAAGACGATACAAGCACTGTAACAAAACTATTCATTTTTATGTTTAAATGAAAAAAAAAATTATTTAAATACAATGGAACAGTCATTATGTTTTACAGGTTAAGAGTCCTTAAACACCTTCTTCTTCTTCCTCCACATGTCCTCCTGCCTTTGCTGGTTTCAAGTTCTTGTACAGATCATGGTACACAGGTGGTATATAGGGTAGGAGCGATAGCAGGTCTCGGTGCTTCAGGGCATTGATTTTTCTACCTTGTGGATAAAGTTTTGGCACATTTTCTAAAAGTTCTCTCAACATTGTTGTGGTCAGAGATTCTTTCATTTGATTTTTTCTGCGGCGTCCTTCTTGTTTTTTTCAATATTCTGACTTTAGTCCATTTTTCAAGTTCTGAGTAGGAATACTTTAAAAAAATGTATCCTGGACTGTTTTTAGTTACTTTTACTGATGTGGCACCTCTGATACCAACTTTTTTTTTGTCAACACTTTTTGATTCCTTCGCTACTGAATCTAACAGTGTTTTTAGGTTTAGAAAGTCTAAAATGTCCATGTAGACCACTGTAAAAGGATCTTTCACCCTACATTCTGTGACTACTTTTTTCCAGTCATCAATACAGAAAAAGTAATCTTGTTTCCGTGCCTTTTTCTCTATCACACCAAAGTCGCTGTCACTAGGCATGAAAGTGTTTCCAGGAACAAGAAAAGAATGAAGTATCTCATCAAATTTCCCTATGTGAACCAAAATGTAGTACAAAGTAAAAACCACCATGTTTTTATTTTGCCCACTGCAAGAGTCTGAAAAGAACCACAACTTTCTTTTGTTTTCCGTCATTTCAGTGTTCAATAGGACTTTGTACAAACAACATCCAATTTCACAAGCACCACGAGAAGCAGTATTTTCTGTCCACATACACATGAAACCTTTGTTGTTGTTACAAACATGAAAACCCAAGTTATAAACCCATAATTGCCTTAAGTAGAATATTTTTTCAGTAGAAATTTTAGGCAGTGGCATTGCTTGTTGCAAGTCATAAGTAGGACTTTCAGAGTTCTTTTTAGCATCTGATAGCAACTTATATCCCTGTTCTGCTTTAAGCTGATGAAGTCGAAAGGTATAAGGAATAAGGTCTTTGTCCGTAAATTTCCATTCGTCACACACTGCACAAGAGTCCGTAATGGGCAGTTTAAATCCAATGTTAAACTTTGTATTGAAAATAGACAGGTATTTTTCATATTTAACAGGCGGCCATATATCATCACCAGATAGGTTTTCGTAATCTCTTAGATAAAGTTTGTACATTTCACTGACAGACGACACACTTCTTATAAAGCTTTTGTTGGGATTTTTTTTCCTACTGTAATGGCTTGTATAACGAGGAAACTTTTTTATGTGGTTAACAACAAAATCAGTTTGAGTGTCTGAAAGCTTTTTTATATTGCCGTGTTTTCCACGTTTGCCCGTATGAGGTAAAATAGGCCTACTCGATTTAACTGACAGGTTTTGATCTTCATCTTCTTCTTCATCACTTAGGCCTAAGGGACTAGGCTCAGTTTCTTTAGGCGTATCTCCAGCTCTTACAACTGCTACTCTTTTTTTAGAGATAGAAAAAGTGTCCAAAAAGGATTTTAAGCATACCCTAACATCTTTTCCATCTCCATTTTTCAGAAAATAAATAAATGTTTGTTTTCTCCTTGACGTATTCATATCAGAGCGTTTGTTTTTGTATGCACGTTTACAATCACTTTGCTTGATAAGTCCCCACAAAAAGGAATTTTGCAAGTTATAGTCACCTAACCTATAAAATCCTGTAAAAAGGTTGTCCTTGTCAAAATCTGTCAATGTATGAAACTCACACCAACTTTGTTTGGCTTTTTCATTCTTTATAACACAGTCACATACTTCTCTCCGTCTTTTTGCTGCAACGTGTTTATTCGTTTTATCACTAACATAACTTTCACCACTGTTCCTCAGTCTTTTAGCGACATTCCTCTTCCAATCACCACTGTTTTGTGACCTTTTTTTAGGTTTAACTACACAAACATCTTTATTATCATCAGCAATCTCTATTTTAAGGTTAGAAAATTAAATCACTAATGTTAGCTGAGTGAGCAGACTGCAGAACAAAACAAAACAGATGAGGCTCCCCCACCACTGACCGAGTGGCATAGCCCCTTCTCTGTCTCACAGAACAGCTGGTGCTGGAACCTCTCTACTTTCAACTCTCTGTAAAAAAAAGGGACTATGCCACTTGTCAAAATAGTTCAGCATTACACCGGTAGATAGGAGCACTAACCGGTATTGTAACAAATCAAAATTTTAGGTTTTGTGGCATAGCCCCTTCTCTTTCTCAGACACTCAATTGTTTTTCCTCACTCCATAGTGTCTATTTCGAGGTTGTCAAGGGCAACACTTCATTTCCTTTACAGGAAGTCTACAATTAGAGTATACCTACAAAAATGTGGCCGTCTTCAAGATTTTTTTCCCTATTTCCAGAAACCCTGTCTTTAGAGTAAACCTACACGAATATTGAGGTCGTCTATGGCACATTTTTGTTACATACAGTCTGCCTCAAGAGGAAAGCACAAGAATGTGGCCACCGTCAAGACATTATTACCTTTACAGGAATCCTAAGTTTACAGTAGATCTACACGAATGTACAAAACACATTATTACCTGTAGGAAGCCTTTCTTGGTGGGGACCTACACAAATGTTACCACCGATTCGCCACTGATTCACAGTGAATGTGTTGTAAAGGTTGTGGTGAAAAAAGCGTTAGTTTGTTCTTGGATATTAGTATCGGTGTAGAATAAAAACCATGAGATTGTTAAGGGAAAATAAAAATATCGATTGGTTTTGTAATAAAGGATATATATATATATATATATATATATATATATATATATATATATATATATATATATATATATATATATATATATATGTAATATGCTCTCTTTATGAAATTCTTTATTATATATATATATATATATATATATATATATATATATATATATTTATAAATATATATTTATACATATATATATATATATATATATATATATATATATATATATATATATATATATATAAAGAACTAAGTCAAAATACAAATACAAGAATTATAATTGAATTCACAATTCAAAGCTTTTCGTTGGCTACCAGTACCAACATCATCAGGAATATTAAACAATTGTTTAATATTCCTTATGATGTTGGTACTGTTAGCCAACGAAAAGCTTTGAATTGTAAATTCAATTATAATTCTTGTATTTGTATTTTGACTTAGTTCTTTATTAATACACAGGAATACATATTGCGATATATATATATACATATATATATATATATATATATATATATATATATATATATATATATATATATATATATATATATATAGTACTTATATAGCACTTATATCCTATATAGTATAACATACTATAGTGTAGTATATTTTATCCAAAGTACGTCCATTCATTTCGGATATCACCTATCATGGACGTGTTAAACCCAACAATAGAGCTATGGACAACTCTGCTTCAACTGATCGGTTCACCTCGTCAGTGCCAGGAAATATACTGATGAAACACCTGAACTGTGTGTTATACATTCCAAAATGAACGGAATACTCTGAATTTATATTCTGTATTTGTTTCAGTACATAATTGTATTCATACTGTTTCTGAACGGCAACGTCTACAAAAAAAGGCAAAATCGGGCAGCTTGTCACAGAAAAAGAGATCGCTCCCCAACACATCAAAAGTAACTGAGTAGTCATTTGAAAAACAAAAGCACGTTGTCAGGTTTCTTCACAACGACCTCTTGTCTGCGTGTAAATGGGACTACTAATCTCAACACTGACTCGGGTGTCGAACTGGCACGAGGTGATAAAATGACTCGGGTATCTAATAGGTCTCCCAGAAGCATGATGTAACAATATGACCACTCGGTCTTCATAGTTGTGTAGAAATTTTCATGACAAAATCTATCGTCTTTCTGAGGTTTGGGACTTTTTCTAGAGGTTTAAACCGCTTCATTTGGCCACAAAAATGCATTCATTAAAACCGAAATAGTTTAAAATAAAACCTATGATGAAATCCAACGAACTCATGAAGCAATTAGCGCCTTCACAAAATAATGACCGACGTCTGGTATCTAGCGCCAGGTTAACCACGGTAGCTGCATTATATCGTCTTGTCCTTAAAACACGTTGTACATAACAAACAGCCTTTGTGACGTAAGCACAAGAGTTTTGATGAAGATATGAAGCGGTATTAGTGTCCCTTTGTAAGATTTAAAGTGCTTTGCTTCGGTATAGTGGAGTTTGTTGGAAATTCTATACGGATATCAGGCAAGTTGGCTGTTTTCGCCAACGCAGGATGTTCGCCCTTTAAACTACTTTGGCCCTTTGGAACAACGCAGAATTAAAGAGAGCGCCTTTAACGCCCTTTGTGATATTGATATATCTTCAATCGTTAAACCAATAACCAGGTGCGTAGCTATAAAGATTTTTGTTTCATTCAACTAGTTTTTTGAAGTAAATTCTATTATGTTTCACCTAAATCCTACTATATAGGGGAGACTGTGGTACCATGATCATAGTGTACTTTGCATCACCAATTTCTTGACAGATGCTGGTATCTACGAATCAGAAACTGTACTATTTAAATGTCTATTTACTAGAGAGCAGGTACAAGGGAGAATGGATGTCCATGTGCTTTTCGTTTATAGTAAAATATAAATAGAAAAAAAGTAACAACTATTGGTTTTTATTTGAAAATGAAGAAGATTTACCAAACTTAATGGAACTAATAGACCAAGAAATAGATAAAAAAACAAGAAGAAATTAATTTTGAAGGTGCAACATTTGAAGAAGGAGAATATATTTTGATAGGGTTTACCTAAACGTATGGACAACCAGTGCAATATTAGTAAGACAAATTATTTCCACAGATCAAAATGAATTTAAATACATGATTTAATTTTACAAACGAATTGGAAATTGTAGAAAAATGTTGAAAGAATCCGAAGACATATTTGATGTTGCAACTGAAGATGTTGTGATAAAACGTCCAGAACCAGTGAGTAAAATGGATCGGCGAGAACTGATGGAAAAAATGTGGTTCCAAGTAGACTTTTCTATGTTTAACGTTAAATGATTAAGTTAACTAATATTTTAAACAAAAGGTAACTTACAAACTTAATATTTGAACTAACTAATATGTTATAAATTTCATATTTGGACTTCTTGGTATATATGTAAACAAATTTAAAGTAGATTATTCTTAATCAAATTTTAATTTTATGTATAATCTAGTAATCAAACTCAGTTCTCTGTATAAAAATATTGTTTTTAAAATTCATTATATCTACTTTATAGGTACAAGTTATTAATGATCCAAGGTACATTAGGCTGTGATCAGTGGTACATGATGGTCGTGTACCATTGAGCACATATCAATTAAATATGTATATATATATATATATATATATATATATATATATATATATATATATATATATATATATATATAATTATTATATAATAATAATTATATTAATTATATATAATTAATATAACACCATATTTAATATATATATATATAATGAAAGATGGTTTAATTTTTAAAGGCTCAAAACAATACACAGTGTGTAGGATTAATGGTGCTATTAGGAGATAATATTTCCATTTTTATGTTACCAAATGGTTTAAAAATATATGTAAATTGTGATTCAAGGTACAACAGTCTCCACTACTGTATATCGATACATTATAACTCCCACCAAGAGAGAGAATGGTAAAAGATTGCTTTCATTAAAGGGGTTAAGGATGAGATCAGTACACCCTCCGATCTGCTGTGCATAGGAACTCGTTATGGCCGTATCTAAAGTAAACATCATTTTTAAAGAAATCTAGACTAAGAACTTTATTTCAGTAACTAACAATCTATGATCTTGAGATATGGCGGGGAGTTTTGGGATTTATTTTAATTTTAATGGTGAGAGTTTTGTGAATGACAGGTGGTGCCAATTAAGCTGCGTAGGTGCACGGGTGGTAAGGAGCTCTCTATGAAACGCCGCTGGTCTCGTGAGTAGCAAAAAGTCAATATTAACTTTAGGTGAAAGAATTACTCGTAAATTTTATTGCAGCATTTAAACTCATGGAAAAATATAATTTATATTCACACAAAATGAGATAAGTGAGTTATACTCACAGGAACAATTATTTGTATTTTATATTAGGCTTATTCTGGCAAATGCGATGATAATGCAAGCCAATGTGCAGTATTATATCGAGTAAAAGAGAACTCACCAAAATATAATACGAAAGACATCGACAAGAAACCTATATACATATGAGCATGCACCGTGACTGATAATAAAAAAATATAATGAAAACAAAAATGTTTTGACGTCAAAAACGAACTAAATAAATTGTAAATAAATCCGAATGTATTAAATTACTTTTGCAATAATATTAAACGTTTTCCATCTATATAGGAACTAATTAGATTTATTTATGCGACCGATTGAAAGAATCTGTTCCTACAATATTTAATTCAATATTGTTTAACTATATTTGTAAAATTTTAGGTTATATTTTCAGTCGAGATTTGTAAAATGAGGCAATTTATTCGATAGGATTTTTTTACAATCGATATGTATTTTGTAAAGTCGACGATAGCTTTCTACAATCGATATGAGTTTATTAAAATCGATAGACATTATGTAAACTCGATAGGAATTGCCTGCAATCGATAATTATTTCTATTGGCATTTTGTAAAATCTATGTGAATTACGTACAATCGGTAGGGATTTTGTAAAGTCGAGAGACATTTTGTAATATCGAAAGACCATTTGTAAAATCGATAGGAATTCTGTTCAATCTGTAGGCATTTTTTTAAACCGACAAGCAAAATGAAACTCAAAAGGCTTACAAAGCTAGAGTAAATAGTTTCACGAATAAAAATTGCATCTGGAACACTTATTTCACTTTTCTCATGATCAGTCCGTCGTAATAAAACTGTGAATAAAGATACTAAGACCAAACGGAAACTCAAAGCGGCAAAAGCTCCCTGTGTCTGCCAGTCATAAGGTCAAAGGGTTCAAAACTATTTGCCATTCGCTGGAAATGCAGGAACACAAATGCAGGAAGACAAAGCCAGCTTCCTTTTTTCTGTCAAGGGATTTCGAACTTGTGTTTCAAAGCGATATGTAAATCTTTTCGCACATCTGTAAAAATGTGATCCAAGCGACGCGTCCCATTGGCCATGTAACTTGACTAGCACGCTTTGACATGCAAACAGGTAACGCGGCTGACACATCCCAGGGATGTCAGTGCATGCATTTCATTACGGCCTGGATTACATAGCACTAGACTACACTGACGTAGGCTAATTATAATATATAAACAAAGCCTACAATGCACTACAACGTTAATTAAATACATTCAACACTTCGAAATGCTCCCTTCAACATAGACTATAACAAATATTAACTCCCTTTATCTCTCAAAATGTTTTATTGTTAATAAATGAATAATATAAATTAATTAGGAAATTAGATTTGAAAGTGGATACATTTATAAAAACGAACTTGGGTACAAAATTAATAATATTAAATTTTGAAATAAATAAATATATTCAAAAAAGATTTTAAAAAAATTAAATTATGATTGGTAGTAACTTAAGATTAAATAAGTGGGGAATGTTTGAATATAATTTTGAAAAAAATGTAACGTATTTAAATGTACATTAGAGATATTTTTTTAAACATAAACTAAAATTAAAATTTTATGAAAGTAAATGGGAGATTCGATGACAATTTTGAAATAAAATATTTGAATAATTATTGAAAATTAATGAAGGATAAATAGCAATACATAAGTGAAAAGATGGAAATAAAAGAAGCTTGTGTGCAATATTTCATATTTTTGAAGGTTATTATATATATAAGTTACGTGTTATATTAAGCACGAAAGATTTTTAAAAAATGATTTTATTTTTACAAACCTTTGTTGAATTTAGTAAACAATTAATTTGGAAAACTGTTACATAAATTATACTTAATAAAACAATTCAAATACAACTGATGTACATACAGTTGGAGCGGAAAACGTCTGTGCGATACAGAGGCGACTTACACACTGCCGGGGCTCTGTTCTCACCACCTATATAATACAAAAGCTGCGTAAGCAGGAATTTTCCTAGCACGCATTTAATTATGAGATGTTCACATAAAATGTTCATATAACTCCTCCATCCCTAAAGAAAACTTCGGGGGTTGGCGAAGTTTCGGCATCGGTTGAAGTCCTCTTCATCTTCTTGATGAGGGCGAAGTATATAAGGCTGCTGAATACGCCTCCGTAAAGGGCAATAGTCCAGATACTGATGTGGTGGGTTATTTCCATAGTTGGGTCAATTCTTGAGATGGTTTCCGTGTTTATTTTGTCCAACTCTAGGCGTTTAACGTTTACTGAGAATTCTGGCATTTTACTCAATGAAAATTGTAGTTTGGACGTGTCCATGAAAAGAGGATGGCCTCCCGAAGTTGTTGATGTATGGCTCAGTTTCATGTTGTTGAAAAAGACTGAATCATTATTAGTTTTTATCAAATATATGCCTTGAAGGGTGACGGTGGTAGTTGCCTTGCGATTGGTAATTTCCAGAGTCTGCTTGTTGGGGAAGGTCGCCAGGTAAAGGTTGATTTCTGGGATCCAGTTAGTTAAGTTGTCTGTAACTTTCAATGCAGTATATTCACAGTTGCTGGCATCGTTGTTCCTGATGATGGATACTTCACAGTCTAATTTATGGTGTGTTAGAATGTCGAATGAGCAAAAGTATATGGAATCGGTTTTACAGTTACATTCATTGTCTAAACCTAATATTACAGTGTTAGACACTAATATGTACCTTACCTTTGGTATAATTGTTACATAATCTGTTTCATATTTTGTGGGTATAGAATGTAATTTATACAATTTAAATTGAGTTTTTTCTACAATGGGTAAATTTATAAAGTATACAATCCTTTCAGAATCTAGTTTACAATTAACTTTAATCAGGCTCTCTAATTCCCACATATTTTCCATTTTAGGTTCTAAAGGTAACCTCTCATTATATTATTTATAAATTTTGTTTAATTCTTCATATAATTCTTGGGTTGAGATAACACTAGTGTGTACAACACCTAGTTTACAAAATGTAAGAGAATTTTCTAAATCTGTGATTACCTGTAACATTATGTCATATAAAATGTTCAATTGGTTTAGAATACTTCTAAATTTTTCTAGTTCAACAAAGTCATTTACATTACGATTCACAATACTTAAATTATTTTTTAATTCTACAAAATATTCATCAATTACAATAAAAGTTTTATTTAATTCTTTCATAATATTATTACTAAAGGAGTATTGAGATTCAATTTGATAATTAATTTTAATTTGCTTATTTTCAATATCTTTAATTATTTTGTCATATTTTTTGCCATCATATGCATCTAAATTGCCTGTTAAAGATTTGATAACGGATCCTAGTCCATCTATAAGACCTCTTTTTGTTCTTTTGTTACCATTCTCTCTTAAGAGTGTAATTTCTAATTTTTCTTCTATTACATTTTTACTGTGATTAACATATTTAAAATAATTAACAATATCTCTTATTCTATTACTGTTATCAGTTACATATTCATTGTTTAATAAGCTACCGTTACAATTGTAGCAACTAGTTTCAAAATTTTGCAATACATCATAATAATAAGCTTCAATGTTTTTAAATAAGCAACTAAGTTTCTTACATTAAAATATTGGACAAAGGTATGGTAGGAAGATTCTAATTTGGCCGGTCCAAGGTCTATTGGGATTATTCCGAGGTTGTTATTGATTTCTCTGATCTCTGCTGAGTCGGTGGCTGTGCCAATGACGAGCAGGAGGGACCTGGAAAATTATTTTGAGCGTTAATTACATTTTTTATCTTCTTAGGCCTTTTAATTTTCGACAAATGTATTTTGTCTTTTGTGTTATGATGTCTAGGCTTTATTTTACCAGTTTTTCTTTCCTTGTTTATTGAAGCTATCTCTTCCTTGCTATATCTGTTTTTCGTTTTGCTTTGCTTTTGAACTGTTTTTATATAGACTTCCGGTGGTATTTCTGGAAGTGGTTCCTTGTTTACGTTTCTTTTTTCTAAAATGTTTTCTTTAATTCTTTGATTGCTATCTCTAATGTTTTCGTAAAGTATTTTTGTTTTTTCTTTATGGTTTAAAACGTAGTCATTTACAATTTGTTTTTCTAAATCTACATCTAATAAAGTGTTTGAATTTATGTGTCCAAATAAGACTTCGCACGGCGTTAGTTTTGTGACTGAATGTATGCTATTGTTATAAGCTATTATAGCATATTTAACTTTCTTAATTATACTGTCTTTTTAAATTCGATTTGATTATTTAACAGCCTTATGTGTTCCATTAAAGTGGAATGAAATCTTTAACATAATCCGTTTGATTGGGGGTTTTGTGTGCTGATAAAGTGAATTTTGATTTTATGCAAGTCTAATTCTCCTTTACAATTCTGTTATTAAACTCCGTTCCATTGTCTGAGATAATAACTGTTGGTAAGCAGAAATGCGTGAAGTAATCTAATTGCTTGTCTGCAATCTCTGTAGCTTGAGAGCTTCCCAAGCGATAAGCTTGAGCATATCGTGAGAACGCGTCGACTATGCTGATAAACGAATTCTTCTCCAAGGAGATTGTGTCAACGTGAATTATCTGAAATGGTCTTGCAGCTGTTGTGTCAAGTTCATTTCTAGCTGTAAGGGAATTCTGTCGTATTTGGTTCTTTGACATATGTCACACTGATTTATGAAATTTTGACTTAGTGATTTTAAATTAGGCCAAAATTATCTTCGCTTAATTTGTTCGTATGTTTCCTGTATCCCGCGGTGATTGGTTTTTCTAACGTGATAATTACTTATCGTTTCTAAGATATCTTCTTCCGAAGTTAGGTCTAAGAGTTTGTTATTACATTTAACTAAATTTAGTTCAGTTTGTTTGAAATTTTTGACTATGCACGATTCAAATTTCTCATAAAAATCGTCTTCAAAATATAGATTATATTTTATTTTGGGTACCAAATATGATTTTACAAAATTAACTTTGTCTTCTTTAAAATTATTTTCCGATATTTCGACTATTAAACAAATTTTTGAAGTTCCAAATAGTTTTATAATTTTTACTTTCTTCGGCTCATATTTTACTAATGATAAAAATATTTGATTCCAAAGTTTACAGGCTCGTCGGAAATTGGTATTTCAATTTGGGTGTTCCCTTCTAAATTGGAGTGCACGGTTTGACTGTCACTTTCTCGATTGTACTCTAAGTTGGCGTTATCTGTTGCGTCGAGTTGTACGACCATAGATTCGTTATCATTTAGTTCCGGGAAGTAACGTTGCAGTAAGCCAGCTGGAGATAACTCAAGGTCTGGTTCTACAGTGTGTTGGGTGTTCGTTGAACTTTTATCAGTAACGTTCAATTGTATCCTTGACAATGCGTCTGCATTTTGGTTTAGTTTTCCTTTTTTGTATCTTATGTCATAATCATATTCTTCTAATTTTAATCTCCATCTTAAAAGTTTGGAATTTGGTTCTTTAACTGAAAATAACCATTGTAAAGGTTTATAGTCTGTATAAATTTTAAATTTTCTCCCAAATAAATAAGGCCTAAAATGTTTTGTTGCCCATACGATTGCTAATAATTCCTTTTCAATCGCGGAGTAATTAGTTTCGCTGTCGTTTAAAGTTCTGCTGGCATACGCTATAGGAAGGTCTTTTCCATTTTTGTCTTGGCTTAAAATTGCTCCTAGTGCATAATTACTAGCGTCTGTCGTTAGAGTAAACTCCTTTTCAAAATCTGGGTATTGTAGGAGGGGCTCATTAGTCAATATATTTTTACATGTTTCAAAACATTCTATAAAGTCTGGATTTTCTATGTTTATTTTTGCATTTTTCTTTAAACAGTTAGTAAACGGTTTTGTTATTTTGTTTTGCGAAGTTTTTAATAAATTTTCGATAATAGCCTAATAGTCCTAAAAAGCCTTTAATTTGTTTGGTGGTTTTAGGTATTGGATAGTCCTTGATTGCCAAAATCTTTGTTGGGTTGGGTGTTACGCCCTCCGGTGTAACAACATGTCCTAGATATGCTACTTCTTTTCTTAAACATTCTGTTTTATCCAGCTGTACTTTAAAGTTGGCTTTGCGTAATCTGTCGAATACTTCTTTAAGTCTTTGTATATGTTCTTGGAAGCTAGTGGAATAAATTATAATGTCGTCTAGATAAACTAAACATGTTTCATTTTGAATGCCTCTCAGAATATTATTCATAATTCTTTGAAATGTAGGGGGGCTATTCTTTAGTCCAAAGGGCATTCTTAAAAACTCGTAGTGTCCCGTTTCTGTTGAAAACGCTGTTTTTTCTATGCTATTTTTATCCATTTCTACTTGATGAAATCCTGAGGCCAAATCTAAAGTTGTAAAATACTGAGATCGTCCTAATTTATCTAATATGTCGGTAATGTTTGGCAAGGGAAATTTATCGTCAATTGTTTTTTTGTTTAAACCTCTAAAATCTATTACTAATCGAAATTTTCTTTTGCCAGAAGCGTCTTGTTTTTTGGGTACAATCCAGACAGGAGAGTTCCATGGAGAATTTGAAGGTCTAATAATTCCTTGTTCAAGCATGACCTCAGTTTGTTTATTAATTTCGTTCTTGTAAATCTCTGGATATCTATAATTTCTAGAGTATACGGGAATTTCGTCAGTAGTCCTAATAGCATGTTTTATCTGATTGGTAAAGGTTGAATTGTTTCCATCAATATGAAATAAATCAGCATATTCTTTTTATAAATTTGTTACTGCGAATTTTTCTTCTAAGTTCATATGTTCTATCCTAAATTTTGATAAATCGAAATTTTTACTTCCTGATTTTGTTTGTTTATAATCGAACATATTGAAATTAGTGTTCCTTTGAATTGCATCAGGTTTGAAAATATTATATTCCTCTAAAGGTTTTACCTCTAATGTTTTACCAATTGTTAATTTTACATTTTTTTCCGTATTGTTTATAATAGGGCAATAGGCGTCACCCTTATGCACTGAAACTATACACTGCGGAATTTCTAACCCGTTCACTTGTTTGTGTGGTAAAATACCTTCTCCATTATGAATATTTTGTATTTTTAATTTAACTGTTTGGTTAGTGAGGGCTTGTATAACATAACTAAATTGTTCCTGCTTTATTGACGTGCTGTCCGTTTTATTACAACTTCCTTTTTCAGTGTTAAAATATTGAATAGGGATTTCCTCATCACAAAGTATTAATTTATTATTTATAAAGTCTAAGCTTATTCCTAAATCCTTTATTTTGTCTAGCCCTAGTAATAGGTCGAAATTCTGATGAAAGTCAAATAAATAAAATTTAATTGCTTTTTTAGACAACAGAGGTATGTTGCAGCAAAAATTTTCTTTTGAAGTGCCGTGTGCGGTAATTACTTCAATCGACTCTTTTTTTAGGCTTGTTTCAAAATTTTTCCAGCCTAAAGATTTTTGCATAAATGATCTAGTACTGCCTGTGTCAATTAATATTCTAGATTTGGTGTCTGTGTCGTATATAAATGGTAGCTCGTTATTTTCGCTTTGTAAATTCATTATTGAAAATCGATTCCGAGGCTTGTACGTCCTAAAAAATCGTCCTGATCGATTTTAACGGTCTCTTCTTCGTAGTTGTCTGTTAAATTTTGGGATTCTTCGAAGTACTCTTCTTTCCCGAGTTCTTCTTCAAAAGCGAATGATTCTTGTCCATTAGTCTGGTACATAGTGTAATCGTCTTTTTCGGCTCCTTGTCCGGTCATTTGATACAAATTCGTTTGTCTAGAAGGCCTGTCTGTCTGTCTAGTGGAAATACTCATAGGGGTAGGATGATAACCCGTATTTCGCTGAGGATACTGAGGTTTAGTAGTGTTGTTGTTTGGTTGTCCCCTTTGAGCCTGACCGTGATTAGCAAAAGTTGGTGGTCTATAGGAAGGATTTGGGTGTTGATAAGGTTGTTTAGGTATTTGGTGGTATTTAAATTCAGTATGTATTGGTCTTCTTACGTTATGAGTTTGGCTTTTCTGAAAGACTGGTTGTTTGCTTGGCCGAGTAAACATTTTATTATTCTTAAATTGAAAGTCGTTTGTGAGCATATTAAGTGCTTCACTAAGAGTGTTAGGTTTCTTGGTACGCATTAGTGACCCGATGGGTTCATGCAAACCCCTAAGGAGAACTCTTAAAGCTAGTTTCTGAACGTATTCTATTAAAACGTCTTTAGCGATCTGCCTTTGAGGCTCTTTATTCATTAAAAATTGAAATTTGTAAATTTAGTAACTTTTGAATTTTCTCATAGAATTGAAATGGTGATTCGTTACTTTCCTGTTTTAATTCTGACATCTCTAAGTTTAATGTGAAACAATCTCTTTTGTCTGAATAACTAATTAATAATACTTTTCTAATTTCGTGCCAATTGTAAGAGTTAGACTTTACGACTATTTCCAGTGCTTGGCCTTTTAATTTATAAATAATAGAGGAGAACAGATACTCATTTTGAAAATCCTCTGTATTTTCGTTTACATAAAACTTATTTACTATCTTATCGCATATTGAAATAAATCTGTGGAGCATAGTGGGCTCTCCACTATACTCAGGAAGCATATCAAGATATTCCTTCTTTAATATTGGCGTTGCCATTATTTAATATTATTTTTCAAAATAATAAAAAATTTAAAATCAATTATATAAAATTAAAAGTATTTACTCTACTTTTCGTAATTCTATTTCTTACGATCTACTTACAAGTGGATCCTAAATACTTTGCTCATTTGACTACTATTTCACTTTTCACTTACACAATATTCACTCGTGCTCTTAATAGATATGCGCTCTATTAAGTGGTTGTGGATATTCACTCTACTAAAGTTTTCTTGATGTCGTTACAGATATGCGCTCTGTAATGAATCGAGTTTTTGCAGTATCTCGGTTAACGATTGAAAACGATAAAAATTATGTTCATTAATTCTCCCGAGATGTCCTACCGACTGCGCCAGTTACGTGTTATATTAAGTACAAAAGGTTTTTAAAAAATGATTTTATTTTTACAAACCTTTGTTGAATTTAGTAAACAATTAATTTGGAAAACTGTTACATAAATTATACTTAATAAAACAATTCAAATACAACTGATGTACATACAGTTGGAGCGGAAAACGTCTGTGCGATACAGAGGCGACTTACACACTACCGGGGCTCTGTTCTCACCACCTATATAATACAAAAGCTGCGTAAGCAGGAATTTTCCTAGCACGCATTTAATTAGGAAATGTTCACATAAAATGTTCACATAACTTATATATATATATATATATATATATATATATATATATATATATATATACATAACCATATAAAACATAAATATATATATATATATATATATATATATATATATATATATAAAACCATATATAAAATATATATATATATATATATATATATATATATATATATATATATTGTTCATGATGAAAGGTTACAGGTTGGATTATTGAGTTGTTATAAGTATTAGAGGTTAGAAAGGAAGTAATGATAAATTATTAGTAAATATTGTCAATAATTTGAAATTTGCAAATTAAAATTTGAAATAATTTTTTAAAAATATAATCAAATAATCAGTAAAATTCCTGTACTAGAAAATATTTTATATACATAAAAATTAATAGTTTTTACTAACTTACAACAAGAGTTAAATTTATTTTTCACTAAACAAATTTCTTAAATAATTCTACAATCTGGTCATTGAGCCTCTTGATGCCTTTAAATAAAATTTTCCCCGAGATATAGTGACTCAAACGGTTAAATATCAGTAGGTTAGGTTTCTAAAATCAAAGTCCAGTGACTGATTCTTTGGCAGAATTTGGCAAGCAGCGGTACAGATTATGTCAGATCTGCTTGTTTCACATTTTACCTGCGTCGGCCTCTACAGTCAAATGTGTTTCCAGAGGAAAACAACGGCCAAGAGGTAGAGACTGCGTTCGCTGGGTAGGTAGACCATCGCAACACGTTATTTATCACAAACTACAACTATAATTTAGTTTTTAAAATTTCAATTAAATAATAATGAAATATTGCAAATATTCTATTAAAATAAAATTAAAACCACAATAAAACCATTAAATTGAAAGAAGACACTAAATACAGAAAAAGAAATAAGAAAACATCTCTGTAAATATACGAAAGGTGAATGAGGGAATGTGGGAATAAAGTTTACTAATACCTAAAGAACCTGACACCTAGCATCAGACGAATATGTGGCGTCCAAGATCCAAATTAAACAAATACAAATGACGATGGAAAAATGAATCTTAACAAGGTTTATATATATATGAAAAAAATGGCAAAAACTATGTGATAACTATCAAACGTATTCTTTGCTAGACCACTGGCTTCCAAAGACTAACGAGATTTGTTTATGTCTGCTTGTGGCCCTGTTTCGGTTCTGATGGTCCAGGGCATAGCTAAGAACAAGTGAAAAACTTGATAAGGTCTGGTTGCTCTCTAACTGGACCGAGCCTATCAGATGGGGCATTGAAGGTACGGAAAACATAGCCATTCAGTAGGGTCTACTATTCTTGAGTAGTTATGTAAAATTGTGCTACACCGTAATGACTGGATGGAGTAGCGTCTCTCTCAGGATAGAGCCGGTGACTACTCCACTAGAACCCTATGAGGTCCTTCAGACTGGCGTCACAGATCGTGGAGCTTGTTACTAGTCACTGGGTTTGAGATTGGCTTCACACGTTAAACTGTGGTTCCAAAAATATGAGGGATATAATAGTGGTATATTACTTGGAGGTATAAGGTGCAAGGCTAAATAATCCTTCTCACCAGGCTATTTTTCTTTTTAACTCTTTACTATATATACTCTACTTTTAGCAAAATTTAATAATTAATCTTTGGATTTTAAGTAGGTATACAGTTTTATAGTAATTAAACTTCCTTCTTTCGTAATTAGATTGATACTGAGGACTCAACTTAGAGTTCAAGTTCCCATACCTACTTACAATTCGCAACTATAGTAATTACAATCAAGAAGAAAATAATTACTGTACATTGTGAGTGTTGTATTTAAAGTCAATTTAAAATGGCGTTACTTGAACATAACTGAATATCATCTGTATGTTTTTTCTTTATTTTTGAATAACCCTTTAGGAAACCAAGAACGAGTTGCGACTTAATCGCGTGCAATCGTTGTATTGGTCTCTCTTGAATTTTCGTATAAATCAACTATGAATCAGTTTTGCCCGCCGTTTTTACTAATTTCTGTCTAATCACTAATTGTAATATTGCACAAAATATAAATGTGGAGGGGTTCAAACAAAATTTTTTTTGTGAAATTGATGGATTTTAAATTTATGTACACTTTCAGTTTACAGTAACTATATCGTATATATATATATATATATATATATATATATATATATATACAGCATATAACATATATATATATATATATATATATATATATATATATATATATATATATATATATATATATATATATATATGTATAACATAGTTATATATATAAGTTATATAAGTTATATAACATATATATATATATATATATATATATATATATATATAACATATTCTCCTTCCAATGATGGTTCAAAAATTGTACTTGTAAGTAGAGTTAAACAAGTTTGTTATGTTCACTTTCCTCATAGAATATATGTATTTATAATAATATTAATAATTAGAAGAAGAACAAATTGTAGACACATGTTTTTTCATTTATATAAACATTATAAATACATTTTTACTCTTTATATTTACATCAACATTGGGCATAGTTCCTGTTCTCGTCCACTTACGTTTGTTTTGACAAGTTGTGGATTTGTAAAATTTGTAACAGCTGTTTGCCTTATGATATAATGACTACAGCTGTTGAATATTAAAAACCAAGCCGATGTGTGAATAATTTGGCAAAATGTCAAATTAATTCAGAAGGAAAAGATTAAAATATGGCTACCAAAGACAGCTTATTACGTAAGAACAATTATGAGAGCGAGAGAGAGAGACAGAGGGAGGATGCTCCGCTGGTCCTCAAAGGGCAAACTGTCAACAGCAGTGGGCCGGGAAGAGAACTCTTGCATCAATTGTCAGATTGTTACCTACCCAACTATGCAGGTCTCCTTCCGCAAATAAAACGTGAATAACCTTGTTAACAGCCAACGTTCAACACAAACAAGTAAGAAGAAGATAGAATTAAACATAAAAACACAATTACCAAAACTATAGTTTGCAATATAAACAATAATTAAGAATAAAACCTACCCTCTAAAATTTGTATTTAATTAATATCGTATACATGAGTATGATAGTATAATGAAGAGTGTTGCCATAATCTGAATCGAGCTTGCATCCCCAACGTATACAACGCTCATATTTCAATTCTTCGACAGTTTTAGAGAAGTGACTTAGGTCAAAGTAATTAAAATTTAGCTAACTCTAGTGACAAACATACGTAGCTACAGCCTAAAATCTCGTTCTTACTACAAGAAGGTTTGCAATTGGAGGTAAAATGAGATACATCCGTTTACGTGCACACTAGGAACTCTTCAGTTATGTTTATAAAGGTATATAATATCTCGAAGTAGGGAGGGCACACAGAAGAACAAGATGCACAAGACAAATAACACTGACTTTGTGTCAGAATAGCAAATGGAAACAGAAGACTTAATATTAGAAATTAAATTCCTGTGAGATAAGCTAGTTCTTGTAAGGATTAGGTGGTGGCTAGAGGAATACACAGTGGGAGGGATAGTAGAATGAATAAAGTGTTTAAAGGTAATTAATATATGCAGCTATGATTAAATGACATACGTTCAGACTATGTAAAATCCATAGTATTTATGTTATTGTTAACCGTAACACTCGAATTTAGTTATAAACGACCGGAGCACTTTACAAGTTTTCAGACATCTCCATATTTATACACTGAAGCAGCCTTATCTTCGCGCAATTTCTGAAAGCTTACATCGACCGGCTCCCATTAGGAAAATTGATCTGGCGTTTTACATCGCAATGCTTTGAAGAATTCGTGTTTAAAATTATTCATTATCAGAAAACTGTATGTGCGTAGCGATCACAGATCAGTTCCTATAACTCAACAAGCTAGTTTTGTTTACAACGATAAAGAGGAAAACAGATCTGGCTGTTGACGATATATCGAAATATTTGTTTCTAAATATCTAAAAGTAAGTACAGCAAGGTTGGTATGATAAAACAATTTTCGTAAACATTAACGAGACACCTGAGCGCCCACCGACGCTACTTTGCGACGGCCATGTTGACGAAACCCTTGCAAATCTTAAAGCTTAACAACCAACCAAGTCCGAAACGGAATTTATTGCGCAAAAGTGAAAAACTAAAGTTTTAGCCTCATTAACAAAACAAAGCAAGACAGAAGACAAGTAGACGTCATAATAACATTCAGTTAATACATTTATCTGACATCAAGAGGAAATAAATCAATTTTTCATCACACTAAAACTTCTTCTTCGACTCCACTCATAAAGGTTCAAGCGAAGGAATTTCCAAATAATGAATCATTCTCTACAAAGTGAGCTCAACCTTGTGCAAGTATTTTATCAATGCTGTGTAACGCGCGGGACAAGTCAAAACCTTTCCGCTAGCCTGGGCTCTGAATATTTAATTCGCTTTAAATTAAACAAAGCCGTGACCCCGCTGTTCCCGTATGCATTGCATTTCCCTAGTACACACAGCCTCGGCCAAGCATTACAATGCACTGAAGGATATTCGTATTCTAGTAAATCTTATATACCTCAGGTAGGACTTACGTTTATTGCATTTGTTTGCATTATTGCAGCTGTATTTGTGTATGTGTATGTGTGAGTGTGTGTGTGTGTGTGTGTGTATGTGAGTGTGTGTGTGTATGTGTGTGTGTATGTGTGTGTGTGTGTGTGTGTGTGTGTGTGTGTGTGCGTGCGCGGGCGCACGCGTGTGTATGTGTGTGTGTGTGTGTGTGTGTGTGTGTGTGTGTGTGTGTGTGTGTGTGTGTGTGTGTGTGTGTGTGTGTGTGAGTGTGTGTGTGTGTGTGTGTGTGTGTGTGTATGTGTGTGTGTGTATGTGTGTGTGTGTGTGTGTGTGTGTGTGTGTGTGTGTGTGTGTGTGTGTGTGTGTGTGTTGAATAAAGTAAAGTACTCATAGAAATCTTTTTAAATTTATCATTTTAAATGTATTCCCACGTACGCAAGATAACCACTCAAGATACGATACACCCCACTGATGACAAGACTTTAGTAATGCAAGACAAGATACCACCTACTTGAGGCTAGACACGACCCATGCAAGACGATATATTTCTAACGAAAGTAAGATAAGTCTCGCGTCAGACAAGATACCTTCTACTTGAGAGGCGATACAGCCTCCTCTTAACAAGATGCTACTTACGGGTGTAATATACTACCCAATTGAGACAAGATACACCCCACTCAAGACAAGATACCACCCACTCGAGACAAGATTTCTTCCAAGCGAGACAAGGTATTTCTAACGGAAGTAATATACTTCCCATGTCAGACAGGAAACCTCCTACGCGATACACGTTATTTTCCATGTGAGGTAATTTACCCACGATATCTCCTACGTGAGACAAAATACCTACCTCAAAACAAACTACTTGCCACGTGAGAACAGATACCTCTCACGTTAGACAAACTACCTCCTATGTGAGACAAGATACCTTTCATGCGAGAGAAATATATTTCATGTGAGACAATATGCTTTCAACGTAACACACGTAACGGTCCAAGTGAGGGCCCCCCCACGAAAGAAGATACTTTCCTCGTTCGAAACGATGTTCGGCTGCACGCCAATAATACAGATTCAACCCTATTCCAAGAATATTGATTCTACCCTATTTCACTATATATCTTTAATAGTTGCTCAAGCAACGGTTACCAGTCGGTACCGTTGACGTTAGTTTCCCCCTACGAGACCACAAAAACTTACTAATATAAATGTTGCTGGATCCTCGATACAAAATGTTAACCCTCTAATGCCAGTCTCAATAATTATTTCAAAATAATAATATTCTTTTACCACCCTGTAGCTTTAAGAATATCTAACCAGAATAACTATAGTCTTATCCTGTACAATGGATTGGAGTGGTTTAGCTACCTTTTATCCTGTGGGGACGAGATGGTTTAGTGGGTAGTAATGGTACGGAAGTAACCATTCTATTATTACACTAGTAAATGCTTTTAAGGTTTCAACGCGTCACAGACATTCTCATTTGCTTCAACATTTAATCATTTACTATATGTGTTTAGATGGAGAACAAACAATTTTTAAAGTATGGTAGAGTGTTTCTGAATACATTTTTAAAGACAATTTTTTAGATATGTTTACAGTGAGTGGAAAGATGTAAGCCTACAAATTAAAATAATATATTAATACCCTTATTTCATCGTATACGGTTTGAAGTGTTAAAGTATTTTATATCTAAGAATATTTTATTCTTCACTATGTCTTCCAAAAGGCTATAACAATATGAATAATCACTTGATACGAGCAATTGAATCCAACATACCAATATAATATTTCAATAAATAACACAAGGTTTTAAGAGAATAATATTTTTAAAGGAACCTTTTTTGTTCAAGTCTAAAAATAACGTCTGTAGACTGAACACGTTGAGATAATGCAGAGGAGTCAAGATTCGAAGAGTTAATGACACCGGCTACAGTGTGGAGGGTGGGTTGGAGGTGATCAGGGTTATATTTGCGGAAGGGGTGAGGTTTGATGAAGGCCGCGAGGAAGACAATTTTCTCGGAGCTTGTTTCGTTTATAAAAACGTTTAGTGGGAGCAATTGTCGATGCAGGAATGCGAGGTTCTACTCGATGCAAATGGCTATATGGTTGGTGTTGGATTTGATTTGAAGAAATATAAGATATTTTTTCTTATTTTTTATAGATATAATATTTGAGTTATTTATATATTTTGATGTATATATACTTTAAATGTTGCCAATTTTTCTTTATGTTTCTGCTCAATTTGCTACATTTTCGGTTTCTACAACACGTAGTATATATAAAAACCGTCGCGTTGCAATAAGGAAACAAACATTTTGAAATTTTCAAATTTAGGTATAAAGGTTTGCTTAGGAAACAATCTGAATAAAAGGGTGTGTCAATCGCACACACACTAACAAAAATAAACACATCATATGGTATTTGTGTAGGTAAAATATATATGTCGTCCAACGTTTCCAAATCGGTCGGGTACAGACCCCTGGGGGACCATTTTTTTACATAAAGATTAAAATCTGTATATAATTATAAATAATAACATTTATTTTGGTGTGGCTTATTTTAAGAAATTAAATCACAGTGTAAATTAAAAATAAAATCTGAATGCACAGTATTTGACAAATAAAATATATTATTCTGTTTATTTTAACTATAGTACACGTTATAAATTGCAAGCAGCATGAAAATCCTCAATATTGTACCATATAAAATTCTTACTTAAAAATTATATTATAATATTGTATTCAAAGATAATATATTAAAATTAATTATATACATATATAAATTATATAACCGTTAAAAGTGTATAGTATTATTATTTTGATTTTGAGGTAATCATCAAGTATTAATATTGTATTCTTTTCGTAAAATCTTAACCTAATACTTCGTATTTTTATGTAAAATGTAAATTAATATTCCAATATGGTTTCAGTTAATAACATGAGAACGGGTGGTGCTAAGGGTGTGCGTCATCAAAAGGCTCCATGACTGATTACGTAAAAAAGTGCAGTAATTTCACAGCTATTACTATGTGTAACTGTTTATGAAAACATAGCAACTGATTTAAATACAATCTATTAACCTATATTTTAATTAACCTAATGCAGTTTATTAGTATATACGTTTACGAACTTTATTTATAGATAATTTCTGATTTAATCAATAAGTAATTATTTAAACAGCAAAGTGAAAACTATTAACTTATTTGCTGACGTTTCATTTCCGAAATCTAATCTGCTCCTGTAGTAGTTAAAGACCTAGTACATCTTTTAAAAAATTGCTCATCATTCGATCATATAATTTAATCAGTGAATCAAGGTTATTACAACAACCGACTTCAATTCTCATTTCGTGGCCATGAAAAGCTAATTAAACGGGGTTTACAGAAGTTGATAAACTGACTTCTTCACAAAATGTACTGCATAGATTTGCATTAATACTATTATAGACATTGCGGCTCTTTCATTACTCGAATGCCGGATAGGCAGTGAACGCCAAAGCATTCAAACACGGGCGCAATCCCACTAATGGCGGCCTCTTTAATAGCACACACACACACAGACACACACACACGCTTTAGACGCTCTTCTTTGACAGTGAATGTGATGGAAAAAAATAATAAAGCAGAAAATTACTGTTGTTGATAAGCATTTTACTTTTCCAGCAATGATTATTAGTTATTTTATGATTATAGTTAGGTAAACTTTAAGTACTGAGTTATTCACAAAAATATTTTCGTTACTGACACACACACACAAACACATACACACACACACACACACACACACACACACACACACACACACACACACACACACACACACACACACACACACACACACACACACACATATATATATATATATATATATATATATATATATATATATATATATATATACATACATACTAAGGGTAGGGGGATATTATGGCACAGTAGGAAGAGAGTCTTCCCTGCTCTGCCGGGGTGAAGAGAGGACATTCCGATATACAGACTAAACTCCAAAATATTGTACATTAAATGTAGAGCTAATTTCAAAAGATGTTAGCTTATCGAAACGCGTTGAACACGCTAAAACAATTTGCCATTGTACTAGATCATTGGGCGTAATCGTTTTACTGAATGTAACCCACTTCCAAGATGGAAATACGATGCGCTGATGGCAGTTTAAGACAGACGACGGCGATATAGGTTAAGCACTTTTAGTTTAATAGATTTGTCAGTGTTTTTGTGACGATGTTTAGGCGAGACATTGATTTATATTGTTGTAGTAATTTATATATTCGATTGCAGGCTATTATTTTCTTTATAGCGTTTTCTTTTAATGCATTTTTGTACTAGTGTTAAATAATATTTAATGTACGATACATAAAACTGATTGTTAAAAACGGAAATGAACAGAAAAAGATACTATTTTGAAGTGGGAGGTTATACCCATTAACACTTTTTTGTCCAGATAGGGGATTTCAATCACAAACCTGAATGTATTTTCTTCTGGATTACTCCCACGGACTCAGCCTTAACCGTTTCAGACGATGGTGCGAGGGACAAAAACACTAGAAGCTCTTCGCTCCCCTTAAACAGGCAAAAATATATATTGTACGTTCTCTAAAACTTAAAAAAGTAAATATCGTGCATGTTCCAAAACAAAAGAGAACTAAAGAAATAACAGACTCAGTAGGATGGATGATATGAAGGTATTTTAGAAAGAAATCGTTAGAACGGTTGAAACAAAAAACTAAAGAGTTAAACTTAAAGTTGTGTGACAGAAAGAGAGACAAAAGTAGTTTAGACAAACAAACTGTAACAGATAACATAATGCCATAGCTGAGCAAGTAAAGGATAATGACAAATAGAATGGAGTACAGAATTTCAAACAACTAAATTAGTTGGAAAAGTAGTACTGAAAATGAATATTATGTTATAAGCACCATTAAAGAAAAACAAGGAAGACGGTATCGTCATGTTATAAGACGCAATAGTCATATGTAGAGAGAAAACAACGGAATGTACTCCTAAAGAAATAGGGTATTTCTCATAATATCGGATAGGGGATGGAAACAAACTCAAGCTGGTACGACACAACCCTAATTGATGGACCCTAGAGGCTCATAGTGATTTTACTATGCCTATCATTCATATTGATTAGCTAGAGACAATGTGCCCCAGCCTTTGAATGCGGCAAAGGGCGGCATAGAACAAAGTTAGTCTTAGACAAGAAGTAATAAGGGCTTATGACCTTTGAAAACAATAGAAAGTAGCTGGTCTTTTCTCATAAGAAGATATAAAGCACTAGATTCTATCCTAAGTATTGTTAAGAAAATATAGGATAACGACCTATTAAAGTTAGAAAACGTAATTATTTAACCGTCTATATAGCGGCACGTATTATAAACTTGACCCGTTATAGCTAAGATTCTACTGGTTACACTTAAACAACTGTTTTGACATTGTTTGGAATTTGCCAAGATAGTGGAACAGAAAGTTGAAGTGAGAGGAATGCGAAACAAAACATCTGAAAACTTGATTCCTGTAGACGACTGGGGTTTAAAGAATTTAGAAAAAGTTTGTAAATTCTCGGGCAGTAGGGATATTTAGGATCCGTAACGAGAAGTTGATTCATAATTAATTATAAGGAAGGGAAGGAAATTATAATATTTTCTTTATTTAAGTTTAGGAAACTATATAGTCTTCCAGGTGCTGAGAGCGAGGAAACTATTTTACAAAAGACAGCATTCCCAGTCCCAGGAGAATTCCGAGGATATATACGCACATTTTGTATACAACATAGTTTATGTTTACTTCAATCAGTAGCATTTCAGTAACAAAAAAATATTTTTACCAAAATTTAAAGTAGGTAAAATCTAATTTTATTGTAACTAAATTTTTTTTTATATCCAGAGTAGCTGTACCACATTGTGGTTGCTTGGAAAGAAATGAGGAACACAACAAAGCATAAGTTGATTTTTGAAATAAAGACGTCAGTGAATAAGGCTTTATCATTTTTAATCTAATTGTTGCCACAGTCAGTCTGACAAGAAATATGCTCCCGATCCTCCATTGGACATATAATCGTAGATCACTGGTGTTGTAACCCTGCGTTGCAAATCCACATCGCATGAAATACTGGCATCCCAAATTACCAGTACTTACGATTTGGCAAACGGCGCAGCACGATTACGAAATGATTAAATAATAATACCTCGATTAAGGTGAATTGTTAATTCAGATTGTATAATAATCTGAGTGAGATCCAAAAGGATAAGTTTGTTTTTGTTAACAATTAATTGTTTTGGGGAATAATTAAGTTTCACACGCGACTGTACTTACAGCTAATGGTGGTTGATGATTCACAACTGACTTTAAAAAAATTTTTCTCCTGGTCTCTTTTATATTACTGAGATAAAAACAATCTTAGAAGCTGATTGTATGTAGGGTCAAAATCTGAGAATAATTGCTGCAGAATGTTTTGACTTTTTGAGGCGTACACAAACCAACATTACATTGTTTTACATAGATAAGAGTAACAATATATACGATCGAAAATGTGAATAACTAATTAACATTAAGTAGGTATTTAAATGATAATAGCTTTTATTTGTAGTTTTTGTGTTTATTTTTGTTTTAATAGTGTTTTATTACAGTGGTATATCATATCAGAAAAACAAAATATTGCTGGTTCTGGTCATGATTTGTGTATCCAAGAAATTCAAGACGATACGAATGTTTACCAAAAACATGTTCAAACTATATAACTTGAACTATAAAATTTCATATGTTTAAAAACTAATTTTTCTTTCGTTGTAATGTAACGTTATTTTACGTTTTATAGTTATACATAAAAATAAATACATAAATAAGCAATTAATCTTAGCTGAGTGTTATTGTTAATCTTTCTCCAACTGAAATTTATTTCTTAATCTTTCTAGATAACTATTTGTTATTTTTTCCTAATGTTCAAAATTACATGACTTAAAAGGTCACTGCTAATGCTTATACGATAATAATTAAAAAATTGGTCTGGCTAATTTCGTAAATTTTGCACAGCAATATATATTGTTTTTGTCTCGCATGAATAACGTTATAGAGGTGTAGGCGTACACTAAATTGTCTTTTTTTGTAACGTTTTTGTAGTTTCTTTCTTAAAATATAGACAATCTTACTCTGACAACGACATAAGTGACAACTGAACTAGCAACTTCATATGAACAATCATGTAAACTGACTAACAACCTTTCTTATAGCAACTCAAGTTTACGTTGCGTTGCGATCACCAGGTGCTTCCTGTATGTCCGCGGCCTTAATATTTACTAAGTCTTAGTACCCAACCGTTTTATGCTTGTATTTGTTATTTTCTTACTCTTGTGGTTTATATTCGTCCGATTGTGTAAGCTACTGAACTTAGTCATTAAATTATTTATACTATAGTTTGAGTAGAGGCGCGTATCTAAGAGTAGGAGTAGGAACTAAATTAAATAACCTCCCTTATTGATAGATGTTATTTCGCCCCTTATAAGGTTTTTTCTATATTTATTTCAGATGTCTGCATATACTAGATAACTCATACAACACAGATATGAGAGTGAACCTCCTTTCCAGATACACTGAGTAGTTGGCTCGAGTTTTTTACGAGTTCGCTAAAAGAAAGCCATAACTGTGCTAAATAGATTAGTATCGACAGCACTTTCCCTGTGTTGGGAAATCACTGCAATTAGTAGAAAACTGGCAAAGAAGGCTATGGTAATGAGGGGGCGAGCTAAGGTGCCCGCGTCACGCTACTACAGGGTGTTATTTAAATGCAGTACATCACAGCATGCAGCTACGTCGTTTTAAACAGCTTTATCCCAACAGTGTATGTTTTCTTAACGATACCTGCTTACATGGTCATATCTTATTGATGGAAATTCTTATTCAGGAATATGTTAAGTTGAGAATTTGTAGAATATGTCCTACATATGTACTGTACTAATGTCTAAGATTAAACAGTTTTTAATAAAATTTTGGCAAAATATCCTTTGCACTATTTATGATTAATTACGATTCAATAATACATAGGTTTAAGACCTATCTCTTAAAAAAATAGGTATAAATAAAATGCTTTTCAAACCTTGAAATCATTAAAAATTGGTGTGTTTATGATGTTCATATTTTGTAACAGCTTTACGTTTTGACTCATATATTTATATACCTGAAGACGGTCCTTTGTGTTTTAAACAATTGAATGGTTAATTAGTAATTATTAGAGAATGATTCTGTAGGAACTTTTATTTTAAGTAGCATAACGACTTCTCTTAACGGAGATGAAAAATAATTTCGATTTGTGTCTGTATTATTTTGTTTCGTTTACATCTGTTTTTATTTATATGAGGTTTGTAAAAAAACTGTGTTTAATACAGAAGAATGGAACGTTTTCCTAACAATACTTGTGTGATAGCAGAATCAGAGAGTAGGATTGATTGATCTTGAGGGGGTTCTACTTCAACCCGCATACAGTATAAATGGGTGAAAACTCTTATAGAGAGTAGGTTTACATTGAGGACGAGAGCATGCACATCACGATGTAATATCCCATCAGTAAGTAATGCTCCCTTTATATGCGAACAGATAACATAATATATAAGTTCAATACTAGCAAATATTTATGGGTATATATATATATATATATATATATATATATATATATATATATATATATATATATATATATATATATAATGCAGCTCATCCTTAGGTACGCGCTACTGTACACAACCTACCATACCATACCATTTAGGAATGAACATTATAATATCCATCAGGGTAATAACGACAGGTACTAGAAACAAAAACCCCTATAGAGTGTAGATCTACATGAGCTATGCGAATCCATGCAGGCAGTCCATACCAGGAAGTGATGCTCACTAAATTATCCGTCAGTGTAACATCAGATAGTAAGACTGCGAAGAGTAATGGACAAAAACCCCTATTGAGTGTATGTCTACCTTAGCTATGCGAATCCATGCAGGCGGTCCATATTAGTAAGTGCTGCTCCCTTTATTATACATCAGTGTGACACCAGGTACTACGACTGCAAAGAGTAACAGACAAAAACCCCTATAGAGTGTAGGTCTACCTTAGGTATGCGAATCCCAGCAGGCGGTCCATATCAGTAAGTGATGCTCCCTATATTATCCATCAGTGTGACATCAGGTACTACGACTGCAAAGAGTAACAGACAAAAATCCCTATAGAGTGTAGGTCTACCTTAGGTATGCGAATCCATGCAGGCGGTCCATATCAGTAAGTGATGCTCCCTATATTATCCATCAGTGTGACATCAGGTACTACGACTGCAAAGAGTAACAGACAAAAATCCCTATAGAGTGTAGGTCTACCTTAGCTATGCGAATCCATGCAGGCGGTCCATATCAGTAAGTGATGCTCCCTATATTATCCATCAGTGTGACATCAGGCACTACGACTGCAAAGAGTAACAGACAAAAATCCCTATAGAGTGTAGGTCTACCTTAGGTATGCGAATCCCAGCAGGCGGTTTATATCAGTAAGTGATGCTCCCTTTATTATAAATCAGTTTGACATTAGGTACTACGACTGCAAAGAGTAAAAGACAAAAACCCCTATAGAGTGTAGGTCTACCTTAGGTATGCGAATCCCAGCAGGCGGTCCATATCAGTAAGTGATGCTCCCTATATTATCCATCAGTGTGACATCAGGTACTACGACTGCAAAGAGTAACAGACAAAAATCCCTATAGAGTGTAGGTCTACCTTAGGTATGCGAATCCCAGCAGGCGGTTTATATCAGTAAGTGATGCTCCCTATATTATCCATCAGTGTGACATCAGGTACTACGACTGCAAAGAGTAACAGACAAAAACCCCTATAGAGTGTAGGTCTACCTTAGGTATGCGAATCCCAGCAGGCGGTCCATATCAGTAAGTGATGCTCCCTTTATTGTCCATCAGTGTGACATCAGGTACTACGACTGCAAAGAGTAACAGACAAAAACCCCTATTGAGTGTAGGTCTACCTTAGCTATGCGAATCCATGCAGGCGGTCCATATCAGTAAGTGATGCTCCCTATAATATCCATCAGTGTAACATCAGATACTAAAACTGCAAAGAGTAACAGACAAAAACCCCTATAGATTGTAGGTCTACATTAGCTATGCGAATCCATGCAGGCGGTCCATATCAGTAAGTGATGCTCCCTTTATTATCCATCAGTGTGACATCAGGTACTACGACTGCAAAGAGTAACAGACAAAAACCCCTATAGAGTGTAGGTCTACCTTAGGTATGCGAATCCCAGCAGGCGGTCCATATCAGTAAGTGATGCTCCCTTTATTGTCCATCAGTGTGACATCAGGTACTACGACTGCAAAGAGTAACAGACAAAAACCCCTATTGAGTGTAGGTCTACCTTAGCTATGCGAATCCATGCAGGCGGTCCATATCAGTAAGTGATGCTCCCTATAATATCCATCAGTGTAACATCAGATACTACAACTGCAAAGAGTAACAGACAAAAACCCCTATAGATTGTAGGTCTACATTAGCTATGCGAATCCATGCAGGCGGTCCATATCAGTAAGTGATGCTCCCTATATTATCAATCAGGGTAACATTATGTACTATGACTGCGAGGAGTAACGAACCTTAACCCATATAGAGAGTAGGTCTAAGATACATTCATTGCCCTTTACTTGTGATTCCTTATTGTAAGTGATTCGTCCTTAAATCATATACTTATATATCAAAATATATTAAGGAACAATTCTATTATATATCACACACGGTTGTACCAACGTATTTAATTTTTAAGCGATCCGTGGCATCCTTTTAAATTCTCTTTAAACTACAAACAAGTGATGATTGAATAGTAGTAATAGAAAACATTTTGTTTTAATAGTTTTCATTTAAAATATTTTTTCAATTTTTTATTTTTAGTACAAGGTAGTGTAAGAAATGAGATTAAATATTTGTATGCCATGAAATACGGATTTCACACGTCATGAACAGCTAAAATTCACGACCTAATAGAGAGACAGAAGAATTTCTTTCGTCTAAGATGTTGCATTGTGTCGCGCTAATCTTGCAATGCTGCTGTTGCAATCTAGTCTTTGTGCTCAAACGTTCTCAATGCATTAGAACAATACAGTGTAGGAAGCGCGACATATTATCTTATATAAGGAAGTGATCAGCTGATTTACTTGTTCTAAATGTATTATTTTTTAGTGAAATAAATATTCGTTATATATATATATATATTTTAAAACAACACAGGTTATTCAAATACAAGAATATTTATTATTTTATATCCAAAGCTTTCGTTGGCAAACAGTACCAACATCATCAGGAATGAAAATTACAATAATGTAACATTATTATTATGTAACATTATTGTAATTTTCATTCCTGATGATGTTGGTACTGTTTGCCAACGAAAGCTTTGGATATAAAATAATAAATATTCTTGTATTTGAATAACCTGTGTTGTTTTAAATTATTAAACAAGAAAACGTATTTTATATTTATATATATATATATATATATATATATATATATATATATATATATATAATTTAATTAAATACGCATTGTATTGATACTGTTACTACATACTATTATATAAGGACGTGTTATGTATAGTGGTATTACAATAATGTTTAGGAATATATTTAAAGAATCCTAAAGATTCTATTCAGTAGCACATGTTACGACTCGTGAAATCCTTCGGGGCAGTGAAGGATTACGACAATGCTAGCAATGGCAGAAGCTTGCGCCACGCCAGAGATATAAACCCTAGCAGAAACGTAGTTTCTATAAAGTCACTTTAATTAAAGGCAATTGAAATAGTCTTAAATAATGTCTGGCAAAATTACTAACTTAACTTATATAATAATTAATTAAATAATATATGTAATTATTTATGTAATTTATTAATTAAATATATATTGTAAATTAATATATATATGTGTGTGTGTGTGTGTGTGTATGTGTATTTGTATGTGTGTACGTGTGTGTGTATGGCGATAGGCATTACTTTATAAATGGAAAAATATGATGAATAGTTATTATCTGGAATCCATTCATTCTGCAGTGCATAGAATCGCAGCTCTGACAGTTCACTACAATCTAATCTAGCGTTGATGATGTGAACCCAACAATAATTGAAGAGTGAGATACCCAACTATTGAGTCAACTATGAGTTGACTCACTATTCAACTGTTGTTGGGTTTACCCTGTCAATGCTAGATGATATTCTACAGAATCGTCGGAACTGTGATTTTATGCACTGCAGAATTAACGGATGTATTCCAGATAATAACTATTCATCATATATGTGTATATATATATATATATATATATATATATATATATATATATATATATATATATATATATATGACAGAATCACATTTATTATAAGTGGCAAAATATAAAACGTATTTCTAAGACCCTGATTGTTGTCTATAACTTCTCATTCTATTCCTAATTTTAATGCTTCACTATTGCAAAGAGCATTTTCCTTATAATTTCATATATTACATCTTTAAGTAATTCTTAGTTCTGAGACGTTAGCTCAGTGGTAAAAGTGCTGGTTTTCAAATATGTAGATCCATAGTTCAACCGAACACTACATCACGTTTTTAAATATAAATTACGATTGAATGTTTGAAAAACCTGCATTAACATCGATTGTCATCCATTATAGGTTGGGGAGAAAGTATTTTAACTTGATTGGATGAATAAAAACATATTTTTTTAACGATTGAAAACTTGTATAAGTTATATATATCAGGTAAGTGTGAGCTAATAGAAGGTAGTGTGTGTAATTTAATAGGAAGGAAATTAGCATCACCATATGCCAAGAATGTTCATTTTCACATTATAATAAACTATATCAAATGCAGCAGAAGGCGTTATGTTACACCGGATGCAAGAAAACGGAATCTGATGACGGAGCTGCAATAATTGAAGGACGCCAGGACCAAGCCATCCTGAAGGGTGATCGCTACCAAAAGATTTTCATAGCCAACCGCAGCGTGCAGAATCAATCGAAAAGAATAAAGGGTTTACAGCGGCCAATTATACAAAAAGGTATCTGAATTTATTTTCCCGAAAATAATCTCTATATCTTACCCAAATAAAGTGATGTATTTCATCAGTGCAAAAATGGTTTAGCGTTTGAAAAGAGAATTGTTTTTAATACGAATTTCACAACTGTCGTAAATTTATAAGTAGTTTTGAAGTTACGCAGTATTATTTCAATTATGTAACTCAAAATCTATCTACTGGAAAAATTGTCGTTTTTATTCCAATCTATATAAATATATATTATACATTTGAGTACATTTTTCTGCCTTTCCTAACAATAAAATATTTTTCATTGTTGACGCACTTCGGAATAATTCCATTCCAAAAAACTTTAACTAGTAATGTAAAGAGTGTTAAAGATAGTAGAATATAAAATGTTTGAGAATGGAAGTAATCTGAAACGCGTCAACAAAGATGAATATTTTAATTTTAGGAAAAGCAAAGTATTATTTATTCATTTATATTCCATTCTATTCGTGGAAAAATATTTATTGTATCTCAATTCTCACAATAATTATTAAAATCAGATTTGTCTGCAAATTAAAAAAAACATCATCAATGACAATGATGCATTAAGAAATACTACAAAATCAAGGTAAATATAAAATTCACTATACTCCTGGCTTGGGGTAGTGGAACAGGTCAAAGATAAATTCCTCTAAAGTCAATATCAAACTATTCAAATAATAATAAATTTAAAAAACGTAGAAATTGAAGGTTTCAGAATATCTTTCTTATTATACTAATGTAACCTCGAGGTATACTAATATTGAAGGTCTTGAAACTCATGGTAAACATTCATAGTGAACACAAAAAATATCCTTGTTTTTAAAATATATTTAATTGTTATCGAAAAAAATTATCCGAACTATTAAAATGTCCAAAAACAAAACATATTTATCGAAATCTGTTTAGAAGAGTGTAACACAGCTTAGCAACTTAACATTTCCTCCATTACAAAATGTTGCAGAAATGTTAACTCTTCGCCTGATTTCATAAGTATATACGAAACGTGTAGGCATATTTGCTTATTGTATTGGTGAAAATTAAAAATCTATTCTAACCGTTGCTACAGTTTGACTGTGTTGAACTGAAAGACGTTCGTACTATATACGATCACCAAAGGAGTTTAAGGATGACGTTGAGGAATGATTGGGTACATTGCTTAAATATATTTATTTTTTATAATGAGTTGAACACTCACAAAATTTTGTTAAATAAAAACACGTTTGATGCGTGAGTCAAATAAATCGATTTATTAGGAGGTTGGCAACGTTTTGATGACTAAATTGTCGTCCTCATTTAGAACTACAAGTATAATAGACCGAATTAACATCTACGTCATACAAATTAACAACAACATTAACATAAAATCAAACCAAAAGGTTATTAATACTAATAAATTATCAAAACAACACAAATAAATTAAATATTAAAAAAAACACACTATGAAACGTGATAGTCCTTGATAATTAGAACTATAAAATATCAATTAAAATTTATCAAAAAAAAATTCCCAACATATAACAGTAATGTAACCGATAAAAGAATATCATTACTGAATATCTGGTGCATCAACAAACTAGAGCCCTCTAGAGGGTTTAAGCTTTATGACTAAATGATTATAAATACTGGCCAGTTTATTCGTGTCCTATTTAACAAAAATTAAATTTTTTTGAATCTTTATATGAAGCTTTTCAGATAAAATTCGTCTCTAATTGCCTTCCGTTTCCGAAATCCTAGGATTTTACAAACTAAACGAGAGATTATGTTTATTGATTTGATCGTAAAATACCGAAAGGAGATGAAGATTTTTTTACTCTTGGTTTCATGTTCTAAAAGGCAAATATGCAATTCACGTTTAGCTCCCACCACATAGGAAGCATCACAATCTTTACATTTAACCCTATATACAATATTATTCCTATTCAAAACGTCAGGGTTACCCTTCTAACAATACCAGAAAATTATTAGAAATAAGTGGAACACTGATACAATTATATCTTCTTAGCTTTTTAGAAACATTTTCAAAGAAACCCTCCACGTGAGGAAGCCTACACATAGGATTAGCCTCATCACATTTACCTGCGACACTGTTAGAACATGAAAAAGAATTAAGTTTTAAAAATATTCTTTTTTTAATATGAAATTTAATAAATCGATTAGGATAACCATTGATCAATAAATATTCTTGTATAAGTTTCAATATTTTATGATGAAACGAAGGACGTGATAAGTCAAGGACTTTATCAACAAGAGAGTATTTCATTCCACGTTTCTGTGACATTGGCTGATCTGAGGTAAAATTAAGGAACATGACTGAAAACGTAGGTTTATGACACCAGTATGTGATGAGTGAAACATCAGGTTTAATAATCCGCAGTTCCAAAAAATAGGTTTATTTTCACTTTCAATTTCACAGGTAAACAAGAACCCTTGCATCGTAACTTTTAAATTCGTCAAATTATTCCTGTACTTTGGCAATACGAACAATAGTGTATACATCTCCTACATAACGCTTAAAATAAATTGCTTTAAAATTTAAATTAGCCAAACAAACCTGCTTAAGATTTTTTTGTTGTTATTTAGTTTTTGGTATATGTTTATTTAATGTTGTAGCCGCTCGATTTTAAGTATCTTATGTTTTTGTACTTATATTTTGGACAAAATATAAAATAAAATAAATAATGGAACTTTTATTCAATTTGTTTTCTCGTTTTTGTTTCAGTATGTGACTATGTGCAATGTGATTTTCTATCATGCTATAGTTACTTAAAGTTCTATTCTAATTGTTAAAAATAAATTTTATAAAAATATTATTAATAATTGTATATTATAGATTCAAACAGCCTTGGTTTGTATGTTTCGTCATACAAAACAATAAAATTTAAACGAAAAACGTGTGCTAGTACTCTTGCCACACGTTTGTCTCTTCTATATAAGCTGTATTGCTCGTTCGACGCAATAATCAACAAAGTGGTTCTGATAAACAACTGTTAGTGAGAGTAATTTCACTACATTTCCTACACATTTATTTATTCAACCGAATTGTTATACTAAAATAATAATTGTTTAATTTGTGAACAATAATTTGAAACTTCTTTATAGACAATGCGTTTGATAGCCACTCTGTAACCCATGTAGCGTGTATTGTGTGAGCGCGCGTGAGACAATCATTATGCATAAGATCTACGAAGTGTACTTAAGTTTTTTGTTTTTATTTGTCAGAGAATATTAAATACCAACATATTACACTAAACATTTACGACTTAAATTATTTAATAGTCGTATAGACCTCGTTTTATCACTGTTCTTTAAAGTATACAATAATTTAATTACACATTTAAAGGTCTTGTTTTGCGCATTTGAGGTTATGTTTTTATAGTCAAAGCGTTTCTTTAGGAAACGTCAAGTTATACGAATGTATTGTTAAAGTTATGCCTACCTGTATATTCGGAGCTGACGATAGTTAGCAGGAAAAACACAAACATAGCTGTAGCCATGAGGAACCGCACATACCGACTGAATGCGCCCAACCAATGGGGGAACAGTACATGACGCACGCGTGCGCCCTGAGCACGGTTACTCAGCAATCAGTACTTTGCACATTGTTGTACGAGATAGGACACAACTTTGTGACTTGAGACGTTCGTTGGTAAAGCTAACATACTACCTATAACTTGCATGCATAAATGTAATCGTTGTATCCAGCAGCTGCAACTGTACTAGTTTACCGGGCTTCCTCATTGGTTTGGTTGGTTTTTATGATTTCTTTCCAATATTAAATGAGCCATTTTAAACATTTTCAATCAGATAGACACTTGCGTTTTCCCGTCTTTATTATATTCTCGTCTATTTCGGTAAACCAAAGCATAACTTTTTTTTTATTTACGTTGGTTAATGTTTTCAGAGACACACAAACAAAATTGGAAAACCTGGTGATATTCCAAAATGACAAATATTTCAAGTTATCAAAAATAACCTCCCTTTACGATTTGAATACAACTACATAGACTAGGGTTTGTTTACGAAATACTGTTTGCAATTTTACAAATAGGTAAATAATATATCCGGCAAGGGTAGATTACAATAAATTCATTTTGGAAAGGGAAGCTACCCAGTATAAGATCACATTAATTGACCTTCATGTTAGTCTTCATTGAAGAAGAAGCTTTTATTACCAATCGAACATTTAAAATTTGAATTTACTCAAATGGGAGTAGAGTTTAGGTATTTCTCAAGGAATGTGACATATTTTAGTTTGTTGATGTTTTGTCAGGCCCTGTGAAGGGTGTGGAACTTAGGAGAAATTAAAGGAAACCTTTTAGGTTTGGTTTTATGGCAGAATCCTTACTTCTCCGTTTGCTTCTTCAGTAAACAAAGACATATACAAGTAGTGATATACAAGTAGGGGTATACAAGTGTGATATAAAGTAAGCGAAATTTCTAAAGGAATATGAAGACCTTCTTTTGCTGGAATCCGGTGAATGTTAGGGCTGAGCTCGGAAGGATTGCTTTCCTGAAGCAGACTTCCGCTCAACCTAAGCGGCCTTGTCTTGTTAGCAACAACTTATTAATATATTTTGAAATAAATCACAACCGTGACGAAGTATGTTAAGGAGAATACTGTACGTTACCGATGTTTCGAATCACTAGAGAGATTCACAGACAAGGAACGATATCACTTTGTTCAATGGCATTGGCAAGCCGTATTATAAAACGATAAACTGTTGAAGAAGATGAAACAAAATTGACCACGGTATGAAAAAGAGAATGGCAACACATTCATGCGTCCAGATGTTCAAAGTCTGCGCGGTCTTTTGTTTAAAATAATGATCTTGCTGTTTCTGCGCTTCAAAGGAAAATGACTTTTTCTGTGAACGAGCGCGGAGTAACCATTAGTTACACCCTTCCCCAAACCACTGTTTTATAAAGTCCACAGGCCTGCAAAGCACTTGGCTTCACCTGAAAACTAATTGAAACATGATAAACATTCCGATGTTCCATACATACAACATATGTATGTACATATACGAGTATATATATAAATATATATATATATATATATATATATATATATATATATATATATATATATGTGTGTGTGTGTGTGTGTGTGTGTGTATATATATATATATATAAATATAAATATAAATATATATTTATATATATATTTTATAATTTCATATAAAATATATCAAGCTGTTCAAAAATAGGATTTTTTTCGCACAAGCGTAAAAAAATAAAGTTGAATTGGTTATACTCGGTGGAGATATGGATGAAACTGCCATACTCACTTGTTAACCGTCTCGTGGCAAAAGAAAGCTTCAGTCATTAACAGTTTATACACATCCCTTGAGCTTGTTGGGCTTTATAAGGTTGTAATACGACGAAAAACCTTGAGCAGGTTACTGCATTAAATTTTGCAAAAAACTTGGCGATATATATAAAACACACAACAAATTAAAGTTACACTTACATTAAGATGTTCGCAAAAGTCTACTACGGTCAAATTTAAAAAAAGAATGGTATTTGCTATTTGAAATGACGGGAAAATGCTGACACGTCGTCACATTTCCATGTGTCTTGTAACGAGAACACGAGGAGACAAAGTGCGGCTGTTCACTATGCAATGGAACCAAATAGTAGCTATAAGTTTCCAGTTTCTAGGCTACACTTTCTAAATTTATTTTCACTAAATTTCCCGGGTTTTTTGTGTTATCAACGCGAAAAGACTTGCATTGCGTCTTTATATTTGACTCAACTTATATTTGACCTTGTAGGGCCTTTATCTTTACAATAGTTTGAGTGAATAGAAACAGAAAAGCAAAGAGAAATGCAGTTGCATCAGCGATACAAAGTCTTACCTCATATAGTTGTGTAGAGGTCGTTGAAGGATAGTAACACCCTGTTTGTACTACTATAACTTTAATACAGGAGGTTCACTGAAACATGATCTAAAATTGCGATGATGAAGTGGCTTAGACAACAACCAATTCGACAGCTCGTTCAGGTCTTTATCGTGTAGCGATCCATGATGAATATTTAGAAAACACCAACTACGTTTTATTTTCTTAAACTCATTGTTGTCAACAAATTACAGTTCCACCATTACCATTGAATTGATGATATATCGTCGTGTTTTGTCTGTTTGAGTCTGCAGTGCATCTACACAAGTTTGCCTACGCTTACCGATATGTTTGATTTATAAATACTGTTTTATGATAAATATTTAAAGCAAACACGATAGCCCCGAACAAATAACTATATCTTATCAAAATAAACTGTACATTTCTGATCTGGTAATATTTTCCACATTTATTGATGTGTTTATTAATGTGTTTATTTCCACATGTTCTACCTGATTTTCTTTTATCAAGCACGCATTCAGAAAGCACGAATAATAAGAATTTATTTTAAAGATATTAATATTTTTTAACAGTAATAACTATTGACCTTCCTTGTCTCTGATAATTCTCATATTCTCTGCTTGTTTAAGAAGCTCATTTTCAGAACCGAAATCCGATTACAATTGACCCGTCACAAAGTCTTTCTTTGCCTCCACTAATTAGGGTTCATTGTGACAGTGCAAACGACAACAGATGATTAGAACGCTTTTGCAGACATTAAATGTTTAGTGCCAAGCCTTCGATCCATCAGATGGCAAAACATACGGCAGTAATCAGCATAAAAGGAATTGACCTGGCAGTAGTCAAACTTCCAACCCAACACAGTTGTTAACAATAGGGTTGCATGCAGTTTTACTTGCACGAACTTGCCAGTCACGACCGTTGTGTTGTAGCATACTAGTAAGGTTTAAAGTGGAAATACTTACAGAGCATTATAATGAAAAATATAAACAAAATCACGTCTCTCAGAGTGCATTAATTTCCTAGGAGGGCAGGTGATCTCTACGCATTCGGTATAGAGTGCATTTAAAACGTAATGATTAGCGGATACAAACCTAAAGCCGTGGTAAAAATATGAAAGGTATAAATGTTTCCCTAGCCACGCGGACCATGATTGCTCTCTTCAGGGCAAAAGAGTTTTACTTTCTCTCTAAACATATGCATACTCAACATTTCTTATGCCATCAATGCAGACCCCATTATTCCTCAACCTTGTTCGATTCATTCTTCCAAAAACTACTAAAACCGATTAAACTCAAGTCTATCAAAAACCCACAACATTCTCCACACCTCTCTCTCATTTGTGATTGTCAACTTTCTTTCGATAATTTCTTTTTCAAAATATTCAATGATTGACGGATCCTTCTAGCAAGGTTTACGCTCTACTTTATCAGTTTTGCAATTTTTATCATTTACTTTCGACAGAAAGAAAAAAAACTCTTCATTTATCTATCTGAATCTACACTACAATCTTCCTCCTAGGGGTGACGTAAGTTAACATAACTAAAGAGCATTGTGGGAATTGTGTGATCCGTATTATTTCCATGTCTACATTGGTGCGTTAAAACGGTTTGTCCCAGCCAAAGAGAGATAAATCATGATAGATAAATGACTTCTATGATTTTCAGTAAGATTTAAGTTATCCAGGTAATTTAAAAAAACAAAAATAGGCACCAAGTGTGTTGATAGTTTGAATTCTCGTTTTCCGTTTCCTTTAAAATATCGTGAGCAATGAAGCTTTCTTCGTTGCTTCGCAAACAGCGTTGGACCTTCTACAGTATCATTTTAGTAAACAACACAATTCCCTGTTTCTGACCTATAAAATGTAATCTGATTGCAGTAACAAACACTTTACAATAAACGTCGTGCAAAGACAGAAACGATTCGGGAAATAATACAACATAAAAAGAGCGTCTACACCGCGCTCAATCGTTATTACATGATTAAAGCGCTTTTTAACAATCGCCCTGTGCAGACAGAGGAATCGATATCTATTGTAAATTAAACTTTATTCTACAAACAATGGAATATTGAATAGTTTCGTAGTCCGTAAATTATCCGTTTATTATATCAACAAAACACGAGACAGCTTGGAGAAAACATACAAATATTTACTTTATCGCCGTAACCTACATTTGCATGATATAGCAAAATGTAAGAACAACTCATTTAAAATAGTATTATAAAACATTCATTTTAAATAAAAGATGGAAACAATATAAAATAAAAAAAGATGGCGCCAGCTATAACGGAATCAGGAAAGCTTGCGTGGCAACGGTCGTTATTGTCGTGCGGCTACTTTTGATGTGAACGTGTCACTTACTACATGAATGCTTTCAATTTACAAGTGTGAAGCATAAGGTCGTTGTGAATATCTTCACTTTACAATAGTAAGAGATGAAGTACGTCATGAACACGTTCACTTTACAAGTAAGAAACACGAAAGACGCCTTGAATATCTTCACATTACAAGTGTGAGAAATGAATTACGACATGAACACGTTCACTTTACAAGTAAGAAACACGAAAGACGCCTTGAATATCTTCACATTACAAGTGTGAGAAATGAAGTACGACATGAACACGTTCACTTTACAAGTAAGAAACACGAAAGACGCCTTGAATATCTTCACATTACAAGTGTGAGAAATGAAGTACGACATGAACACGTTCACTTTACAAGTAAGAAACACGAAACACGCCTTGAATATCTTCACATTACAAGTGAGTGAGATGGAGTAAGATATGAACTCGTTGTTTTTACAAGTGTGAGAAATGAAGTACGACATGAACACGTTCACTTTACAAGTAAGAAACACGAAACACGCCTTGAATATCTTCACATTACAAGTGTGAGAAATGAAGTACGACATGAACACGTTCACTTTACAAGTAAGAAACACGAAACACGCCTTGAATATCTTCACATTACAAGTGTGAGAAATGAAGTACGACATGAACACGTTCACTTTACAAGTATGAAACACGAGACACGCCTTGAATATCTTCACATTACAAGTGTGTGAGATGGAGTAAGATATGAACTCGTTGTTTTTACAAGTGTGAGAAATGAAGTACGACATGAACACGTTCACTTTACAAGTAAGAAACACGAAACACGCCTTGAATATCTTCACATTACAAGTGTGTGAGATAGAGTAAGATATGAACTCGTTGTTTTTACAAGTGTGAGAAATGAAGTACGTCATGAATACGTTCCCTTTACAAGTAAGAAACACGAAACTCGCCGTGAATATCTTCACATTACAAGTGTGTGAGATGGAATAAGATATGAACTCGTTGTTTTTACAAGTGTGAGAAATGAAGTACGACATGAACACGTTCCCTTTACAAGTAAGAAACACGAAACACGCCTTGAATATCTTCACATTACAAGTGTGTGAGCTGGAGTAAGATATGAACTCGTTTTTACAATAGTAAGAGATGAAGTATGTCATGAACACGTTCCCTTTACAAGTAAGAAACACGAAACACGCCTTGAATATCTTCACATTACAAGTGTGTGAGATGGAGTAAGATATGAACTCGTTTTTACAATAGTAAGAGATGAAGTATGTCATGAACACGTTCCCTTTACAAGTAAGAAACACGAAACACGCCTTGAATATCTTCACATTACAAGTGTGTGAGATGGAGTAAGATATGAACTCGTTTTTACAATAGTAACAGATGAAGTACGTCATGAACACGTTCCCTTTACAAGTAAGAAACACGAAACACGCCTTGAATATCTTCACATTACAAGTGTGTGAGATGGAGTAAGATATGAACTCGTTTTTACAGTAGTAAGAGATGAAGTACGTCATGAACACGTTCCCTTTACAAGTAAGAAACACGAAACACGCCTTGAATATCTTCACATTACAAGTGTGTGAGATGGAGTAAGATATGAACTCGTTTTTACAATAGTAAGAGATGAAGTATGTCATGAACACGTTCCCTTTACAAGTAAGAAACACGAAACACGCCTTGAATATATTCACATTACAAGTGTGTGAGATGGAGTAAGATATGAACTCGTTTTTACAATAGTAACAGATGAAGTACGTCATGAACACGTTCCCTTTACAAGTAAGAAACACGAAACACGCCTTGAATATCTTCACATTACAAGTGTGTGAGATGGAGTAAGATATGAACTCGTTTTTACAGTAGTAAGAGATGAAGTACGTCATGAACACGTTCCCTTTACAAGTAAGAAACACGAAACACGCCTTGAATATCTTCACATTACAAGTGTGTGAGATGGAGTAAGATATGAACTCGTTTTTACAATAGTAAGAGATGAAGTATGTCATGAACACGTTCCCTTTACAAGTAAGAAACACGAAACACGCCTTGAATATATTCACATTACAAGTGTGTGAGATGGAGTAAGATATGAACTCGTTTTTACAATAGTAAGAGATGAAGTACGTCATGAACATGTTCCCTTTACAAGTAAGAAACACGAAACACGCCTTGAATATCTTCACATTACAAGTGTGTGAGATGGAGTAAGATATGAACTCGTTTTTACAATAGTAAGAGATGAAGTACGTCATGAACACGTTCCCTTTACAAGTAAGAAACACGAAACACGCCTTGAATATCTTCACATTACAAGTGTGTGAGATGGAGTAAGATATGAACTTGTTTTTACAATAGTAACAGATGAAGTACGTCATGAACACGTTCTCTTTACAAGTAAGAAACACGAAACACGCCTTGAATATCTTCACATTACAAGTGTGTGAGATGGAGTAAGATATGAACTCGTTTTTACAATAGTAAGAGATGAAGTACGTCATGAACACGTTCCCTTTACAAGTAAGAAACACGAAACACGCCTTGAATATCTTCACATTACAAGTGTGTGAGATGGAGTAAGATATGAACTCGTTTTTACAATAGTAAGAGATGAAGTACGTCATGAACACGTTCCCTTTACAAGTAAGAAACACGAAACACGCCTTGAATATCTTCACATTACAAGTGTGTGAGATGGAGTAAGATATGAACTCGTTGTTTTTACAAGTGTGAGAAATGAAGTACGACATGAACACGTTCACTTTACAAGTAAGAAACACGAAAGACGCCTTGAATATCTTCACATTACAAGTGTGAGAAATGAAGTACGTCATGAACACGTTCCCTTTACAAGTAAGAAACACGAGACACGCCTTGAATATCTTCACATTACAAGTGAGTGAGATGGAGTAAGATATGAACTCGTTGTTTTTACAAGTGTGAGAAATGAAGTACGACATGAACACGTTCACTTTACAAGTAAGAAACACGAAAGACGCCTTGAATATCTTCACATTACAAGTGTGAGAAATGAAGTACGACATGAACACGTTCACTTTATTAGTATGAAACACGAAGGACGACATGAACTTCTTTACTTTACAAGTTTGAAATACGAAAAACATGAAGGATATTGTGAACATTTTTACTTTACTAGTGAAACACAAAGGACGTTGTGAATATCTTCACTTTAAAACCGTGAGAGATGAAGAACTGGAACAGTCGTTGTATTCCTCCAGAACCACACTTACTTGTAGTCCGCCGACGAAGGTAAAATTTGAAAGAAGCAGATTTGACATGAGCCAGAACCTGTACCGCTGCTTGCCAAATTCTGCCAGAGAACTAGTCACTGGACTTTGATTTTAAAATCCTAACTTACTAATATTTAACCCGTTTAGTCACAATATCTGGAAAATTTTATTTAAAGCCATCACACAGCCTAATAACCAGATTGTAGAACTATTAAAGAAATATCACTAGTGAAAAATAAATTTAAATCTTGGTCGTAATTTAATAATTACTATTGATTTTTATTTATACAAAATATTTTCTAATACAGGAATTTCAATAGTTAATTATATATATATATATATATATATATATATATATATATATATATATATATATATATAATTATCTTAAAATTTAAAATTTCTCAAATTTTTGACAATATTTACTAATAATCTATAGTTATTTATTTTTTAACTGTAATACTTTTAACAACTCAATAATCGAACCTGTAACGTTTTATCATGAACAAAATATATATAATAACCTTCAAAAATATGAAATATTGAACAAAAGTTGGTTTTAATTTCCTTCTTTTTACTTATGTTGTGCTATTTATCATTCATTATTTTTCAATAACTATTCAAATATTTTATTTCAAAATTATAATCGAATCTTTCATAAACTTTTATATAAATTTATTAATAAAAAATATCTCTAATGTACATTTTAATACTTTACATTTAATTGAAAAATATTTAAAAACATTCCCCACTTATTTAATCTTGTTTTAGTATCAATCATAATTTTACCTACTTTTATTTGCTTTGAATATATTTATTTAATTCAAAATTTAATTTTTAAATTATGGTTTATTGAATTAATTTCTATTAATCATATCTTGTCATTAAAACATTACCTATAAACAAAAATCCTTTGTAAAAACCACATAAAATTTATATAAAAAAGACATGAAATATTACCATTTGATAAAACTAACAGATTTATAAATCTAAAACATTTTTATATACCAACTAAGGAATTATTTTCTTATTGTTATAAATTTGAACTTATTTCCTATAGTAATTTTAGTTAAAGCCATTTTGAAAATTTGTCTTCACTTTGCAAATCTCGCCTACTCAAGTTACTTAAATTTTTTAAAAATCAATTTAAATTTTCTTGTCTTTTTATGCTACTTTATATTTAATTTAAATTTATTTTAAAATTGATACAAATATAATAACAAAAAAAATGTTATCTTAAAGATGATTTCAAAATTTTAAAATCTCAAATGAATTGTATTATTCAAAATTTAAAAATTTAAAGACAACCAAAGATAGTGTTAGATTGTTTGCCAGTCCCGTCTGCAGGAACCCTTTCCTTCGAACAGCCATCGGTCAGGTGTTTTGGTCTTCTATCAAGCTGTCCTTGGTCCGGGATTGGACCTCCCTCTCGCTCTCTCGTCCTTGGCTCCGCGTAGGTTTGTTTGGCCGCACAAGTTGTCTTCTTTGTCTTGATAGTTTGGTTTCAATTTGATCGTATTTTTATATAGTTTTGAAGAAATCTCTTGTTAACGCTTGCTAATCTCGCCTAATTTTTTACCTAATAAGTTTTTAAAGTTTGCTTTGCTAAGCTTTATTTACCTTTCAATCTTGATTTAACTATTCTTGATACTTATTTCGGCGTTACAAAACCATTTTACGCCTACTTACAGTTCATTTTGTGTTTAAAATTATTTTTTATCATTTAGTGTTCACGTAACAATGCGCGACGCGTAATATTGTAATTTAGAAATCAGAATGCACTTTGAACACCGATATTAATATATTCGGCTTTAGAGGGTATATCCCTAAACCTTTCTCCGGGAAAACACGAATTCTACATTTCGGCGTTACCACTTGCCTTTAGCCGCACATTGTTTATTTAACACTCACCGTTCAAAAACAATTTCGAGCCCGACATCGAAACTTCTTCCGTGTTGTTTTCAGACTGCCTTCGCTTTGGTTAGCGTTACCTCAACTAGTCTTTCGATATTGCTGACTTGCAACGGCTGGCATCCTACATCTCTCTCCTTTCATGTTTATGAACAAATGTTATATTTTCATTACAATTCCTTTAACTTTGTTTTGATGCGATTTAACTTTTTTTTTCATATCTTTAACTTCTCTCAGAACTCTTCCGCTGATCAAAATGAAATGTCGTTGGTGTTTCTACCTGAAATTTGGCCTTTGACATAATTAAACACGGCCTTTGTCACTGAGAAATTACATCGCGTCTCATTCAAAATTACTTTACTTTTTGGTTTCAAGTTAAGAAAAAACATTTCAAATGAATATTTTTTTTATTAATTATTCCAAATTAAATATGTTTTAATTTTTATTTTCTCTTATACGTTTCCACGTATTTTAGTACGACATGAACAAATTCACTTTACAAGTGTGAAACCCGAAGGACGTTGTGAAAAACATCTTTTTACATGAATGAAACACGAAGGACGTCATGGACACCTCCATTTACAAATGTGAAAAACGTAGGACGTTGTTAACCTCTTCACTTTACAAGTGTGAGAGATGAAGTAAGACCTGAACAATTTCGTTTTACAAGTGTAAGAGATGAAATACGACATGAAAACGTATACTTTAAAAGCAGAAACACGAAAGACGTTGTGAATATCTTCACTTCGCAAATGTGTAAGATGAAGCGACGACATGAACACGTCCTTTTTACAAGTGTGAAACATTAAGAATGACGTGAACACCTTCACTTTACTAAAGTGAAACATGAGGATGATATCAACACCTTCACTTTACTAAAGTGAAACATGAGGATGATATGAACACCTTCAGGTTACTAGTGTGAAATTTGAGGATGACACGAACACCTTCACTTTACTAGGGCAAATCATAAGGATATTATATTAAAATAAGATGTTATTAAAAGGCATAGCCTACTTTGACTATCTAGATTAACCTTAAAATATTTAAATATTTACAAGACTCTGAAATATGTGAAATTGAACATGGATAAACAAAATTATGTGTAAAATATTTATAATAATATAAATTGGGTAAATGTTAGAATATAGTATGAACTTTCGGATATTTTGTATTATTAGAAATGAATATGGTATGTCTATATGTATATGTGTGTTAATATTAATGTAGACCTAATAAGGAGACATATTCTGCACTTGAAACCAAATATGGACTATTAACTTGAAACCAAATATGGAGGTTAACTGTAATTTCAGGTTAGATAGAAAATAAGATAAATCCTGTAAAACTCACAAACTAGTTAATAATAATTCAAATGTAAAATGAAAAGATTATATTTTCCAATTAGCTTTATTTTTTATTTAAAAGAAAATAGATTCACTTGGTATCCAATTGCAGTCTTCAATTCAAAAGTGTCTCACAAAGATTCTACTACGTCGAAATGAGTCTAAAAGGCTTATAGGAGGCGAATTGGTTTTTGTAAAAAAATTTGTTACGAGGACGACATGTTCACATTTACTTTACAAGTGTGAAACAAGAGATCGACACGAACACCTATAATATACAAGTGCGAAACATGAGAACGAAATGTTCGCATTCACTTTACAAGTGAGGAATATGAACGACGGCATGAACACCTTCATTTTGTTAGTATGAACCATAACGGACGACATGAATACCGTCACTTTACTAGTGTGAAAGATGTGAACGATATGGGCACCTTTACTTTACTAGTGTGAAAGATGAGGACGAAATGTTCGCATTCACTTTACAAGTGAGGAATATGAACGACGGCATGAACACCTTCATTTTGTTAGTATGAACCATGAAGGACGACATGAATACCGTCACTTTACTAGAGTGAAAGATGTGAACGATATGGGCACCTTTACTTTACTAGTGTGAAAGATGAGGACGAAATGTTCGCATTCACTTTACAAGTGAGGAATATGAACGACGGCATGAACACCTTCATTTTGTTAGTATGAAACATGAAGGACGACATGAATACCGTCACTTTACTAGAGTGAAAGATGTGAACGATATGGGCACCTTTACTTTACTAGTGTGAAAGATGAGGACGAAATGTTCGTATTCACTTTACAAGTGAGGAATATGAACGACGGCATGAACACCTTCATTTTGTTAATATGAGACATGAAGGACGACATGAATACCGTCACTTTACTAGAGTGAAAGATGTGAACGATATGGGCACCTTTACTTTACTAGTGTGAAAGATGAGGACGAAATGTTCGCATTCACTTTACAAGTGAGGAATATGAACGACGGCATGAACACCTTCATTTTGTTAATATGAAACATGAAGGACGACATGAATACCGTCACTTTACTAGTGTGAAAGATGTGAACGATATAGGCACCTTTACTTTACTAGTGTGAAAGATGAGGACGAAATGTTCGTATACACTTTACAAGTGAGGAATATGAACGACGGCATGAACACCTTCATTTTGTTAGTATGAACCATGAAGGACGACATGAATACCGTCACTTTACTAGAGTGAAAGATGTGAACGATATGGGCACCTTTACTTTACTAGTGTGAAAGATGAGGACGAAATGTTCGCATTCACTTTACAAGTGAGGAATATGAACGACGGCATGAACACCTTCATTTTGTTAGTATGAAACATGAAGGACGACATGAATACCGTCACTTTACTAGAGTGAAAGATGTGAACGATATGGGCACCTTTACTTTACTAGTGTGAAAGATGAGGACGAAATGTTCGTATTCACTTTACAAGTGAGGAATATGAACGACGGCATGAACACCTTCATTTTGTTAATATGAGACATGAAGGACGACATGAATACCGTCACTTTACTAGAGTGAAAGATGTGAACGATATGGGCACCTTTACTTTACTAGTGTGAAAGATGAGGACGAAATGTTCGCATTCACTTTACAAGTGAGGAATATGAACGACGGCATGAACACCTTCATTTTGTTAATATGAAACATGAAGGACGACATGAATACCGTCACTTTACTAGTGTGAAAGATGTGAACGATATAGGCACCTTTACTTTACTAGTGTGAAAGATGAGGACGAAATGTTCGTATACACTTTACAAGTGAGGAATATGAACGACGGCATGAACACCTTCATTTTGTTAGTATGAACCATGAAGGACGACATGAATACCGTCACTTTACTAGAGTGAAAGATGTGAACGATATGGGCACCTTTACTTTACTAGTGTGAAAGATGAGGACGAAATGTTCGCATTCACTTTACAAGTGAGGAATATGAACGACGGCATGAACACCTTCATTTTGTTAGTATGAAACATGAAGGACGACATGAATACCGTCACTTTACTAGAGTGAAAGATGTGAACGATATGGGCACCTTTACTTTACTAGTGTGAAAGATGAGGACGAAATGTTCGTATTCACTTTACAAGTGAGAAATATGAACGACGGCATGAACACCTTCATTTTGTTAGTATGAAACATGAAGGACGACATGAATACCGTCACTTTACTAGTGTGAAAGATGTGAACGATATAGGCACCTTTACTTTACTAGTGTGAAAGATGAGGACGAAATGTTCACATTCACTTTACAAGTGAGGAATATGAACGACGGCATGAACACCTTCATTTTGTTAGTATGAAACATGAAGGACGACATGAATACCGTCACTTTACTAGAGTGAAAGATGTGAACGATATGGGCACCTTTACTTTACTAGTGTGAAAGATGAGGACGAAATGTTCGTATTCACTTTACAAGTGAGAAATATGAACGACGGCATGAACACCTTCATTTTGTTAGTATGAAACATGAAGGACGACATGAATACCGTCACTTTACTAGAGTGAAAGATGTGAACGATATAGGCACCTTTACTTTACTAGTGTGAAAGATGAGGACGAAATGTTCGTATTCACTTTACAAGTGAGAAATATGAACGACGGCATGAACACCTTCATTTTGTTAGTATGAAACATGAAGGACGACATGAATACCGTCACTTTACTAGAGTGAAAGATGTGAACGATATGGGCACCTTTACTTTACTAGTGTGAAAGATGAGGACGAAATGTTCGTATTCACTTTACAAGTGAGAAATATGAACGACGGCATGAACACCTTCATTTTGTTAGTATGAGACATGAAGGACGACATGAATACCGTCACTTTACTAGTGTGAAAGATGTGAACGATATAGGCACCTTTACTTTACTAGTGTGAAAGATGAGGACGAAATGTTCACATTCACTTTACAAGTGAGGAATATGAACGACGGCATGAACACCTTCATTTTGTTAGTATGAAACATGAAGGACGACATGAATACCGTCACTTTACTAGTGTGAAAGATGACAACGATATGGGCACCTTTACTTTACTAGTGTGAAAGATGAGGACGAAATGTTCGCATTCACTTTACAAGTGAGGAATATGAACGACGGCATGAACACCTTCATTTTATTAGTATGAAACATGAAGGACGACATGAATACCGTCACTTTACTAGTGTGAAAGATGACAACGATATGGGCACCTTTACTTTACTAGTGTGAAACATGTAGGACGACATGGACATTTTACTTTCCTAGTGTGACACTTGAAAGTCGATATGCTCACATTCACTTTACAAGTGTGTAGCTTGTATGTAAACGTATTAGCATCACGTTCGCACTGTCCCAGAGAATAGTAACATAAACAAATTCCACGTTACAGTTGTGACATGAGGGGCAATATTAACAGGTTCATCTCACAACTGTGTAGCATTATAGTTGAAGATGACGACTTTTCTTGTTTAGAAAGTATCATTATCCCGCTCATTAAACGTCAGCTTTTATTGCGTCTAAACTTGTCGTCTATTCTAATTAAAGTGTACTTATTGTGGATATTGTTAAAGCAATCGCCAGAACGTCGGCGAGCGAGGGGGTGGGTTTGGGGGTAAAGCAACACTGACACAAATTAGCGTTTTTCTTTCTCTACCCTTTTCCTTGACATTGATAGATTACAGCCTAAATGAGCTTCTCTGCGCACCAAACTTTTTTTTAATTTCCTTGGTCTGCATAACCTTAATATAAATGTTCTGACTTCATGCTAATGGAAATAAAAGTTTACATGAGTCGATTTAATTTTCTAACGATCCTGTAGAAAAGAACATACAATACAACACATTACAAACGTCAAAATAAAAAGACAAACTGGGTTTGAATTAAAATTAACGTATTAAATTATTTCTTTGCTTTCTCTCTCTTTCACTCTCTCCATATATATATATATATATATATATATATATATATATATTTATTTATTTATTTATGTTGTTCATTATTTTACCGTTGCACTGTCTTTATGCAGTTATTATAATTTCTTGTAAATAATTTTTTCCACCACTAAGTGCAATATTTACCATATGTTATGAGGCACCTTTCGGTCACTTGACCATTGTCGAATCACTGAATTAATTTTCTCTATTTTTTGGTTTGTATGTTCGGTCCGTGATGTTGGTATTTAATGACGTCATACATGTTTTTTCTTGAGCCGCGTGTATAGTGTTTTTGAATAGTACGTCGTCTGCATATGTTGTCTTTAGGTTCATTAAATTGTTGTGTATGTTTTTATAAATGTGGTATTTTTCTAATGAGTTTAGTTCTATTGGGTTTTTATTTATTTCAAGTTAGGCTATTTTCATAATTTGTTATATCATGTGTATGTGATATTAAGTGTGCTGCAACCTTTAATGCTTTTGTATTTCTATTTTCGAATGCTCTGTAATGTTCTTCAAACCTTATTTTAAATGATCTGGTTGTTTTTCCAATGTAGAATGCTTTGCAATCGTTACATGTAATTTTGTAAATTCCTGATAGGTTATGTTTTTCTATATTTGTTTTGTGGTTTGTGTTGTTAAGATATTTTATGAGTTTGTTGTTTGGTTTGTACATTGGCGTGTAGAATTCTTTGTTGTATATATTCGTTATTTTTTCTATTTTGTTGTTGGTGTATTTATATTTTAGGTAGATTTTTTTTATTATTTTTGTGTTCAGGTTGTACTGTTATGTTGAGGTTATGTTTTCTTGTGAATTTATTGTATATTTTTTTATAAAGTGTTAGTTGTATCCATTTTCTATTGCTATTTTTGTGATGTTATCTAATTCTTCATTTAATTTTTGTTTGTTATCCTGTGTGTATTTTATTGCTTTATTTATCATGTTACTGTAAGTGTTGGTTCTGTGTGACCAAGGGGTGGTTAGATTTGTAGTGTATGGTAATATAAATACAACTAAAATATAAATACACCAATAACAAAATAGAAAAAAATAACAAATATATACAACAAATAATACTACACTGCATAATAATACACTACAACTAATACCAACATCACAGACCGAACGTCCACACCAGACAAATAGAGAAAATTAATTCAGTGATTCAACAATGGTCAAGTGACCGAAAGGTGCCTCATCACATAAAGTAAAATTATTGCACTTAGTGGTAGAAAAAATTATTTACAAGTAATAATAATAACTTCATATATATATATATATATATCCAAACCTACATTTCCAATAAAAAGCAATCATCTTTATCTTTAGATAATACTCGATGGCTCAGCAGTGGCGAAATGAATAAAAACAAAGAGGCATTGGTTTGATAACGATAATTTTATCGTCATCATCAGCAGTTAAACTGTGCCGCAATGTCGTGACTGAAGCTACTTTACAAGTCAACTACCCCTCCCTACATCCCACCCCCGGCAGCTCTTCGCACCTTCGATTGTTACTCACCCAACAAATCACTCAGGCATTTAAGGGGGAAAAAATTTTAATCTGTTACAACCTGATGTAGGCCTATTTGTTTATGTAAAGTATTGTTTAATGATATTTAACAAAAATCTTGATTAGAGTTTAGATATTACCGGTGTTACTGAAAAATGTTTTATAAATAAAAAACATCATCTAACTTCTAATTACGTTTGTGTTATATTTATTGGAGCTTTTTCCAATTCATAAGACGATCTGCGGATATAAAAAAGATTGTGAATACAAATAGTCTTAAAGAATATATCCTGCGTAGAGAATATAACTGGGATCATATGTTCACTTGTAATGGATTATATATCTGATGTACGGGTATTCTCTAACGAGAAAGTCATATTTCCAAAATTAAAACAATGTAACACTTCGATGCAAAGGCAATTTATTGAGCAGTTACTAACCCTTAACGATGAGTTTCTGTGTATTAGAAATGTTTATAGAGGTTTAGATAAACTTGCATTCATTTTCTTCGTTACCAACGATTTTGTGAATATCCTGATTTTCACTACAGTGCTCCTTAATTATAATTGTGTCAAATGTACTAACAGAGCAAGAAGCTATAGACAGTACATTAATGTCATCCGACACAGTAAGGACACAGAAGAAAACATACAAATGAAGTAAAACATACAACCCTGACCGAAAACATGAGCAACACACTGTAAGTACAACACTAAAGATATCATAGAAAGCTCAGTAACTAAGTGCAACACTGACATAGGCAATACCTTAAACGTACAACACTAGAGAAACATAGAAACCACACAAAATATAAACACACTCTAGGGAAACATAGGCAACACGGTAAATGTACAACACTGAAGAACACATTGAAAGCACAGTAATAAAGTGCAACACTGACAGAAGTTGTAAGAAAATAGTAAAATTTCATCACTAAAGTAAACTTTGGAACGACAAAAAAAACAACTCTCTTAGTGAACATAGACAACACAGTAAAACTACGACACTGAAAAAAGACGAAAAGATCAGTAGCAAAGCACACTGTAAGAAAACATTGGCTACACAGAAAAATTACATAAAAGAAAACACAAAAACCACATTATTAAGAACAACGCTGTGAGAAAATTTAGACAACACAGTAAAAGTGTATCACTGAAGAAACCTTAGAAACCACAATGAGAAAGCGCAGAAAACACATTCCACTAACGTAAGGAAACATAGGAAGCAAAGAAACAAAACAAAACACTAAGAAACGTTCGACGCAAAAAACAAATACCACTGCAACGTAAGCAAACATAAAAAGCACAGAAACAATACAAAACCCTAAGAAAACGTACGACGCAAAAAAACAGATACGACTGCAACACAAGCAAACATAGGAAACACAGAAACAAAATACTAAGAAAGCGTTCGATGCAAAAAATATAACATTGCAACGTAAGCAAACATAGGAAGTATAGAAACAATACAAAACAGTGTACGAAAAAACAGGAGGTTCATTAATGAACCACGGTAAGAAATATACCAAGTAAAAAAAAGTTACAACATTGTGAGAAAGCATTGTCAAAGATTAAAACTTTAAAAAAACAGTTTAATAGAACCACAGCGTCAAAGTTTTTCCCATTACAATACATTATAATCACCAAGATAAATTTCAACAAGTAGTGGGTATTGTAGAAGGTAAATTCTTTTTACATGGATACAATTATTTTAGCAGACAGAAATTAACTAGAACATGAAAATTACTGATAAGCGGGAATTCTTATAGTCGGTCGTAGAACTTGATGTGTTTTATGAATTGAAAACGGGATACCTGTCCACAAGCAATGAAAATAAACTTGAAGCTACATACATTTTCAAAATAGAGAAATCACGTATGAAACATCGTCTAATCCTCTCAGTGTCAGTTACTACGCAACATCGCCGTTGTTCCATACTTATCCTTAATTCTCACTCATTATTAATTTTTCTGGTTAATCAAATCCATAACACACACACACACATCTATCCTACGTATATATATATATATATATATATATATATATATATATATATATATATATATTAATTATGGTGGATATAATAATTGTTAACTGAAAGTTAAGGTTTAAAGAATACAATCTCAATAACGAAAACCTAATAATGACTTGCATGATCAGCTCTGTACCGCCAAGGCCGTAAAGACTACTTGGCTCATCACTCACAGTGCGTGATCCTTTAAACGTCACTCAGTTTCTTATGCATACCCTGAAGCCAACCTGCCGCTTCGTGATTTCCTACTGCCGTCGCCTCAACACAACTTCTCTTCCTCTCCAAACTAATATTACAAACCGATGAATGCTATCAGTAAAAACATAGACTTCACCTAAATTTAATTTAGGTTATGAAAACGTTGTTTATTTTCTAAAACAAATAAGGTTTATTTGCAACAAAACCTTGGTTTTACTATTTTGCAAGTGGCTTTTTAAAAAACGTTTGCTTTACATCTGGAGATGGTGCCATAATAAAGCTCACAGTTTATCCATCAAATTTCGAGTTTATTAAAATTTTCGATTTATTCTGCAAAGGTTATTAAATCAATTTATGCATTTAGTGATTTAAATATTAAATAGCAAAACACATGACGCTTTGGGCGGAATATCCGTTTATTTATTATCGCTGGTTTTACTTGATAAATGATGCACTCGAACCGTAAATTAATCTAGGTAAAATCATTTTAAATGCTGCATGACTAAATTCCAAACAAATTTAGTTTATTTGCTGCATATTTTTCACCATGCGTAAACGACAAAATATAAAAAATAATGTATTAAAAACTTTAAAATATATACTCTTTAAAACGCGAATAACCTACGAAGGGCTTATTTTCAAACCTACGAAGGGCTTATTTTCAAACCTACGAAGGGCTTATTTTCAAACCTATGAAGGGCTTATTTTCAAACCTACGAATGGCTTATTTTCAAATCTACGAAGAACCTTTTTCAGATTTTGAAAATCTTAGAATCCGTTTTTGTACAGGAAGATTTAGTCCATACAAATTAAATCGAATGTACTATATGGTACTATCTTTTATTTCGCTCCGGAATATAATCCGGCTTACCTATCGATCCCCTGCCCTACCTGAAAATAATAGCCCAGTCTACCTATCGATTATGTTTACTGATTGTAGACTATATTCCAGTCACCTATTAAACCTGTGGGCTTCTTGTAAATTAAAGCCATTCTCCTATCCATCTCTACCTATAGTCGAGTGTCCAGTATACTTGTCGATCCTATGTACTGCCTGTAGATTATAGGTCCGTATACCTATGATCCCCTGTCATGACTGATGTTTGTAGGCTAGTATACCTTTCGATTTTCTATTCTGCTTATATATGATAGACTATTCTACCTATCGATTAGCCATCCTCGTGATGGATGATAGACGATTGTACTTATCGATCGTATGTTCTTCTGTAGATTATATGCCAGTCTACCTATCGATCTTCTGTCCTGTCTATAGATGACAGGCTATTCCACCTATCGGTCCTATGTACTGCGAGTAAACTATAGGCCAGTCTACCTTTTATTTCCCTGCCCTACCTATGCATAATAGGCCAGTCTATCTATCGATCATATATACTACCTGTAGGTTATAGCCCAGTCTACCTATGGTTCCCATGTCCTACGTATAGATGATACGTCAGTCTACCTCTCGATCCTATGTACTGACTATAAAATATTAGTCAGTTTACCATCGATTTATTGTACTGTCTTTTAATTGTTTACCATGCCATTCATGATTTCGATATAAGTTACTCTTCGCTTTAGGAATTCATTCACTCATAGATTTGTTTTTTTTTTTGTTTTTGTTGAAGAAACAAGTAAACACATGTGACGAGTTTTGCAACGTTACATTTTCTTGCTTTTAGACATACTGTATATCACGAGTATGATTAAATTAAAGGTATAACTTAATATATTTGTAAAATTAATGTTAGCACAAAAATCAATCCAATCTGCATTTGGAAAGCTAAGTAAGGAGACGATCTGTTTTGATTGAACTACACTTGATACACAGATGAATGCTATTCAAACATACAAACCCGGTACATACACGAAGCTTTAAACGCTACATCCAAAACTTAATGGAATTAAAACAACGTGACGTCACACAGATCACAGATTCGATTCCTACCGCTTGTGTACAAAGCACTTGGAGGTTAACGAGTTTAATTTAACATTCACTGTGCTTGCATCGCACGACGGATATAAAAATATATGAATCAACAATGCTATATTCAATGGCAGCTCCGATTAACAAATGAATACACATGAATATCTCTTAAAGAAAATGTTTTTGTTTCTCAGTGACGCAGTTGAACATTACATGTATGTAACATAAGATGGAGGAAATTAAATATTTTATTACGTTAAAACGCTGAGCCTCTTATAAAATTAGGCATAAATAGTTGATTATTTCAAAACTATTCTTATAACAGTTGTACATCATATTTATTTAATTCTCTTTAGCTTATTTTTGCTACAGTTCCATGGTTCAATGGTAAGATTTGTGTTAAATTGCCTACACTGCGCGCGCGCGTGTGTGTGTGTGTGTGTGTGTTTCTGTAAAGAAAAGAATATTTGAGAAAAAGAAAGCTTTAACTGTACAACATTAGAAAAAATTATAATGATTGTAAATTGTTGAAGTGTTAAAGATTTATCATCATATGAATAATGAGGCCTTCTTCCAAGACAAATACGTTTTGAAAATAATGCTTAAAAATAATGTTTAAAAAAAGGTTTTATAGTAATATTATAAACTACGGAAATATATGTAAACTTTATTCTCACTAAATCTTCAGTCATAACTGCGGGCTATTTATTTCCTGAATTTACGTAATTTATCAGAATTTGCATAACATATATTATGCGAACATTATTACCAATGTGTAAGCTCATATTTAATGACATTGATTATGTGATTATTGTTGTAAAAACATCCTCTTTAATTTTCATAAATTTCTATAAGATACATATGGTAAATATTCTGTAACTCTACCATTCCTAGAATTGTCACATTAATCTTTATTACATTTTAGACAAAATCTAATATTATCTGGTTTTTGCCGAGAACAAAAAATAACTGTTGGTCCCGGATACTCTCATAATATCGAATACATGAATTACGTTGTCTTGACGTGCTGCCCTTTGAAAATGATTTAGATAATTTCAAGATGTAACATCGAGCAACAGATTCGCAATCTGACGTCATACATTATAACGCACTGGCTCTAACAGATACACAGAGACCAAAGCTTTAAGTATAATTAAATCTACCCTGGACAACAGTTGCTTCCCACTTGTTCCCACGATTACTCAGGCTAAATTACTTTCCGAGACATTCAGTAATTATTATAAACTTAATAGCCTTGTGTTGGCTATAACAAAGAGAGCCTGTATCCGTAATGCTAAGTTGTCTGTGTGCTCGGTGAACATCGGTTTCTTTCTCAAACCGACTCTAACCGAAAGAGAATTTCATCATAAACCGTGGTGGATTTTCAAACTAAAACGTGTTCTCTATCTGCGAAATAAACATTTCTTAGACAGTAAAAACCAGAAAGTTTTGAAATTTAATCTTCTTCAAATATAGTTACTTTTAAATAGGTTTATTTACTTGAGAATATGTTTACTTTGCCGCCTAACAGAATAATCCGCAATTAATTAGTGTCTAAAAGTGGGATTTATTGTGATAAAGTGCCGTGTGTAAGGATGGTGAGATTGGTAATGCTCGAAGTTAGATGTTAACCTTAGATTAGAGGCAAACTTTACCCCCTCAAATTTCCTCCGTAGCTCAAGATGGCACATCAGATAATGTGCGCACTGAGTTCGCCATATAACTCACTTAGAACCTTTCCTCGGCTCTAACTTCCTTTAACTTTGTTTCGACCTTGTAAAATATTTACAAACTCTAATCAGGCTTGTTAAATTCAAAGCTGAGCTGTTGCAACTTTGTATTTGAACTTTATTAGATTTAGGTTTCCTCCATGCGCTCTACATACATCTTTATTTTGCTTTTAGAAAATTACACAGCATCACATTGTTGTACGTCAAAAAGGGAGATTTGGCACGACTAAAACCAGTTAACGTTTTAAGAGGGTAGGTTGCTAAAGTAGCAAGTCGGAAGTTGCAGACAATCAACTCCTTGTAGAGATATGGAGGAGGCAGTTTAAAGTACAAAAATGAATTTTCCTCTTTCCACTAGGAAGTAATATTTGCTCCTTTTCACTATACGTAACACAATCTGGCTACGCTATAATTCACTACTCAGAGATTGTTCTAAACGCACATCAAACAAGGTAGCATTTAGTGGGCGTTTCAGAGATGTGTACCAACTCTTGGCAAAGGCATTGTAGCCTAAAATGGGCGTTTCAGAGACGTGTACCAACTCTTACCAAAGGCATTGTAGCATATTTTGGGCGTTTCAGAGACGTGTACCAACTCTTGGCAAAGTCATTGTAGCCCTCAATGGGCGGTCCAAAAACATGTACAAACTTTTACCAAAGGCATTGAACCCTATAGTAGGCGTTTCAGATACGTGTACCAACCCTTCCCAAAGGCATTGTAGCATATAGTGGGCGTTTCAGAGACGTGTAACAACTTTCACCAAAGGCATTGTAGCATATTGTGGGCGTTTCAGAGACGTGTACAAACTCTTTATAAAGACGTCGTAGCCTAGAGTGGGCGTTTCGAAAACGTGTACCAAGTTTCTACCTAAAGAATTGTGCCCTATAATGGGCGTTTCAGAGACGTGTACCATCTCTTACCAAATGCATTGTAGCCTATAGTGTGCGTTTCAGAGACCTCTACCAACACTAACTAAAGTTATTGTAGCCTATAGTGGGCGTTTCAGAGGCGTGTACCAAGTCATACCTAAGGAAATATACTAAAAAGTGGGGGCTTCAGTTATATCTAGAGAAATGTAATCTATAGAGGGAGTTTCAGAGACGTTTACCAAGTCATACCTAAGGAATTGTACCCTATAGTGGGAGTTTCAAGGACGTGTACGAAGTCATACCTAAGGAATTGTGCCCTATAGTGGGAGTTTCAGAGACGTTTACCAAGTCATACCTAAGGAGTTATACCATACAGTTGGAGTGTCGACACGTGTACCAAGTCATACCTAAGGAATTGTGCCTTATAGTGGGAGTTTCAGAGATGTTTTTCGTCATACCTAAGGAATTGTACCCTATAGAGGGAGTTTCAGAGTCGTTTACTAACTCTTACCAAAGGCTTTGTAGCCTTTATTGGGCGTTTTAGAGACGTGTACTAACTCTTACCTAAGGCATTGTAGCCTACAGTGAGCGTTTCAGAGGCGTGTACCAAGTCATACCTAAGATTTTATACAATAAAGTAGGAGTTTATGAGACGTGTACCAAATCATACCTAATGTATTATGCCCTATATTGGGAGTTTCAGAGACGTGTACGAAGTCATACCTAAGGAATTTTACCATATAGTGGGAGTTTCAGAGGCGTGTACCAAGTCATATTTGAAGAAAATACCCTATGGGTTGAGTTTCAGAGAAGTGTACCAAGTCATACCTAAGGAATTGTACCCTATAGTGGGAGTTTCAGAGACGTGTACGAAGTCATACCTAAGGAATTATACCATAGAGTGGGAGTTTCAGAGAGGTGTACCAGGTCATACATGAGGAATTGTACCCTATAGTGGGAGTTTCAGAGACGTGTACGAAGTCATACCTAAGGAATTATACCATAGAGTGGGAGTTCCAGAGAGGTGTACCAGGTCATACATGAGGAATTGTACCCTATAGTGGGAGTTTCAGAGACGTGTACCAAGTCATACCTAAGGAATTATACCATATAGTGGGAGTTTCAGAGAGGTGTACCAGGTCATACATGAGGAATTGTACCCTATAGTGGGAGTTTCAGAGACGTGTACCAAGTCATACTAAGGAATTATACCCTATAGTGTTAGTTTCAGAGACGTGTGTCAAGTCATACCATAGGCTTTATACCATGAGGTAGGAGTTTCAGAGACGTGTACCAAGTCATACCAAAGGAATTGTACCCTATTGTGGGAGTTTCAGAGACGTGTACCAAGTCATACCTAAGGAATTGTGCCCTATAGTGGGAGCTTCAGAGATGTTTTCCAAGTCATACCTAAGGAATTGTACCCTATAGTGGGAGTTTCAGAGTCGTTTACTAATTCTTACCCAAGGCATTGTAGCCTACAGTGAGCGTTTCAGAGTCGTGTACCAAGTCATACCTAAGGCTTTATACCATAAAGTAGGAGTTTTAGAGACGTGTACCAAGTCATACCTAAGGAATTTTACCATATAGTGGGAGTTTCAGAGACGTGTAACAAGTCATATCTAAAGAAATATACCTTATAGTGGGAGTTTCAGAGGCGTGTACCAAGTCATATCTAAAGAAATGTACCCTATGGGTTGAGTTTCAGAGACGTGTGCCAAGTCATACCTAAGGAATTGTACACTATAGTGGGAGTTTCAGAGATGTGTACGAAGTCATTCCTAAGGAATTGTACCCTATAGTGGGAGTTCCAAAGACGTGTACGAAGTCATACCTAAGGAATTATACCATATAGTAGGAGTTTCAGAGACGTGTACCAAGTCATACCTAAGGAATTATACCATAGAGTGAGAGTTTAAGAGACGTGTACCAAGTCATACCTAAGGAATTGTACCCTATAGTGGGAGTTTCAGAGATGTTTACTAATTCTTACCCAAGGCATTGTAGCCTACAGTGAGCGTTTCAGAGTCGTGTACCAAGTCATACCTAAGGCTTTATACCTGAAAGTAGGAGTTTCAGAGACGTGTACCAAGTCATACCTAAGGAATTGTACCCTATAGTGGGAGTTTCAGAGACGTGTACGAAGTCATACCTAAGGAATTATACCATATAGTAGGAGTTTCAGAGACGTGTACCAAGTCATACCTAAGGAATTGTACCCTATAGTGGGAGTTTCAGAGACGTGTACGAAGTCATACCTAAGGAATTATACCATATAGTAGGAGTTTCAGAGACGTGTACGAAGTCATTCCTAAGGAATTGTACCCTATAGTGGGAGTTCCAAAGACGTGTACGAAGTCATACCTAAGGAATTATACCATATAGTAGGAGTTTCAGAGACGTGTACGAAGTCATACCTAAGGAATTATACCCTATAGTGGGAGTTTCAGAGACGTGTACGAAGTCATACCTAAGGAATTATACCATATAGTAGGAGTTTCAGAGACGTGTACGAAGTCATACCTAAGGAATTATACCATATAGTAGGAGTTTCAGAGATGTGTACGAAGTCATTCCTAAGGAATTGTACCCTATAGTGGGAGTTCCAAAGACGTGTACGAAGTCATACCTAAGGAATTATACCATATAGTAGGAGTTTCAGAGACGTGTACGAAGTCATACCTAAGGAATTATACCATATAGTAGGAGTTTCAGAGACGTGTACGAAGTCATACCTAAGGAATTATACCATATAGTAGGAGTTTCAGAGATGTGTACGAAGTCATTCCTAAGGAATTGTACCCTATAGTGGGAGTTCCAAAGACGTGTACCAAGTCATACCTAAGGAATTGTACCCTATAGTGGGAGTTTCAGAGACGTGTACGAAGTCATACCTAAGGAATTATACCATATAGTAGGAGTTTCAGAGATGTGTACGAAGTCATTCCTAAGGAATTGTACCCTATAGTGGGAGTTCCAAAGACGTGTACGAAGTCATACCTAAGGAATTATACCATATAGTAGGAGTTTCAGAGACGTGTACCAAGTCATACCTAAGGAATTGTACCCTATAGTGGAAGTTTCAGAGATGTTTACTAATTCTTACCCAAGGCATTGTAGCCTACAGTGAGCGTTTCAGAGTCGTGTACCAAGTCATACCTAAGGCTTTATACCATAAAGTAGGAGTTTCAGAGACGTGTACCAAGTCATACCTAAGGAATTGTACCCTATAGTGGGAGTTTCAGAGTCGTTTACTAATTCTTACCCAAGGCATTGTAGCCTACAGTGAGCGTTTCAGAGTCGTGTACCAAGTCATACCTAAGGCTTTATACCATAAAGTAGGAGTTTTAGAGACGTGTACCAAGTCATACCTAAGGAATTTTACCATATAGTGGGAGTTTCAGAGACGTGTAACAAGTCATATCTAAAGAAATATACCTTATAGTGGGAGTTTCAGAGGCGTGTACCAAGTCATATCTAAAGAAATGTACCCTATGGGTTGAGTTTCAGAGACGTGTGCCAAGTCATACCTAAGGAATTGTACACTATAGTGGGAGTTTCAGAGATGTGTACGAAGTCATTCCTAAGGAATTGTACCCTATAGTGGGAGTTCCAAAGACGTGTACGAAGTCATACCTAAGGAATTATACCATATAGTAGGAGTTTCAGAGACGTGTACCAAGTCATACCTAAGGAATTGTACACTATAGTGGGAGTTTCAGAGATGTGTACGAAGTCATTCCTAAGGAATTGTACCCTATAGTGGGAGTTCCAAAGACGTGTACGAAGTCATACCTAAGGAATTATACCATGTAGTAGGAGTTTCAGAGACGTGTACCAAGTCATACCTAAGGAATTGTACCATGTAGTGGGAGTGTCAGAGACGTGTACTAACTCTTATGAAAGGCATTGTAGCACGTAGTTGGCGTTTCAAAAGGCGTGTACCAAGTCTTTACGTAAGGAATTATACCACATAGTGGGAGTTTCAGAGACGTCTACTAACTCTTACCAAATGCATTGTAGCCTATAGTGTACGTTTCAGAGGCGTGTACCAAGTCCTTACCTAAATAATTATACCATATAGTGGGAGTTTCAGAGACGTGTACTAACTGTTACCAAAGGCATTGTAGACTATAGTGGGCGTTTCAGAGGCGTGTACCAAGTCCTTACCTAAGGTATTATACCATATAGTGGGAGTTTCAGAGACGTGTACTAACTCTTACCAAAGGCATTATAGCCTATAGTGGGCGTTTGACTGATATGGTTCGCCTTACAAATTCTGTGTTACCTATATAAGTGATTTCAAAGTTAATAACTGTGCCTATGGAAATTTATATGCCTCGTCCACAAATGTTAATCAGATTTAAATCATGTTTAGGATTTAATTTAATTAATAACGTTTTAAAATTTTAACAATACATATAAACATTTTAAATTTTTTAAACAATTTTTATATTGAAATATTTCTATAGATAACATTATTTCAATATTAAATTTGATAAACCTTTGTGACGTACATTTATCTGTTTTGAAGTTTTTAAATATATTTACTGTAATTGTTTGATATTTTAGAGTAAACATTATTTGAAAATTATAGTTTAAAAACTATTACAACGAGGATGAAAAAGCAATTACTCGTCCTTAAAATTAAATTAATAGTTACATCCAAGTAAAGGAGATAATTACTTTATTTTTTAATTTACATTTGAATATTGAAATAATTTAAATTCATGAAACTTATGCCCAGGTGAAATGAGTAAATAAAATTTGTGCAATATAGAAAGTGCTATTTAATAAACTAAGAAGGAAACGTCGGCCTTTAGAGAATAAACTACTTTTGCTGTAATTACTACAAGACCTGTAGATTTTCTAAGTGTTTTAAAATCAGAATAAAATAAAATAACGTTTTTGTAGCAAGCTCTGTGAGTTTTATTTGTTCACACAATAGCAATAAGCATTTTTTAGAATTATTCTAGTATAAACAGTCTATTATTCTGGCAATCTCCATACACACTACACGTTAATCAAATGTCGATGCTCAGTTAATTTATTGCCTTCTTTGAAATTTAAGAATTGGTCCTTATTAGAGATTTAATTCATAGCGTATAGGTTGTAGACCACTTTACGGCACTATGAATTAGATATTACATTTTGTACTGATGAGCTGATCTAAAACCCTTGAAAAATGTTTTAAGAAAACTGGCCGAGTTAACATGAGTCTTTAAGACTGCTTGACGTAGATAACGCCGAAGGTAACAGGACGCAACGTGTCTAAAGGCCTGTACTTCTGTACGCGTTACTAAGAGAAGTGTGCTTTGTCAGTTGTAATGCTACACCAGGAAAGCTGACAGTTAGTCCAAAATAGAAAATAATAGGCAGTTTATGTGGTTTTCCTACATCCAAGAAGTATCTCTGAACCTAACCACACGAGTTATCTTAACCGTTTTTAGTTACTTTGGGAAATTTCCAAACCTCTGTCACGTTCACCAGTGCTGACTGGAGACTTCTCATTTTTGTCCAATCTTAATATTGCCTTGAATGCTATCTAGACCAATGAGATAAATTCCTTAGACAATGCAGAATAACTTGAAGCTTCCCTGGTAGTGGCTAAGGACCTGAGAAAGCTGGCCCAACATAGCTCTTTACGCGGATGTCTCGGAGTCAGTCAGAGGCAATTCACAGCAGAATTTTTGTTACAGTTACAAATAGCTAGTAGATGTAGTAGACAATTGTTGTAACTACTTTCTCAGTCTGGTTAGTCAAATTGATAAAACGGGCTTCAAGAACTACAAGTTTTACAATAATAATATTTGCGCATTATAAATCAAACTGGTCTAGATTACTTAGCACATTTCTCTTCTCTGATCAATGAGTCAAGGAAATTAAACCTATGACCGCTTCGGTGACGTATGCAGGGAATACCTGAAGCAGTCCTACTTTCTGTTAAAGTCATGAAGAAGAGTGTACCCAATACATTCTCTTATAAGGATGGGGAAAGAATATAGTATACTATAGAATACTACTGATAGTATATGTCTGGTATTAGGGGAAAGTTACATAGCGTTGGCAGGTTAGGTTACCTCAATCAGATCTGCCCGCAACCCCACTTACACGTTCAGAAGTTACTCCTTTCGGTATTAGAGCTACTTTATGGTGTCGTGAAGAGGTGGTTACATTTTACACCCTTTTGTAAGAAGAATGTAGTGCCTAGATCATTAAATTAGACCAGACCTAAGGAAAGAATGTAATGAAAACTACAGAGGTAAATTATTGTATATATATATATATATATATATATATATATATATATATATATATATATATATGGACTCTACCCCTTTGCTCATGCTCAAGACCGCTTCCCTTCAACGTATCTGATGTAACAAATGCACCTCCAAGTCATAGAAATTACTCGCGGAAAGCCAGTTTGTTCCGGGATATTTAGATTTACGGCACCTACAGATGTTTTCTATATTCTCTCTGCCAAACATAATTAATGAATAAAGACAACATATTGTGATACAGCATTTCATTAGTATAAATTAAATTTGTCATTAAGAGAAACCGGAGGTGGAGGATTGTCAGCTGCGCTATAATGTATGAAAGAGAATCCAGCTCGGCTAAAAGGAAGTCTGTTTATTGCCAATTACAACGGAGTCAGCTGTTTTTGAGACGATGCTCGAGTGACTTTGTTCATTGCGACTTGCCACTAAAGTTAAATAGCAACCATTCTATATGCGACACATGAAAACGTATTCTGCTCATAAATTATTTAAAACATTTGTAATTAGGAAGAGCTTGGCTCAATTTAGAAATGTTTACAATAAATTTAAGAAATTATATTTCTATAAATACCAGGTAGAAAGATAGTTTGGTTGTAGACCCAAACATTTGACTTGTTTATAAACGAATGTTCTTATCAATCTATTCTTGAGGAGTAGTAAACCGTTAGACCAAATCTAGAATAGTTTCCCAGTTTCTATAAATTTTATTTTGCATAGTCTTTAATTTTATATAAAGTTATTTATATTCACGGGGTTTACAAAAGCTTAAACTAGTGATTTATATTTTCACTACCACGTCACTACGTTCTAGAAAATATTGTTTGGTTTTTGGAAACATTATAGATGATTGGTAGTAATTTAAAGAAAATATGAATAGGCTATGGGATAAAAATTATATATTTGTCTTGAAGTAAGCTAAAAACATGTAACAAAGCTCTAAAAACGCATAGTAGGCCTAACAGTTGCTACTGTGATTGGTAGTTTGAAAGAAAAGTAAAACCTTCACCTAATCATAGCACACAGAAATCTGTGGACACGTTAAAAAATGAAACCAGTGATAAAATTTAATTAAACTCATTCATATTATATTTTACATTGTACTTTCACTCTTCCTAATGGCTATCACTTGACAAATTTGATTTGATGAAAAGCTCCCTTTGAAAAATACATGACGCCAACTCAATCATGTTTAATTTAATGCCACTCCACTTCCAATCAATAGAAGCCGGCTTTATTGGACCCCCTTCCGTTGCTAGTAGGCCTAGCAGTGACGTACATTAAGGTTGTAAATGTAAGATCGGTTGGAAAATCACTGAACATGCCAACTAGCATGCTCCCAATAGCATAATTTCATCATGTCAAGTAGGATGCAATCATTTAGCCTTTGTAAAACCATAGGCCTACACAAAGAAAAGAAAGAGAAATAGATAGATGTCTATATTTTTATCGCATTCATTCTGTTGTCGCACAACACGTACATTTAAAAGAACTAAAAATGTATTTATGCCTAACGTGGTGCTGTGATGGACTTATAATCAAACTTAAAAGTAGGGTTATCGTTTATAAGGTAATTGTAGGAAGTGAATGGTAAGGTAGAGTCAAGTAGTGGTCCGTTTAAAGGCAAGGTTTAACTGTAAGCCCAAAGCACAAGAGGATTAGCAGTAGATCCCGTAATCCCTTTGGGTCGTCCCCTGACGTGAGTTCGGAGACAGTTGCACCAACTGTGTTTACCTCTAAATTGACTTGAAAAGTGAAACCGATGTATAGTATTAGACCGACAAGGCAAGAATATTCCAAGAAAACATAGTGTTTTTTTATGTTGACTTTGCTAAAATTGATTTTTTTCCAAATGGTTTAAAAATTATTAGCGATTCTCTTCTCATAACATGTGTTCCTAATATTAATAACGTTATTTGGCTAAGGTAAGATAATTTTACTCTAAACAATTTCGTATGGCGTTACCCTTCAATACTTACATAGGGCGGCTGACAAGGTATGCACTTGTCTTGTAGGTAAAGCACTTGCCTACAAACCTAAATGCCTGAGTTCGATTCCTAAATATAAAAATTACGTCTTATTCTTCAGCTTCTAAATCAAACCACCCTGTGAAAATAAGTACCTAGGGTCAATCAAAAAGTAAGATTGGAAAAATTTCTTAAATACCTAATGGTTCTTACTTTTCAAGTAATTTTCAAATGTATGCTATAAAATATTTATTTATAAAAAATATTTACATAAAATACAATGTAAAATTGAATGACACATTATTATTTTTATTTATATATTTCTTGGCATTCGTTATTTAATAAGAGCTGAGTTGTTATTAAATGTATTTGGTAGATTTGCAACTCTACAACCTGTAGTGACAAACTAATATTTTAAAAATTATTTTAACGTCTATTTATGACATGTAGGCTACGACTATTAGAGTCTATTACAATTCGCTGGTAACACTAAGTCTGGACAATGTTGCACTGTGATTCGCCCACAGAGTTTTGGTCCCGAGAAGAAAGGTGAAGGGCACAAAGACAGAGATTTAACAGGCAACATACAAGGATATAATATATAGCCTACTGATCACAAGTAGAGATTATACTGTCAAGAATCTCACGAAATGCTTCACATATACCTTAACATTGTAACTGTAGTGAAGTGATCTCTTGCATTCACTTATCACTTACTAGTTATTTTCACCTATCACTTACTAGTAAGATTTAAACATACGTATCTAAATAGATTAGCCTATCATTTATAATTAAAGTTAGAATTTGTAACTATTACCCCGTATCACACAGCCGAACGTTTCTTCCCCTTAACAAGTCCTCATCGAACTAATTACACGGAAAGGCATACTTTGGTTCCAACCTTCCCTAAGCTAAGTTGACGTTTGTAAAGTTTACGCTAACATTCTTGTTACTAACGTAAAGTCATACAAAAGCTGAATATATACATACGTACATACATATATATATATATATATATATATATATATATATATATATATATATATATATATATATGCCGATACGCATTCCTTCACGAAAGGAAAAAATATGATGAATAGTTATTATCTGGAGTACATCCGTTCATTCTGCTGGATATACCCAACAACAGTCTTCAACTGTTGTGTTCACCTCATCTAAGCTCGATGAGATTCTAGCGAAACGTCGGAAATGTGATTTTATGCACTGCAGTATGAACGGATGTACTCCAGATACTAACTATTTATTGTACACACACACACACACACACACACACACACACACACACACACACACACACACACACACACACACATATATATATATATATATATATATATATATATATATATTTAGCAAAGTATTTCCCCCCTCTTCATCAATGTGTGTTTGTGTGTTTTCAAACGGGTAGACATGCCATCTGACGCATATAATATTCAAAATTAAATTTACAAAAAGTATATACATTAAAATAGTTAAATTTAAAGTTATTACGAGTTTAAAATCATGGATTTAAAATGTATAACTCAAAACAAAATATAAATAAAGAGAAAGCAAATTTAAAATTATCCAATAGAATAAAATTAGTAAATTATTTAATAAATTGTAATGTATTTTCATAAAAACAATTAATAGAGATATGAGAAGCTAGCAAAGGAAGATGTCGACAGATGGGACATTCTGGTAAGGAACATAGTCCAAGAAGATTGAAGCTATAGTTAGACTCAAAATTCAAATTTGTTACAGGTAACCTATCATTAGTCGTTTTCTTTGATATTTCTCGCCGGGAAAAAATTTCTTAAACGTATCTACACTATTTTGGAAAGTTAAATATTCAAAGATATTATTCAATAAAAAGTTTTAAATCCTTTCGTTAATACAAATTCAAAATGCCGCAAGGAGTTGAAAAAATGAAGCCAATTCAAGATCACTCCGCCAAATAGAAAAGCTGAAGTATTTGAGGATTTCCAGACCAATTAAGACGAATCCAGCCTTTAGCGACAGGAACAAATACGACGACAGAGATGTCGATTCCCGAAAGTCATTACCACAAAGACAAAAAGCAAGTTAAAGCAAGCAATACTTGAATACTTTTTCAAATTTCATAATTTTAAATAAAATTCAATTTTAAAAGCAAGATCAATTTCAGAAGTATATTTGGCTTTAGCCTTAAATTTGTATGATGTTCATAGTTGAATAACTTAAATAGGTTTTGTCTTGAAAATACATTTTATTTTAAAGGGTAAAGGAAAAATAATTAGTAGTGAAGAATTTGTGTAGTTAAAAGAACATATATCTAAAATCAGTATAAAAATAACCATTCAATTTTCAATCAAAATATTTTTATAAATATAAATGGTAAAGTCAAAATATTTAAGTTGTCTAGAGAAAAATATTTTTTTAAATTTTAGTCATTTTTAGTCATGCAAAAAGTGTATGGTATTATGTTGGTTTGTTATATTACATAATATGCTGTATTACAGTTAATTATCAAAATTTACAAAATATGATTATTATAGATAGAAACAATTACATAAAAATGATATAAAACCAAATAGTAGCCAAAGTTAAGGAATATGTAGGTTTTAGTATCAAATAAAGCAACATCATTACTAAAATTACTTGATAAGAGATGTAATTTGAAAGTTATACTATTCAAATTGATCAATACAAATAGTTTAATGAACGGAAGTCAAAGAAAATTATAATTATTTTAACGGTGTTGTCAGTAAAGTAAACAAATGAGAATAAAAAATAATCAATAATTGTAAATATTTGCATAAGGCCATTGTCACACCATAAATAATAAAAAATGTTTAATTAGCCTTCCTTAGTAACCTAATGGCATGCGGTTACTTAGTATATTACTAGGAGGTTTACAAGAAATAACAACACAAAATTATCTTAGCCCCCCCCCATGAGTATTATGTTAGTATAGGAAAATGCTCCGCTAATTGGTTTTACGAAATTATTCCTAGGATATCCAGACAGGAAAATCACAGGTTTTGGTTAACAGAAAGAAATACCTCCTACGTTATTCCGTCATTGCAAGGCGACTGGTAAGGAACAGGGAAACCTAAGGGTAGAGAAAAAGTGAATAAAGGGTACAAGGAATAAAATGCCCTTAACAATTTGCAGGTAAAATAAGAGTTTCGGAAAAATAAAAAGTAAGTAAAAGTAAGAGTGATAAGAGAAATATCTGAAGAAGACAAATTATGAATAAAACATATATAAATACATGAAGTTAAAATAAAGATAACCCGTTGCAGTGTGTGTAAGCCGGTTTAATGTCTCCTTTTTGTTAATGATTCTTACAACACTGACAAGCGTTAATGGCATCGTTATTGTATAAGCATAATAAAATCAAGCACACTTACACGTGCGTACGCTAACACACATACACACACACACACACACACACACACACACACACAAAACACACACACACACAAACACACAACACACACACATACACACCACATACACACACACACACACACACACACACACACACACACACAAACACACCACACACACACACACACACCACACACACACCCACACACACACACACACACACACACACACACACACACACACACACACACACACACAAAAACAAACAAACAAACACACACACACACACACAAAAACACACACACAAACACACACACACACAAACACAACACACACACACACACACACACAAACAAACACACACACACACAAACACACACATACACACACACACACACACACACACACAAACACACACACACACAAACATACAACCACACACACACACACACACACACACACACACACACACAGTCACACACACACACACACACACACACACACACACACACACAAACACACACTCACACACACAAACACACACAAACACCACACACACACACACACACACACACACACTCACACACACACACATATATATATATATATATATATATATATATATAGACAAACATTGTCATTATTATTATCTTATTCCATTTATATTAATATCAGTTGTTTTCTTTATTTACTTTCAAATATTTATTCCTTTAAAAAATAATTTTAACCCTGACAAAAATAATAATACCTTTTTAAGCGTGGCTTAGTAACGCTCTGACAGGAGCAGTCACATAGTTAACGGTGTGTAATTTGCTCATCAGAACCAGTTGCGGAAATTACTGGTTGGAGGAGCAGTGGTAACAGCGTAACCGTATCCCACCCGCTAATCATGTTTGGAAATACATATACACAAACCCTGGCTAGTTTCAGTTTTACTCGAAAAGGACAACTACAATCATGAATATTAACGACCTATGTCGTCAAGTGTACATGTAGAGACGTGTTCCAAAACGAACGGTCTATGAGTTTATTACAACGCAAACGGCCTAACTGGTCTTAAAATATACTAACCTAATTTGGCCATATTTCACAGGTCGGCGTCTTGCGTGCTTTATGTTGTTGAACCACCCTCCCCTGCACAAATTCCCCCTCTACAAATCACTCTCACACCTCTACATTTACGGAAATACTTCCCAACATTTCACGGCTATATGATTGCCCACACTTTACAACTCACAGACCATTGCCTAACAGTTTCCTTTAGTTAATGAGTATGGAAAATATTTATATTATAATAAAGGTAAAGTGGTCAGCCCTCCGTTGAATCCGTATTTGCTTTGAAAACAATAGTTTTAACGTCGGTTGTTGTAATCACCTTGATTTCTAAATATTACATAACTAATTAATTTTTTGTAACTAAATAATATTAAGTAGCCTGTTGCTGTTTACTTATTTCGAAACAGGAATTACCTTGACGACACCAAACTCTATTCAAAACGTAGCTAAACTTTCTTCAGTAGCATGGTGACAACAATTATTATGCCTCAATGTTGCTAATATAACAATATGTAAAGAATGTCATGAACAGAAAAAGCTCTAGGTGAAGCGTTATGAGCAAAATTGACGAAATAAAGCCAATTATTAATAGTAATAAAAAATTAGAGAATCATAGCTATATAATGAAGGAAGAAAAATATCACCATGGTTGAAAAAGTCAAAGGAAAATTAGTTACTAGAAGCTGAAGAATTCTAATGAGTGGTCCGACAGTACCTCCGTAGATATGCTTATAGATACAGTTACTAAAGTAAAAATATGTATGATGATTTAAAAACCTATATGGGAGTTAGAACCAGGAAAAAGTATCAAAAAGACATTTTATTCTTTCTTGTGTTTGTACTTCGAACAGGTAACGGGATTAGGGTAGAGGCCCGTCTCAGCCCCAATTTACCACAGGTCTACTTAAGGCAATCGATTGGTCACAAGCAGGGTCATAATATTTCTATTTTATCATATCATCGGGTTATCATTATGTCCTTTAGCTTTCTCTACCATGCACGCTTCCTCATCCTTTGTATTACAAGGAGGAGGTCAACACTTATTATTACTATTATTCTGTGTTGGAGTTTTTGACGTTACATTATCTTCCGCCTTATATCCTCCGCCATATACCCTCAGCCATATAGCCTCCGCCATATACCCTCCGCTATATACCCTCCACCATATACTCTCCACCATGTATTATCTACCATATACCCTCCTTCATATAACCTCCGTTACGTTGTCATGATCCACCATATACCCTAAGCCATATACTCTCCACCATCTACTGTCCCCCATGTACCCTTCAACATATACCCACCACCATATACCCTCCGCCATGTACTCTCTACCATATAACCTCCGTCATATACCCTCCGTTACGTTGTCATGATCCACCATATACCCTCAGTCACATACCTTCCACCAAATACTCTCCTCAATGTACCCTCCGCAATATACCCTTCGCTACATACCCTTCGCCATATACCCTCCGTTACGTTGTCATGATCGACCATATACCCTCCACCATATACACTCCCCCATATACCCTCCGCCATATACCCTCTACCATATACACTCCTCCATATACCCTCCGCCATATACCCATGTTACGTTGTCATGATCCACCATATACCCTCCACCATATACCCTCCACCATATACTCTCCCCCATATACCCTCCGCCATATACCCATATTACGTTGTCACGATCCGCCTAATTCCTCCAACCGGAGGATTCATTTACAAACCTTTTTTACTCGATAATGGTTACATCAGATTAACACTTTAAAGCAATAGAACAAAATTGTAACAGATATTTAAAATGTTTTACATTCCTTATAAAATTCCATGTCCATAGACTAACATATTATCATGAAAATGTTTGTTCATCAGAAATACCAAGATCAAAATAAATTCAAGCTAACCTTGTTTGAAAACCATTGAAATAACAGTATTCTAGAGCTGATATGCATAAAAAGTGATCGATGGCCCGGATAGCATATGGAAGAGCGGGACCAGGTCGGCAGTATCCACTCATGCAGCAATTGCTTGATTGTAAAATATGGTTGCTTGATTGCCAATGAATTTTGAAATTTAGTGAAAAAATATTCAACGTTTCCAGAAGTTAAATAATTTTCTTATTGGTTTCCATGTGAAACAGCTATTGCCAATAAAGGATTACATATTACTGGTTGTATTATGTAACCTATTGTTATTATAACATACCACTGTTACCACAACCTTCCATTATTTTTACATTTGCATTTTTCAGAAATATTAATCAAATATATTGATTGACCTAAGTAAAATTGTATATATATATATATATTTTTTTTTTTTGAAGTTTTTTAGATTATTACTTTACATCAATTTAAAACACCCATTATAAATTATATATTTAATACTAAACATATCTACATCAATATCGCTCATCTGTTTCATATTTTTCATTTTCGTTTCTTATGACAACTAATATAATAACTTCGTAAAACATATAAACTTTCGAGAGATTGTGTTGCTAAAAACTTTAAGGAAACTTAGGTAATTAAATGTAGGTCTTATATCTCAGGTCACGTCTTTTAAATTAAGATAAATGTTATAATCCAAGCTAAAGTTCGGAAAACCTGACGGAATAAAGGGGACGTTTCTAATTGGCCTTCGCTTTCTCTCTGACAGATGTCTATTGTTACAGGGTAAATTAAAAATTCTTTCAATTATTTGTATTGTCTCGCCAATTCGGTGCATTATGTTCGCGCGTATCCCCCTCTCTTAAAACGTTTTTACTCCAGGGGTAGATTTCACAGACAGGGGCTAGCAACAAATATCTATGTGAATGAAGAATTCGTCAGTGTGTCCTCAAAAAACTTTTGAAAGAAACCTTTGGTAAAAAGGTTGGTGGTGAATAATGTTGCACTTTAGGGCTCCTATTCTTTCGTCCAGATAACAGAAAGGTAGATGCTTCTGGTGGGGAGAATCCAACCTCAAACTATTTCCACTAGATCAGGTGACTCTCCTAATAATACAGGACAACTATGCTCGGGTATCAAATAGGAATATATTTGGAGGATAGGTGGGTAGACGGTTGCCACATCACCAATGTGTATATGTTGCTACTCACTTCCCGTCTCTCACGATGGCAAAAGAGGAAACCAAGTGGAGACGAAAACCCCAAAAACCTCTAGTCATTTTTTATATGAAAACTGTGCCCGAAGCTCTAAATCCAAAGCCAGTTCCTCCATGATCCTGTAGAGGGTAGGTCTACAGAGGTGGAAAGAATGTCCATTCAGTGATTACTCCCGATATCCTGTCATTCATTTGCTCGCAATCTTTACATTAACAGTCACTACGGAGGTTTATCAAAAACTGCAACTAATCAGCACAGTGACGTGTTGTGTTCGTACTGTATAAGGTCGTTACACTGAAAGCAAAAAGTGAATAAATTTCTTCAGAAAATACACAACCAAGTTTGGGAATATAAGATAAGATTAAGGTCCATTACTCTCTAGCTAACTACTCTTATTAAGCAAATCTTCATAGTGTGACCAAGACCAGTGTACGCAGTATTATATGTCGCAATCGAAATCGTTTGGGCGTTCATGTGGATACGCATATTTCTTCAATAAAAAATCAGAGACTGGGATCCAGTGATAGGACGTGGGTCTAAGTCCAATGATAACATTTCCGAAAAGGTTGAAAGAAAATGCCATCATAAGGTCAGGATGTATGCTTGCCATAGGCAGTATGAAGCAAAAAATCTCAAACCTAATCTAAATTGGTTTTGAAACTGAAACAGAGACAAACAAAAACAAAACCACTGTAGTAAACTCGTTTGAGTTACGTTAGGGAGGAGCAAAGCGAGTAAGTTTAGTATAACAGCAACATTAACAAGTCCTCATCGAACTAATTACACGTAAACTCCTTTCTTACTTCCGGCTCTCGCTAAGCTCACCTCATGCCTGTAAAGTATTTACAAACTTTGCGCAAACATTCTCATTGCATCTCTAGTTCAAACAGTAACTCGCACGTACTTTGTTTGGGCTTTATTGTCATCGTGTTTGCGCAAACTTTGTGAAAGTAAAGACATACAAAAGTACTATGTTTAGAGATCTTGAATGTTTGCATAAATCAAAGCTGTTAAATTTTCAGAGTAATAAAAGTTAAACAGACACTTTTACTCATTATTATTATTATACCCTAAACCTAGGTTGCAAAGGAGGCTCATATTATAGGACTTACAGGATGTTTATCGTAATGCGCTTGTGCGCTTGCTTTAATGTGTTTTTTTTGTTTGTTATATTTTCAAAACCGATTGTTTTTGTGTCTGTTAATAAACTATCAAATTACATTGTTTTCGTTAATTGTCCGTGGTTCCTGCTCTCAAGGTCTCTAAGGTTGGGTTTATGCCCCCCTGGGGCCAAGTCCCAAGTCAGAATCTCCGTCCCTTAGGTAAGGTTTACTGAGAGTAGATAAAGGTCCGATGGCTCTACTTAGACCGAACTAGTCAGACGGGATATTGGAGCACGGAAACCGGTCCGTTCAGAAGGTTGTACTGGTCCTTAATAGTACTGGAAAAGTGATTGAACCGCAGTGTCTGGTTGGAGCAATAAACTTGGAATAATAAAAAGCAGATGCAACTACCAAGAAGTCTTTGTAAGGGTCAAGTATTCCCCTTAAAAGCTGTCTACATCAAACCTATTCACATTTATTCTATATTACTTTGATGCAGCCTTTTATTGCTAAAGATGACCAGTAGTACTAATTTATTTTTATTAAAGATTGCAGATAAATTCATAGTACAGAAACGAAAACGCTATAGTTCATTTGGATCCAGTTGGAAGTTTTAAATGTTGGAGTAATATAATACTTCGCACCTGTTTGTCAGACATCTTTCTTTACTGCAATTTATTTCAAGTAAGTGTTATTCATGGTATATCATATTTTTACTACCAAGATAACATGTCCTACCATTACGGAATTCCTACGAATAATCTTACATAATTCCATTGGCTCTTCCTTATCTTTCCCTTGTAAAGGAGTATAATCTTCTGGGAGTAAGGGAGTATACTCTGGATAGACGGATCTTAATTACCCCAATAGAGAGTGATTTACTACAACGGCTCTCGTTCATGAATGTGTGATTCCCATTATACAATGTTCCAGGGAACTTTAGGATCATACCTCAGTCCTATCCATGTGCACAACCTTTTCCCACCCTTAATAGGCAATTCTAGCCATAGAGTCTAACTGCCTTAGGATTTCAAACAAAGTAACAAGTACGCGTAGGTGTCAGATATTGCTACTTGTAAAAAGAAATTTGACATCAATTAGATAATAGATTAACTAGTGCATGATATTACTTTGCGTAAATACCCATTATGCATAACTTACATATTACACTTGCAGATACGTAGTTCCCAATCAGTTTTACTTTATACACATTTCTTCTACTCACATTAAAATCTCCCAACAAATATTTTCTGCCGTGCAGGAACGTTCTGCTTAACGTCATCTGTGCTCTAACGTTAACAATTTGTGCAAATGTGAGCGATATAATTGTTTCCGTGTTTACGTCATCCCCAGAGCTTGCTTGAAGCTCTCTCGTTAGCCGATTGTTTACACTTTGCCTGCTTTACATGGTGTTGTCTTTAAAGCCGTCATCACTTGCTCTACAGCACTGTGTAGATATAATGTTTCTTGTGAAAACATTGTATTAATAATAATGTATACATAGACACAATTTCCAAAAAAAAACATTCAACATTATACTAAAAATAATAAAAGCAAAACTATCGTAAAATTGAATTTAGGATGCATCATACACTGTAGTTTACGATAAACAAAATGAAAGGAATTCTAAGATAGGCTGTTACGAATAAGGAGAGGGTTTTGTTTTTAAGTATAGAATTCAAGTTCGCTTTCAGATTGTAGACATACTCAACATGTATCTCGCAAAACATTTATATTTGCCGTCACAGATTAAAAGATTTTTAAAATTTCTTCGGGATTAAAACAATTTGTTGGTATAACAAAAAACACGCGCCCTCTCCCTTGCAGAACTATTCCCGTTCGACGGTTTTACAACGCCAACAAACAAGACCTTCGCGAGGCTTTAATCGATTCAGTATAAACAAACAACTCCCTCCGGAATAATTCCACCGTAACTCTCTGAGCTGTTCAACGATAATGACTTTGTAACTCGGAGTTCTCTCTTTTGCTCTTAATTATCGAAAGCATATGTGTACTGTACACAGATTTCGTTCAATATAATCGGTTACCATTTTGAGTATTATTTCTCTTTGCTTGGGTCTCAGATAAATTTGCTGTTATTAACTGACAAAGTTTCATAATTTGTTCGTCGAAAATGTTTTAGTTTAATAATATAATTGTCTATATTGTCTGTATGGCTGTGGATGGTTGTGGTGGAACAGTGGGTACACTTTGTACATAAGCGAGGGAGAAATGCAGTTTGGAATATCTAGACCCTTCCCACATAGGGTTTGCAATGGACGGCTTGGGGTTTAAGACAGTCAATGTTTACGTATGATTTGATTTGGGGATTCGGTAAAGCTCTGAAGACTTTAACGCCATAGTTTCAGGCGATAATTGCAACCTCACAGATGTATAAAATCTCATTAAACATTCCAATAGCAAACCACTGCTTCCTCAATCAATCACGGACTTAGATAAAATTCTCAACTGCTTTTACTTAATCCCAAAGTATTTACTAACAAGGCGTATGATTTGTCAATAAAAAGATTTTAGATAAAGTACGATTTTATAGGAAATTTAATTTCTAAATGCAAATCAGAACTCCCAATGAGGTTTTCCAATGCGCCTGGGGCTGCAAAACTCCCCAGGTCCTTTGAACTATCTTACCATGAGCCTCCTCTATGCAGATGCGGCTAGTATCCTGACCACGGATAAATGATACAGGACTGACGTTTCATCTACTAAGCTGTTCCAAGGGTAATAAGGAGATATTAATACGGTATCGAACGGTATGTATGACGATAGTGGAAACTAAAACCTTGCCAAGGATTACGCAGAGGTAAATCATACAGGATTGTAGTGTTAATAAGCTGTAGCTTAATACAAATACGGCCGTCCGTTTGTAAACTACCTTTTGACGGTTGACCATGACTCCTACTGGAAGCTGGAATAGGGCTTACAGGATAATATAGAAGGAGAGAGTTTGACTAGGCTGACAGAGCTGGACTACTTCTATAGCGTGATCGTAAGAGCCAATAAGAAACCGATGTAATAGATTCGTTATAAAATTATTTGTATTAATTTTTATAAAGCCTAATAAGCTATAAAGGATAATACTCGACTGAGGTAAAAAAGAGGTCATCTGTGCTGACCAAGCGATATATCACTAGCCAGGCTCTCCGCTGAAGTTTCCTATCTGTGATAGATATGCTCAAGTAAAAAGAAGTGCCCCCTGTTAGTAATAAAACCCGCCCAAACTCTTAAAACCAAAAGTAACTGGTTTAGTTCTGTATCGAGACATGAGTCACACACGTTTGTATACTTCTACAAAAAAAAGTCAGTTCCAATAAAAGCACAGAAAAACTTAATATTCTCTGACATGCTCCATTTTCGTCCTCACCCGCTCATTTACAGCCCTAACAACAAAAACAGTGTTCCCAAATTTCTACCCGCAACCAGTGTCGCAGATACGGCTCACCGACATCTCCTTCTCCGACTGACTGAGGACTCCACGATTAGAACAAAACAAAAACAATGTACTTACTTACTTGACACTCTGTGTTTAAGCTTTAATATTACAATAACTAAACTCCTGTATTGAACTGAATGGACGCTGCAAATTTTATAACAGTCTGTTCAGGATGGGCTGGACATTAAATAATTCCTTCATCCGTACTAATTCAGTTATTGCGATTTATTTGCCCTAATTGCTTGCAATACTCATTTTTTGTCACTGTAACTCTATCGCGGACAGATTATAATGGACGTAATGATCCGTTGTACTTGTAAGTTATATTTGTCATTTATGTTCTCTTCATAAAAACAATTTATAAAATGTTGTAAATTTACATATAAACCTATTGGTTCATTTCTGTGGAGCTGGTTACAGGCCATGGGAATTTGAGCTGGTTCCAATACAAAATTAGAAAATCTAGGTCCCCTGTGTGCAAGAGATGCGACGAGGACCAAGAGGAAAGCCCAATCCACGTACTCTGTGAGTGTCCTGCTTTGGGAGCTGCAGGCAGAAAGTGGTTTGGCTGGCACGTATGTACACCAGAGGATACCAGAAGATTTAGCATCAGGTGGGTACTTGATTTCTGCAAAGAGGTAGGTATCCACTAAGCTAGTCCTGTGGTAGGGATGGGAAGAGAGTATAAAGGCTGCAGCTAAGTGCGCTACACAGATAAGTTCCCTCCGAGTTTTAATAATAATAAAATAATTGGTTTATTTGAAACGCTTATTGGTTTATTTATTGTGGGTGAAGATATTTTACACGCTCACACACACACACACACACACACAATGTGAATAGTTTATTATATAAAATACGTCACGAGACGGTGGTTTATTACTATTTTTTGTTTATATAAAGATGAAATAAAATTCCATAGTAATTTAGTCAGTAAAAGTTATTTTTCATAACCTGAGTAGAAATAGGGGTTGAAAAATTGATTACAAGTTTTTTGGCGTTACCAAGGTTTGAACCCGGGACCTTCAGGTTAGTAGTTGAGTATTCTTTCTATTTGATCACTTTACTTTTAATAGTGTCTGAACTATAATAAACAATATGTCCATGATAAACAAAACAATAAATAGGCTACGACTCACAATTATAAAACTTTAATATCAGACGCGCTTAAATAACATTATGTCATCATTATTAGAACCAAAAATAGAACACAAACTATAATTAGATAGTATGTTCAATTTGTTTGATTAGGTTTCGATTGTGTGTGTATATATATATATATATATATATATATATATATATATATATATATATATATATATATATATATATATATGTATATATATACACGTATGCACTCGCTACACAGTTAATGGCGACAGACTGAGTACATATATATTAAATATATCTGATGAATATTTTTATTCATATATATATATATATATATATATATATATATAAAAGATACAAAACCAATCTATAAACACACTCAATTGATAGCTCGCTTTAGGGACAACATTCTTTGTATAATATGACACCTCATCGCAATGTTTTATTTATCTTACCAGCTGTCAGTTGGACAGTGTATATTCAATATTTGGTTAAGGCTGGCCACGACGTGTTATTGTTTTCTTGAGCTTATAATGTCTGATTTGAAATTTGTTTTCCCACCGAGAAGATTAAATAATGTCTATTAATGTAAGCATTCAAAAAACCAAACATTTTGATATTTCAACCTGAAAATACATCTTTTTTTTTTTTTTTTTTTTAAATAAATAAAACCTCTAAACCACAAATAACATTTTATTTTAACCATATGTACATTTCGATTGCCCAGCAATCATCTTCAGAGGTATTTAAAAATACAACTCTATACAGTTGTATTTTTTATATACCTCTGAAGATGATTGCTGGGCAATCGAAATGTACATAAGGTTTAAATAAAATGTTATTTGTGGTTTAGAGGTTTTATTTATTTAAAAATAAACATTACGCCACAGTTGCTTCATATAGTTATGAAAATACATCTGTTAAATAAATAATAATTCGTTAATAAGTATTTACACTATGCAATGCTGAATAATGATTTTCGAAATAAGCATTTTTGATATGAAATGGTGAAGAGTATACATTTGATAGTGTTTGGCGATATTTGGCCAGGACAATGGAGGGAAAACAAGTTCTCTTGTAAAATTATTTTTAAATAACAAGAAGTTAAAATTTAGTCTGTACATCGGCGACTTTGGAATGAGTAACTAGGCTTACTGTCAGTTTAACTTTCTATGACATTATTATTTAATAATAACCTAATTTATGCAAAACACATTTAAACCAATTTTTTTGGAAAAAGCCTACATATATAAAACAAAATTACACATAAAAACACATATGCTCATAAAATGTGGAAATAAAAAGTACTCGTACACATAAAAAATGTACACATTAAAGCTCACATTTGCGAAATGTACATTAAAAAAGCTCACATGCATTAAACAAATTGTAGACATGAAAATCCCATATGTACATAAAAATTGTACACATAGAAAGCGCACGTGTAAATGTTAAATTTAAACACTGTGGATTACTATAAATATATTACATTTTAATAATATTGTTATTTTTATTATCATTATAATAATAATAATTTTATTATATGATCTCATTTGATTCAATCCTAAATGCATTAAACCTGTACCTTCTAATATAGCAAGCCTTATATATACATCAAGCAGTATGTGTGACGTTACAGCATGTAGAGTGACGCGACGGTAGTCAACACTGAGGCTGCATCCTTTGTTTACACTTACATGTTTAAACGTATTGTTGGTTATATTTTAGTTGTGAACCCGCTAAAATAACTAAAACTACACGGGATATAGTTTTTGTGTTCCTAATTGCAGTGGAAATTATAACGGTTCGAAAGTGTCAGTGTTTTCGTTTCCGAAGGACGAAACATTACACCGGAGATGAATTCAAGTAATTCATAAAAAATATTTCAATCCAACCCTATCCTTTAAAGCTAGTATATATTTTTTTAATTAATTGCATATTTCTAGTTCATGAACAAATTTAAATAGGCCTACACGACTTAAGAGTTGTTGCGAAGCATTGAATTTGTCTTGCTACTTAAGAAATGTCATCATGATATGCAATTTAATACATGCAATAAATCAAATATTATAGGCTGCTGGCTAACGTTTATACGGCTAGATAACTGTGAGAATATTAGTAGTAATATGGCAACACTAACTTTCTGTTGAGTATTGAATTCCATTTTCACCCTAACGTAAATAGGATTGTATTAAATCGAATAAAATAGGATAGTGCCTAGAGTTACTACATGACTGTGAAAATAGTCCAAGACACACAGTTGCTGCAACTTATTGAATGCTACCCGACTCAAGTAGCTTTATGCCAATCAATGTAGAGCATCACTGTGACCGTTGCAGGATAATAATGCATAATTATAGGGAATCAGTAAAAAATATTTGTTTATATTATTCAAAGTCAAATAATGTACAGTCACTCTATTCTGACTTTGCTAGTCCTGCACTAAAAAGTATTTAGTATGAATGCAATAAATATAGGCTACCTATAAATATGTTTCATAGCCTTATCGTAGTACTAAGTTTATTTATTTTTACATCAGCAAAAATAAAACCATGTAGATTTACAAATTTTACACACACTGCTACAGAAAACATTTTAGTCTCTGTTCGTATGGCAATGCTCAAATTGACCGTTGCAAAAATAGGCAATAATGTAGAATAAGGATTTAGGCTAAAGCACTAAATATTTAAAAACATTAAACCAACTAGACTAAACCAAGAAAAAGTAATCAAAATTAGAATAAAATAAATTTAAGTTTATTCAATTAAGGTTTTTTAAATTCTAAAATTTTATGAAATAACCAGCATTTGTAAGACAGAGTTTGAATAGATGGCCTCGCTCTATAGGAACTGGAGATGGAACTAATAAACGTTGTTATTAATTAATTTATTATTATTATTATTATTATTATATAACAATTTTTTATTTAAAAATAATAATATTAGATTGGGAATTTCCGTAGTAGCCTAATCTAAGTTTAGGATACACGAATTTATAATTTTTTTTCTAGGTTTGTGAAATACATTTCAACTACTGTAATATTATACGAACAGAAAGGCGTATAATGAAAACGGAGAAAAGCTGCAAGTTCACCGTCGTAGGATAAAGTTCAAGGAAGGAGCAGTTCCAACAGTGCTTCCAAAATGTCCTGCATATTTGTCAGCTCAAACATTATCAAGGGAGAGTCCTGAAGAAAGAAGAAAACGCTGTGGAAAGAAGCCAATATTGAATCATATTTTAAAATCACCAACAAACACATTCCTGAATAATTATGAAAAATTCAAAATAACAATATTTCAATAAATAGGTGTTAAAAAGAAAATTATTAACCGTGTAACAAAAAATGTTTTCTAAACATAAATCATCTCATAATAGTTGAATACCGTATACATTTCTTTAAATATTGTTATAAAATTTTGTAAATAATGAATAATTATAATTTGTTATAATATTTTAATAATGCTAACTTGTGTTATAATGTATAACTAATGTTAATTGCACATTACAATCACAACACCAAATGATTTTGTTTTTTAGGAAACGGTAAAACACAGACACTATCTTATAGCAGGTGAGAGAGCAAATATTTAGATGTGATGACGTCAGTAGGCAGATGTGAACCTTGCTGTAATAGTAGCTACTGACTAAACCCTAGAAAATATCCGTTATAAATATTTTTTTTTAACAAGTAAGCAGAATAATCTGACAACAGCACTGTTTCGACGTCTTAAACCTTAATAATATGGCTTTGTTAACTGCCCAAAATGTATCTGTTTTCGACGCCCAGATCTGTTTCTATTTCCCCGACAAAGTTTTGTTTTAAATCTCAAACTGAATTAATTTGCGAATAGCCAAATATCGTTAATACGTATATAGTCATTAGTAGTCGCGAATAAATACATAAACTATGAACAGAAATGAATGGTATAATAAAAACCAATACAAAAGTTAAGGCTAAGAAGCAGAAAATATTAATACCAAAGGGTTGAGTAAAAAAATAAAATCATTGGATTCAATAAAAATACTTTGAGATAGGAGGGCAGAACATCTTTTTTGGCAAAGGTAATTCCAGTTTAAACAAAGAGGCCAACAGAGAGAACAAGGTTCTGGAGTCTCAAGATAGTAAGGTAGTTACAAATATAAATAAGCTCTTAAGTTTTGAGTGATAAATTCGAAACCATTGAATAGAAAAAGGAAAACCTGGACGAAAAGAAAATTAAAATATATGTAAAACAGCCTTGTACGATAGGATCCCACAAGGCAAAGGCATGAAGGATTTACCAACACAATCTTTGACTAAGGTGTTTCCAAACGGAGAAATCTATTGCTACGCATAGATAAGCAAAGATGTTCATGGCTATACGACCAGAAGAGGAATCAATGAAAAGGAAGATATATGGGAGTAAGGTGAGACTAAGGGGGCTGGAGAAAGACTGGAAAGAAAGAAGTTTGACGAAAGATATAAACAAAAATAAATAGTACATTCAAAGGTTTGTGATTTTAGTATTTACACGGCTTGTTATTAAATGTAGATAATCTACACTAAAACCAAAAACCAACACCTTTTCATTAAAACGAACTTAACCGAAACTATTTATCTAAAAGTAAACAGTCTATTCAAATTGAAGTTTATTCCAGTCCTAAATTAACAGAATATTAGAAGAATAAATTAATCGGTCCGTGTGCGCGCGTGCGTGTAAATTTGCTCCGCATCGAACCATGACTCTGCAGTGCCACAGTAATAATTTAACCCTCATCGACCGTGAAATGTTTCAGTTGGAAATCTAGTTTCATTTGGATTCGATTTAATTCCAGCTGTTTAAATTATCAAATTTAATCACTTGAACTTCAATGACTAAAGCTACAACTAGATCCAGGTTGCCTTTCAAGCCAAGCCACCTTGTCAATAGACAACAAGAGACATCGTTGGAAGGTTTGCGGATCTGAATCGGATCATCCGAAAGGCGAGGATAAAAACGATATCATAATAAAAAGCATTTGATCGTGGTTCTGCATCAAGTTATGGTTATGTTTGTATTTTTTCAAATTTTTTACTACTTTTTATCTACGAAATTTAAAATACTTTGTCTCGTTTAGATTGTATTTTAAATAGTATCTGTAGTATTAATGCTACGCCCAAATATATAATTAGAATTGTAATAATAGAATTAACGTACGGTTGCACCAGGTGTGGAATCACCTGCGTGGCAAAGCGTTCTTCTATAAGTAGAACTCGTATGTTTGACTTGTCAATGAGAACCACTGTGCCTTTAACAGGTTATATACACATGGATCCCTTTCCTGTCATATGATCATCAAGACAATTAGGCGAACTTTAATTGTGATTGAAGTTGGATGCGTTCATAAAGGAGATGTTCGGGCATTTTTATTAACTTTTATAACGAAACCTTTAAAGGATTTCATTGCTAGGAAATACGCTTCCTCAGCATTTAGTAACACAAAGACAAATAATTAACTACCTTTGTCCAGACTTAAGCGCGATGCTATTGTACATTATACAACCTTAATATTTTGTTTCTAAAACAAGTTGCAACTGATTAACTAATGGCTTTATTGGATTATGAATTATTGTTAAAGATCTAAAAGGTATGGTCGTTATACTTGCAATAATAGTTACCCTTCTACACAGACACACACACACACACACACACACACACACACACACACACACACACACACACACACACACACACACACACACACACACACACACACACACACACACACACACACACATACACACACACACACACACACACACATACACACACGCACACACACACACACACACACACTCTCTCTATCTCTCTCTCTCTCTCACACACACACACACACACACACACACACACACACACACACACACACACACACACACACACACACACACACACACACACACACACACACACACACACACACACACACACACACACACACACACACACACACACACACACACATACACACACACACACACACACACACACACACACAGAGGGAGAGAGAGAGAGAGAGAGAGTGAGAGAATGAGAAAGAAAAAGAATAAAATACATGGAGATAAAGTGGTGGTGAGAAACCGACTAGGAAGTAGACACATACAAATACACACACACACACAAACAGGAAGAAAGGTAGTGTGTGTGAGAGAGAGAGATTTAAAAAGAGGCGCAGCACTTATCGTTATGATATATGAATTAAAATGTAAAATGCAGATCGAAACCGGTAACCTTTAAATAGTCTAAACACATGTCTTGAAAATTTAATTTTAACGAAAAAAAGAAAGGCGAGAAAGTGAGGATAAAATTGGAATATATAATCTCAAAACTAAAGAAACTTTATGGAAATATCGTCCATTTTATTATCAAAATGTATGAACAACAAATACACTCGGATTTTATATTAACTTTAATAATCGTGCCATTTAACATCTGCACTGGTCCAGGCAGAGCTTCCGGTTAAAGCTAATTACTGCCGGACCGGAAACACCAAGGGTTGTTAGCGGCAAATAAAACTCCCATCTCCTCGGTAATAAAACCACTGCGTTATTAGCAATGCTTTCAGATATCATCAGTTAACAGACTCATGAATGCATTTATTGTCATAAAATAAAACTATGAATTTTAATGAGTGGGTTTATCAGTATAAAAAATCTATAATACCAGATATGTTTACCCTCAGTCAACACAAAGTAAAATATTTAGTTTGAAAATATTAGCAAAGGATGCTGAAGTATCTGGCGTTTAATTTAATTAGAAGGTTGTCAAAAAATCATGAAAAAGATAAATATTCATTTCTGAATTAAAAACAAAGATGAATTTACTTTCTTTAACATAAAGATTTCCCTTGACAATTGAGCGTATATTAAATAAATCATTAAAAGTTTTTAATTAAATAAAGTTTGAATATATAATAATACAATGTTGCGTTTACGTAGGTATGAAAATTAACCAAATTAAAACATTTGTTTAATTGATTAAAAAGTTCATTTAATACATTTCTATTCAATAATTAATTATTGGTTTAAGTCTTCAGCGAGAAGAAGTTTGCACAATTACTTCTTTCAAAATATCTGATTCTTTCAGTTTTATAAAAAGAATTTTTCTTAATATTGTAAATTCATATAAAACTTCCAACCGGATGGAGTGTTGATCGCCCATCTCCCAGTCTCAGATTAAGTTACTGAAGAAAATCTTTGTTTCTCTACTTAAGGCAAATATGAAGCAGCGAGGGAAAAATCACCCCCTACAAGGTTTATAATAATCATTACACTTTCCAGTGGGGGAATATTTATATTATTATTTGGACTAATCTCACAAAGACAGATGTTCTGCTTTACTAGACGCATATTCTGAGAAGGATTCTTATAGATAAGGGAAACCGAGTTTGGATCAATGGTTGTAATAATTCTTTTCGCTGCCGGACCGTTCGAAAGGTTCTACTCCGGAAACTCTGAAAGGACGTGGGCAACTGAATGGAGACCGGTATCGACCTAGGGCTAGGTTTGTAACCAGTCTACCCCTTATGGGAACTGTATACCGGTCTCTTGTTAACCCTGGACACAAGTAACCTGGGTTAAGCACCCATAAATCTAAGATTGTGTTCGTAGAGCAAAGGGTTTGTAAGATACAGTTAGTCCTCCGCAGTCTATTTAGTAGTGTGGAAACTGCCTAGAACCGTCTTGAACTAGATTGGTCTATAAGTCGCAATCACTCGTACCAAAACCGCGTCTGGTGGATTATTTCAGCAAAACTCGAACAGATAAATTTCCCAAATACTCATTTTATTCCTCAGTTAAACATTTATGACAAGTTTCTAATTGTAGTAATATTTTGTTTGTAATAGAAATGTTTATATATTCTGTAAATTACACGTTCTCTCACGCCTACTGACGCTTACTGCTAATTGCCAACTGAAGCACATGGAGCAATTCAATCAGGTCACACGATTAGACGGACCCCCCCCCTTATTCCCTGAGTAACAGTTGACACTATAACTTGACAGCTGAGAAGGGTTGGCTAGGTGGATTGTAGCCCAAGAAACGTCGATTCTTCTTGTAATTCCTAAGCTTTAAAGGTACATAAATAAAAATGCTGTTTTATATACTCAAATATATAATGCAATATGTGTGTGTGTGCGTGTATGTGTGAGTGTGTGTGTGTGTGTGTGTGTGTGTATGTGTGTGTGTGTGTGTGAGTGTGTGTGTGTGTGTGTGTGTGTATGTGTGTGTGTGTGTGTGTGTGCGCGTGTTTGTGTGTGTGTGTATGTGTGTGTGTGTGTGTGTGTGTGTGTGTGTATGTGTGTGAGTGTGTGTGTGTGTGTGTGTGTGTGTGTATGTGTGTGTGTGTGTGTGTGTGTGTGTGTGTGTGTATGTGTGTGTGTGTGTGTGTGTGTGTGTGTGTGTGTGTGTGTGTGTGTGTATGTGTGTGTATGTGTGTGTGTGTGTGTGTGTGTGTGTGTGTGTGTGTGTGAGTGTGTGTGTGTGTGTGTGTTGTGACTGTATAAATATAAGAAATAATATAATATTATTATATAATAATACTAAGCATGGAAGATAAAATCGGCTTCGTGAAAAAATATCAGTTGATGTTGAAATTACAATCAAATAAGTGAAAAAACATTCAATTGAAGGGCAAGAGGGAAAAAAGGACCAAGTCAGTATTATAAAACCTTTCAGGAGAGCACTTTTAAGATTGTTTTACATCCCACATTAGTACAAATTTTTCAAAATGATTAAAATACTTAGAAATATGCATTAGTTAATTTTGAACCAAAATATATTTTAAAAAACTGTTTCCCCTCATTTTATCAACATTATTAACATTTCCATTAGTTGCTACCAAAAAGAAGAGGGAAAAAGGGACTTTTACATGAAATTTAAGCATAGTTTCCTGTGGTGAGTTTGGAAATAAAGGAAATATTAAAAGCACAATCTTGTTGAAATCAATATTGTAATATGAATGTTATAAATCTATTTACTATATTTATTCTTCAGAATACTATGGGGTACTAATGGTACATTTCAAAAGGTACTTCCTAATGGTTTTAGTTACTTCTTCTTTGTTTTGGGTCTGTCATTCAGAATTTTTTAAGTAATTTTCTAACGATTGTTTTTTAACATACATTTGGTCACAGAAACTGCATGTATCCGTTCTAGGATACCCAAAGGAAATATTGTAACATGTATTGAAAATATTTCTGTATGAGTCAATAGAAAGCTGAACATTTGGGTTAGCTACTTTAAAAAGCTTGAACATTTTTCATACATTAAGATCTTCGGGTAGATATTTTTTTTTAGAGTCTTTAAGACAATAATGAGCGCCACGGCCATTGAATGGCTCTACATGCTCTTTTATGATAGCTTTCTTCAGATAGCTTATGGTTTCTGTTCAAATTTTTGCCTCGCTGGTCTTTAGGGGACATGCCACTCAATTTTAATGAGTTTATCAAGTACTCTACTTTTTTCTTTGACACCCCAAGAATTGCAAAGAAAGCTTTTCTGCAAACATCAAATTCGGTAGCCAATCCTTCTAATACACCTCTAACTTTGTATTTACACGATACATCCTTTAACTTGACAATTTCTATTCCAACCCTAGGCCTACGTTTTCGGACTGGTAAGATAGAAATCAAGCCACATAAGTAAGAGTTCTGTTCATTTTTGTTCTCCAACAAGTTAAATCTGCTAATTATACAATCCCTCACCTCAAAAGGTATTTTATCAAAGCTTTTTTTCTTGCATTTGCAATCGGATCCTTGTTCGCGACTCTGCACTCTGATTTTCTTCCCTACATCTCGCATTCTTCCAATCCTTTTCTTCGAAAATTTTACCCAATTTTAATTTAAGAAAAATTATTGTTTCTAAGCAAAAGAAATATCAATGAAAATAGCCTTTTTACATGTTTCGGAATGTTTCATGCAAATATAGGCCCGGTTTAGAAATGTAAACAATTACCCAAACAATACACAGACACTCAGACACGTACATCATTAACAAAACAGCTGCTGTATATTGTTATACCAAACACCAACAATTGTCAAATAAATGTACGAATGTTAAATAATGTTAACTAATATTTATATTGTATATTAAGAAGGCACTGTAGTCTTAAAACGAGTTTTTACGTCTTGTTGTACGGTTTTAAGCGCGCGTTTAGTCACTGGCTTGACCCATTCTTCCCACTAGGGCATTATTTTCAATATATTATTTAATAGTGACTAGACCCTTACTTTCCACAAACCTTTATATGAATGTGAAGTGTTCAGCCAGGTCTACCACAATCCAACAAAAAATACCTTTGTGAAAAAAGTGACTTTTTCCCTCCAACCCTTCAATTATTATTATTCTAATTTTCAAAAATTCTAATTCTACCCTTGTTATGTAAGTTGTAGAGTGTTTTTTTAAAGTCTATGGTGTTATATCTGAATATATATTTATTTATATATATTTAAAACCTCTTTCACTATCTAAAAGAGGTATTTAATATTTAAATAGACATAAATTTGAGAATATTGATCACTGAATTAGAAATTGTATAAACAGAAACTTACAGTTGGGTGAAATCCAGTTTAGGTTATATAGATGCTTGCTTGTTTACCTAACGTATAATTTAATAATTATACATTTTTTATTTGATTTAGGTAAGAATCTTAAGGATATGGGGATTACTTTATTCTAATTTTGGTTTATTATAGTTTGTGTACATTTTATCAAATTTTATTTGATAAAGAGATAAAGAGATAATAGTGTGTGTGTGTGTGTTTGAGACGGCCAAAACAGTCAAAAGTTGTAGATTTTGCAAATAGGAAAACTGATTTAAATTTCATTTTAAAAATTTTAAATTTGAAACAGTTGCAAATACTGTAGCGGGCAGGATAGGTTCTCTTATCTGGTTGAGTAATCAAGACCGATTTTGTCAACGAATCATAGCAAGTAGGGAATATTTTTTTTCATTATACAATATTATTATTAAATTAATTTTTGTTATTTATAAAAAACAAAATTCAAGAATGAAATTCAAAAACAATGGACCACCAAAGCTTAAGAAAATATCAAAACCAATAAAGGCAAAATATTGTAAAATAAAATTCATTAACAAGTCTATAACACAAAATTTGTAATTAATTATGATCCCAATAAATTGCTCCAAAAGTTATAAAATTGTCAAGTGCGGGAGGACTTTCAAATTTCAATAGGACACTCTATTTTTATGTTAAGACAAATGTATTTATAAATTAACAAACCGCGTTGCTGAGGTAAGGGGGAGTTCTCGATAGTACGGGAGAAGAAAATCAGCTTTCCTGAGAAACAGGGTTTATCCTGGAGATCTAAGCAGATTCCAAGATGCTGTTCCATGTCTAAACCAAAAACCTAGCACGTGGATATGGTCTGGCTTCGAGCGTACGCGTTTTCAAATTTTGAATTTTTCCTGTGTAATAAATTATAAAAAAATATTAAAGGCGGCCTTAAAACCGATCATTTGCGACTGCTATAAGTTTCAGACTCCAGGAAAACCATTTCAGAAAAGGAGAAGGTTTTTGGACAAAGTCTGAATTTTAATAGTCAATTAACCATTTATTAAATTCAGTAAATTTAGTAAAACTATAAATTCAAATTTATTTAAATAAAAATAATCAGTTATAGATAAATTTAATTGAAAAAATATATAAGAAAATGACTCTTCTTTAAATAGCAATAAAAATTGAGGTCATGAAATAGAAATTTGTTCAAATATAAAATGCAAGTTCTAAATCAAACGAATAGAACTTCATTCGTGTGAACACTTGAACATATATAAGTGTTATCCTATGTTCCATCAGGATATAACAAGTTATAACAAGTCAAAGATTAACAAAGTCAAGATACCACTATACAAAATTACTAGTAACATAATCAATTTAAATTCAATGCAAGTAAAAAATAAGAAAATTAGAGGAAAATCAATGATAAATGATTTAGTACCTAAGTTGATATAGCTTATTTTATGTCCATATAACTTATATTAAACAGCTAACGTTTAATATCTGTAAAGATGTATATTACGTAAAATTTGTTTAAAAATCTCTCAGATTTATGTTTGGGGGCACATATATGAATTAAAAATGAAGTCAGTAGGAAGTAATGTTGGCTATTACTTCTACATTTAATTATATGAACATAAAATAAAATAAATTGGTATAAATTACTCTTATGTTGTATTTAAATATCGATGTAAATTTATGCGTTGCCTTAGGTCAATGTTCTCAATGACTATAAATGGTTGAGAATTTTAAATAATAGTGTTAACAAAATAATTGATTGAACTTTATTTAACGATTACATGAACATGTGTGTGTGTGTGTGTGTGTGTGATAGGTTGTAATAAACTATCCTTAAATGCATGCAACTGCATAATTCATTTTCTTTAAGAACATACAATTTTGAAATTCTGAATTAAACCGCTAGAGATTGCTGTTGTGTCAGAACACAATAGAACCACTGTAAATCCAACGTCGCCAGTTACGTTACAACAATGAGGTGACGTCATTTTAATGGACCGCAAGCCACAAGTCAGTCTCAACTGACTGCAAGATGGGGCGAGGCGGCTTCAGGGCTGTCATAAAGCTAAGATAGTGTTACACAAACCAAAATGTCAGGACAAAATGTAGAAAATATTTGCATTTAGAGGACTTAGATCGCTCTGTCTGCTCTTTCATTATGTTTAATGGGATTGTTGAAATCAAATTGTATGGAATACATATTGGCCTCCAGAGGCAAAACCTTGCTTTACAAATTGCAATTACTATTTACGTATATTTTGTTTACTGGATAAATTAGAGAAATGACACAGACCTGTTTACTATTAAAGGATGCAATATATTCATCATTTAGTAACTATATTTTTCAACTTGTTTTCGGATCATTGGGCAAATATTCAGTTCAAACAACACAGAAACGTTTAAAAACTTGTAACGTGTAGCGCATACTTTTCTTGTTTTATTTGCATTTGTTCATTGTGTAATGCTCCAGTAGTGTCTAAGGGATATCCTTGTCTAATTATCCTGTATGTAAATCATACTGGCATATAAATTGTAAAAAGCTATTACAATACGTCGATTCAAACGGGGTTTTATGAGTATCAAAAAAAAAACAATCTCCAAAGACCAGGAGAATTAAATTTGGTCTCCACGCATTTACTGTTTAATATATACAAGAGACACAACCAGGTTTAATTTTTAATATAAACAAAACCAACAATTTGTCTACTTTATGTAATTATAATACTGTGAAAGGTTTTTAATCTTTGTGGGACACAAGCTATCATGAATCTTGGTGATTACTGATTGTAATTATATAATATAAATTAGGTAAAATAATTATTTTACCGTAGTAGGAATTAACTTTTAAAAAAACAATTTGTTACTTATCTCTATTGACAGTGGTAATACTAATTTTGTCTTTTCTTTAAGTTTATTTGTATATTATATAGTTTTATTATATTATCATTATATATATTAAATATAATAATATATCTTACAATAAAGTAAATAATAGTAAACTATTTTATTTTTACAATTTTTTTTAAACAGCTCGCATGCATTGAAGTGACTGTCTGATATTGTTTATAATATATATTCATTCCTCTAACAGATAACATGTAGAGGGCTTATGTTATTGTTTTAATAACTTTTGGAGAAGCATTTCGGAGAACTTTTAACAGTAGAACTGCACCCTAAGAAGAGTATTTTGGTTCCTAGATGACTAAATAGATTTTCCAAAGCAAGTCGATGCTAGCCTTAAAACCATGATACTCACCTCAGAAATGAAGGCCTACATTGCCCAACCAGGCAGACACTTGTAATAATATAACTAATGTCATGATTACCATCTCTGGAAACAAACACAAGGTACTAAGACACCTAAATAAAACTAACCAAAAATTAATTATTTCCCAAAGCAATTTATTAATACCAGTCTTCATATTAAGTTTTCACAAACTCCTTACTTTTCTACTTCTCTAGGTATAAAGTTAATATAACATATTCTGTACCCTTTATACTACGAATAGTACAGAGCCATTGGTGTAAGTGTGGAAACGCGAGGGCCCCGCTGCTTCTAAACACAACGGATTTATTTAAAAGCGATACACTTTGGATATTAAACCAGAAGCTTTGCATTTACTCCATTATTCATCTAATAAACAAACTCAATATTAGCTGCACCCCGAAAGAATTACCTTGCTAAGAGGGTGGCACAACAAACATCCCCTTGAATTATTGCCTTCCTTCCTTAGTTTGGATATCGATTTCAAATAAGTCTTACACGTTACACAAAGAATGTAGTTAATGTTATAGTTCTGTATCACTGCACTAGATGAACATCGCCACTGGCTACAATTACTAACTATTATTTTTAAGAAACACACTAAACTCTTGCCGATTGTCAAGCACAATATATTCTTAGACTGGATGATGACTCAACCCCTTATTTACAAATCTCAAGAATTTGATATTGTTCCTTTAATATTGTCTGTAAGTACATTAGCATTATTAATTGACAAAAGAACTTGAGATGCAAGTAAGGTAGCTTGCCGTAGGAGTAGAAAGGATTCGCGGCTCAAGCCGTTCCCCACAAGGTGCTTAGCACTGCGTAAATGTCGTAAAACTCAGCGCGTCTGTACGATTCTCACGTCCGGGTAATATTTGTCATGTGACAGTCACGTAAAGAAAGAAGCGTCCCAGTCACGTAAAGCGAGGAACTTGTTACCGGCGCACCGTGACTTTGTGTCAACAATAATACGACAGCGTTTTCGGAAAGAAAACATTTGTCTTAAGTATTAAACTTGTACATTGCAATCTCAGTTTCTGTTTAAAAAAAGCTCAACGTTGACAAAATTTTCACTACCATAATATTTATATATATATAATAATAAAAACCAATAAAAAAAGTATGTCCTACACTCCCAGTAACAGAATTTATAAAATTGAATGCTGAGACGGTAATAAAATATACATTGGCCAAAAAAGAAGGAAACTTATGTTAAACCAAACATTTATAGCTTAACACACACACATACACACTCTCAAAACACAACTATACATTCTCCATATTAAGAGACATAAAACCTAACAAGATTCATGATACTAGTAAAGACTTAATACATGGGATAAATGTGGTATAAACAAACATAGGTTCCATTTACAATTTAATGTGAACTTAAAAACTACTACACAGGATAAAAACGTGCTATACATAAAATTATATCTAACTTTTTCTAGGAGGCGACAGGTAGACGGCTGGGTGAGGAAGTGTGAAATACTGAGGTGTTATGGAGGATCGAGAAAGAAGTGAAACAAAAAATAGAACAGTACCGTTATATAGGTTGTGCGGAGCGCCGTGAAGGGGAAAGCGGCGACGGAATGGGGGCAGCCGCGATTCGAGGTGTAACTGGCGACCGATCAAACATTGCACCATATTGTGCGAAATATGTGTATAGGAACGGTTGCACACGGGCCATAAAACGCCGACAAAACGAGGAACGTAACAGTTTGCGATCAGTCATCCACATATCGCTGATAGCTCGCCGACTGGAGTTGTGGAGTTGTAAGCAATAGGTGGTAGTTGGTGCGTTCACACGGAGTGGCCGTTTTCAAAGCTTAAACCCAGAACGCGCCACAAGTCTTTGCAATGACCCAGGACCGGCACTTTCGGCATTTGCGGCCGTTTGTCGCGTCTCGACTCTGCTCGAAATCAGACGTCTTTTTTCACTTCTGCTGTTTTGCTCTAAACAAAGTGTTCCTCTGCCGCTGAAGGGTTTATAATCTAAGGGGAGAGTAGGCCTGTGCGGTAAAATCAAGGAGTAAGTGAATATTCCAACAAGCATTTAAAATTCGAAGCCTGGAAGGATGCTGCTTCTGCAATGTATACAGATTATGAGCAAATGGAGGCTAAATTCAAGACAGATGACAGCTTTTATAGGATTGCTAACGCGTCAAAAGAGGGAATATAGTGGACAAAATAAAATATTTTTAGGGTTGATAACGTAACATTAAAAGGAATTTAGGAAGAAAAATACGTAAGTAAAATATAACACTCAAACGTTCATTGTACGATCTTTCAGACAAACGGTAATAAGTAAAAAAAAAACTTTCTTCATCTCCCCTTAGCTCCGCGTGAAGTCGGTAAAACTCACTCGATATAAGCCTGGAAATCAAGTGGTAAATTTAAAAATATTATAATAAATTTAATTTATTGTCTTTTTTATTGTTTATTTTGTAGCATAAGGAAGCAGATGCATGATATAATTGAGTCAAGCAGGTGACTAAAGCGTTATGATAAAGAGTTGGCTTATATAGCGAAGAGTTATATATATATATATATATATATATACATATATATATATATATATATATATATATATATATATATATAATGTATAAAAAAACAACATATTCTACTCAGCATACAAAATATTTCTCTATTTTACACTATTGCCATGCCTTATCGACCCTCTGTGGAACCTAAATTAGTTTGCTAGAGGATTACGAGCGAGCTATAGTAAAGGCTAGGCGGGTTTTGTAAGCCCAGATGCGAAAAAAAAAATCTATTTACCGTTAATATGTCATAATTTTACAAAGGGCAAAATCTAACAAGCCAACAGATCGAACAGACGTCTCATGCAATTTTTTACATTATTAAAGTAGTTAAATTTAAATCTCTTGCATCTATTAGTTATAAAGGCATGGCGCCAATAAGAAATCAGAACGTCTGAGTTCAAATATGATGTTGGTAACTAAAGTACGATGTATGTGTCTAAAGTTCCAATTATGGGGTTGTAACTCCAAGAATGGGGCTATAGTTCTAAATAAGGTCTCGTAACTCCAAGTATGAGGCACGTAACTTCAAGTATGGGGCCCGTAACTCCAAGTATGGGGCTGTAACTCCAATTATGGAGATGTAACTCCAAGTATGTGGCTATAACTCCAAGTAGGGGCCCGTAACTCCAAGTACAGGACTGAAATTTCAAATAGAAACCTAACTCCATGTATGGAGCTGTAACTCCAGGTACGAGGCTGTAACTCCAAGTAAGGGTCTGAAACTCCAATTAGAAACGTAACTACATGTATGAAGCTGTAACTCCAAGTATGAGAAGTAGGTCCAAGTCTAGGGCTATAATTCAGAGTGCGAGTAACATTTAAAAATAATTGGATACAACATATCATTACACGTTGAACGACTCCAAAATATGAGTTATTGTAATAGTTTATTATTTTCTAAAAGATGAAAAGTTGAAACAATTTTATAACCTATAAATTTTATTTCGCGTAGAATTGGATGCAAAACCTCCAGCGAGAGGTCCTACAGCCCATCCGCAGTGAAGGCGACCAAACTATTATCATTTCTCTAATCTATAAAGAGCGATCTGCTTAAATATCCAATTTATATTAAAACTCACTTATTCAAGTAATAAACCATGGTCAAATAAAGTTTTCTTTGTACATAAGTGTTAGTTAAATATATAACGTTGTAATTTTCTTACCAGCTTTGTAAATACTCATTGTAAACGAATAATCAATATATATATATATATATATATATATATATATATATATATATGTAGATTATGCAACACTGTTTTCTTGTATACACTTATCACATTCACTTATGTACTTAAACAAGAATCTTACTTGGTATTTATGTGAGCTAACTTTCAATGGCTGGCTTTGCCGTCGTCCTCTGGCATACTGAACAAGGTTGTAGAGTGCGAGCTGAGAGGATTTCCCGTTGACCTTGGTGTACTTTTATGTTCTATTTTTAGATTCACTGCACTGTGCGAGTTTTTAACGTTTGTATTGGGGTTAATATTGTCTACTAGATTGGATAAAAAAAACGATAAATTATTCAATCTAAATTATTCATCTGGTAATTAATTGTATTATATCAATTACTTCCAATACATTTTCCCTTATAACGGTGTCAAGTGTCTATGGGTCGAGAAGGTTATTATTCAAACTTCTGTGTGAGGGAGGGAAATCTTAAAATATCGTTTCGTAGTCAGCTGTGGAAAGTAATTTTCCTGACGGGTGTGGTACACTATACAAATATTTATGTTTAATAATACAAGGTAATTTAGAATAAATTTGCATGATTCAAGAAACAAGCCTAGAGATCTTAGCCAATCTAGAAATTTTACTCTCGCCTCCGTATAGCCAAGATAATGGGTCAATCTTCTTACTTTTAACGTGTAAATAATACACTTAAAATGTTCAACTTCTACCAAAATAGTTGCCAAATAACGTTAACCTAATTATATTTAGTACACAAGTACAAACATTAAAAAAAAAAAATATATTTTCAATGCATCAAATGAAAAACAATAAAACAAGGTTCGTCACAGGTGGTGAGTTCGCACGGCTCATCGGTAAGGAAAGATACTAGTAAATAGAACTAGTGGAACGGAAGGCAGTTCCGAACCTGGTGCTGGAAGTTATTAAGTGATAACAATATTTTACTTTTACATTATGTAACAAGGAAATGTCTAGAGAAATGTAAATAGTATAAAAACACAATTACTGTACAGAGCAAGAACTGTAAATACATAGAGCGAAAACTAACTTCTTTTGGAATGCCTATAAATTTGAATATACGGTCAAAAGAGCAAAATCTTTAAAGATAAGGAAAAATAGAGAAAATGTCATTTGTCAACGAACATTTTCTCTGTTTACTTGCTTTTTGGAATATAGCGACGCCTACAAAAACTTATTGGATGGATGTAAACGTACAATTTTGCGTCAGTACAAATTCAATCAGGTTATGCTAAGAGTCGCATCAAAGTGAATTAAATGATAACATATGATTTCATATCTCACCTGATTTTATGTTATACAATATATTATAAATCAACAGGTAAGTGATAACAAATACACAAAAACCTCTTAACCACAAACTTTCTTTGTTTTACCCTTATGTACATTTCAGTTACCAGGTAACCATCCTCAGAGGGATAGCATTCAAATACTGATTAACGCTACAAAAATACCTTATTTATAATCTACGGAGCTACTTACAATCCTCCGACTGTCACAGCCCCACCTCTTAGAGGTTTTGAGGAATTATTAAATTCAACCACAGTATATTCCTAATAATAGAGGTTTTAGTGTACTTATTATTAAATTCAACCACAGTATATTCTTAATAAATAGTAAGGTATGTGATGTTACGTTATTTATTAAACATTGTGGAAAAAATTATAATTATATAGTTTTGATCAGTTAATGAACATAATAATAACCTGGATAGATATCAATACAAATAATTCAATATAACGATAATAATAAGTTATGTACTTTTATTCTAATGTTGTATTTGAAACTTTTTTATCCGCATCTGATAAAAAATGTTTAGGTAGTTTCTAATTACGCATAATTAAATGTTTTTCTCAATTAAAATTTTCTGAAGATATGGCTATAAAAGATTTCACTTTTGTCGCCACTCCCCCGAGCGCCACAACCTAATTTTATTACTCCCTGTCAATATGAATAATAACGTTTAAGGAAAAGTTAAATATAAATGTTACCTGCAGGGACATTACATCCCTCCAAAGTTTGTGTCTGAGTGTTGATCAGTGTTAGAATGAATGTGTCTTCCATTGAAAAAAACTAAACCCTACAAAATAAAATTGATTCCTAGAAGACCCGAATGTTTTCCCTTACACTAACAAACATTTTAATCTTATCTATTTGAATAGATCAAAATCGCATTTGCCTTGTATACTATCAAGGATAGAACATGCAGACTAATTATGCCTTAATGAATGTATTTGAGATTAGAAAACACACAGTAAAATTTGCCCAATGGAGAACACAATGTATACGACAATGATCTCAGTTTACGTGTATAAATCGTAAGAGTTGTTTCTTATTTTATTTTGTTATGTGCGTGTAAGTTCTGTGTTTCGTGTTTATTGTGTGGTGAAATTTTTAAAAATAGCTGAGCACGCAACAGGTGCACTCACGATATCTACCCAAAATTCTTCTCTATCTTTGATACCTTCACTATTGATTACCTTCAGATATTCATCGAACACCTGACTTCGATACTCCCATCACTGGCGTAAACATCTAGCAACGATGTTAGGCAAACATAAAGCGCCAAACTTCAGAAGCACAAAGGGTTAAGCCTAGGTTTTGCCACTATCCCAATAAATAACTTCATCTACGAATAAACCACTATTTTAAACTTTACATCCATTCCTTCCCCGTTGTTTGCCAATATTTTATCATTACTCCTTGCGTGAGTGTGCTGAAACCTCTTCCGAAAGTCTTAAGTCTTTCTGTTTCTCTTCTAATTATGTTGTTCTATACTGAGAATAGTTTTACCCCACGATTTTTCTCTTCTGTTCTTCTAGTTTAAATAATGCTTTATTATTTTTTATTCTTGTCCAATAAGAATACAGTTCCTTAGATTATATTTCTTCATTCATTCCGCTTGGTTCCGTCCTGTCTGATCAGTTTCATCTCGCTGTATGAAAGGTACAGTCCAATACAGCATCAATTTCAAACAGCGTCAGGTTATTCGATTAGCTTAGTTGTACTAAGTCGTTGTGAATATTGTAGAGTTGTTACCCTTAACTTGCTGCTACAAGTAAGTTAGGCAATTGCTGAGGGGTTGTATATAGAAAGAAAATGTCACAACATTATTCTCTGAGAGTTAGCGATTTATACACTTGACCTTCTCTATTATTTCTAATAATTAATCACTTTCCAGAATATATGATAAATAAATAAATAAATATATATATATATATATATATATATATATATATATATATATATATATATATTTATATATATTAAACAATATAGATTATTGTAATTTTCATTCCTGATGATGTTGGTACTGTTTACCAACGAAAAGCTTTTGATATAAATTATTAAATATTCTTGTATTTGAATATCCTATGTTGTTTTAAATTATTAAATATATATATATATATATATATATATATATATATATATATATATATATATATATATATATATGGTTAAATAATACCCGCATAAACATGAATATTGCATTTTATTTTCCTTTATATATTTTAAGTATCAGCATCATGAAAACTTGTCAAGTACCAAATAGTTCTATGAATAAATCTGGACTACAAAGCAGAAAGCTTTAACTTTGTAAAAATGTATATAGAAAAAACAAAATCCAATATTCTTGTTTATGAGAGTGTTATTTAAACAAACACACACACACACACACACATCGACGTCAATCTACACATACGTCAGCTAAATAATTACTCATATTTTTATCCTTTTGTTCACTTTTCTGTCCGCAGTATGGACATAGATAGATTTAAAAAAAAGGAAAAGAATGTGAGTAATTGTTTGACTCCGGTGTGTGTGGATTGTCTTCAATGGGCTGAGGGGTCTTCTTTCCTCTATATATAGGAGCAGAGTTGTCTTCGTTATTCATTGTTAGATTCCCTTGTCAATGCTAGATGAGATTTTATACCTTGCAGAATAAACGGATGTACTCTAGATAAAACTATTCATCTTATTTTTCCATCCGTGAAGGAATACTTATCAGCGTGTGTGTGTGTGTGTGTGTGTGTGTGTGTGTGTGTGTTTGTGTTTGTGTGTGTGTGTGTGTTTGTGTGTGTGTGTGTGTGTGTGTGTGTGTGTGTGTGTGTGTGTGTAAGTTATTAACTTTTATTGCAACTAAAACGACCGTAACTGTTAGAGCTTTAACAAAAATTCCCCATAGTAACTTATTATTCAAACTTAAAGTAAAGTTGTACATAGTTAATAGTAAGTTGTAAATAGTAGGGTGCATACATGTGGACAAAGTTAGTTAATTATTTGTCTTTGTGTCACTAAATGCCAAGTCATGCGTAATGCCTAGTAATGAAATGCTTTGAAAGTTTGCAATCACAATTAAAGTTCGCCTAATTATCTCAAAAATCAGCTTATTGGAAAAGGAATCGTTTATATATGAACTGTAAATGGCACAAGTGGCTCTCTGACTAGTCAAGCAAGTGTTCTGTTTAAGGAAGGAGTCAGACCTTACCTACGCAGCCATACCTGATGCTACATCCTTGTTCCAGTCGTACGTCACTTCTATTACTACTATTCTAGTTATATTGTTGAGTGTAGAATATACAGATTATTTAGAAGAATAATCCAAGCGATTAAAAATTATTTTAAATGTCGCGTATAAAAAAATATAGTCAACACTTTGAAAAAATTTACAAACACAATCTCAACTTACAAACATACGAACTGTATTATGTTATAAAACAAAGCACTTTTTTACATTTCGTTTATGCGTTTAAGTGGATACGCCTATTTCTTTTATAAAAAATCAGAGACTGGAATATAGTGATAGGACGTGGGTCCAAGTCCAATGATAACATTTCCGAAAAGATTGAAAGAAAATGCCACCATGATATCAGGATTTATGCTTGCAATAGGCAGTATGAAGCAGAACAACGCTCAAACCTAATCCAAATTGGTTTTGAATCGGAAACAGAGACAAACAAAAACAAAACCACTGTTGTAAACTCGTTTGAGTCAAGTTAGGGAGGAGTAAAGCGAGTAAGTTTAGTATAACAGCAACATTAACAAGTCCTCATCGAACTAATTACACGTAAACTCCTTTCTTACTTCCGACTCTCGCTAAGTTCACCTCATGCCTGTAAAGTATTTACAAACTTTGCGCAAACATTCTCATTGCATCTCTAGTTCAAACAGTAACTCGCACGTACTTTGTTTGGGCTTTATTGTCATTGTGTTTGCGAAAACTTTGTGAAAGTAAAGACATACAAAAGTACTATGTTTAGAGATCTTGAATGTTTGCATAAATCAAAGCTGTTAAATTTTCAGAGTAATAAAAGCTAAACAGACACTTTTACTCATTATTATTATTATACCCTGAACCCAGGCTGCAAAGGAGGCTCATATTATAGAACTTACAGAATGTTTATCGTAATGCGCTTGTGCGCCTGCTTTAGTGTGTTTTTGTTTGTTATATTTTAAAAACCGATTGTTTTTGTGTCTGTTAATAAATTATCAAATTACATTGTTTTTTCGTTAATTGTCCGTGGTTCCTGCTCTCAAGGTCTCTAGGGTTGGGTTTATGCAACCCCTAGGGCCAAGTCCCAAGTCTGAATCTCCGTCCCTTAGGTAAGGTTTACTGAGAGTAGATAAAGGTCCGATTGCTCTAATTAGACCGAACTTGTCAGACGGGATAGTTGTACTGGTCCTTAATAATGCTGGAAAAGTGGTTGAACCGCAGTGTCTGATTGGAGCAATAAACTTGGAATAATAAAAAGCAGATGCAACTACCAAGAAGTCTTTGTAAGGGTCAGGTATTCCCCATAAAAGCTGTCTCCATCAAACCTATCCACATTTATTATATATTACAATGATGCAGACATTTATTGCTAAAGATGGCCAGTAGTACTGATTTATCTTTATTAAAAACGGCAGACGATTACATAGTATAGAAATTAAAACGCTATAGTTCATTTGGATATTTTAAACGTTAGGAGTAATATAATACTTCGTACCTGGTTGGCAGACATCTTTCTTTACTGCAATTTATTTCAAGTAAGTGTTATTCATGGTATAATATATTTTTACTACCAAGATAACATGTCCTACCATTAAGTAATTCCTACGAATAATCTTACATAATTCCATTGGCTCTTCCTTATCTTTCCCTTGTAAAGGAGTATAATCATCTGGGAGTAAGGGAGTATACTCTGGATAGACGGATCTTAATTACCCTAATAGAGAGTGATTTTACTACAAGAGCGCGGGTCTCGTTCATGAGGCTTTGATTCCCATTATACAATGTTCCAGGAAACTTTAGGATCATACCTCAGTCCTATCCATGTGCACAACCTTTTCCCACCCTTAATAGGCAATTCTAGCCATAGAGTCTAACTGCCTTAGGATTTCAAACAAAGTAACAAGTACGCGTAGGTGTCAGATATTGCTACTTGTAAAATGAAATTTGAAATCAATTAGATAATGGATTAACTAGTGCATGATATTACTTAGGGTAACACTCATTGTGCATAACTTACATATTACAGTTTCAGATACGTAGTTCCCAATCAGTTTTACTTTAAACACATTTCTTCTACTCACATTAAAATCTCCCAACAAATATTTCCTGCCGTGCAGGAACGTTCTGCTTAACGTCATCTGTGCTCTAACGTTAACAATTTGTGCAAATGTGAGCGATATAATTGTTTCCGTGTTTACGTCATCCCCAGAGCTTGCTTGAAGCTCTCTCGTTAGCCGATTGTTTACACTTTGCCTGCTTAACATGGTGTTGTCTTTAAAGCCGCTATCACTTGCTCTACAACCCTGTGTAGATATAATGTTTCTTGTGAAAACATTGTAATAACAATAATGTATACATAGACACAATTTCCAATAAAACACTGAACGTTATATAAAAAAATAAAAGCAACACTATCGTAAAATTAAATTTAGGATTAATAATACACTTAAGTTTACGGTAAACAAAATTAAAGGATTTGTAAGATATGTTCTTAGGAATATAGGGAGGTTTTAGTTTTGAAGTATAGAATTCAAGTGTGCAAGTTCGCTTTCACATTGTAGACATACTCAACATGTATCTCGCGAAACATTTATATTTGCCGTCACAGATTAAGATTTTATAAAATTTCTTCGGGGTTAAAACAATCTGTCGGTATAACAAAAAACTCGCGCCCTCTCCCTAGCAGAACTATTCCCGTTCGACGGTTTTTCAACGCCAACAAACAAGACCTTCGTGAGGCTTTAATCGATTCAGTTTAAACAAACAACTCCCTCCGGGATAATTCCACCGTAACTCTCTGAGCTGTTCAACGATAATGACTTTGTAACTCGGAGTTCTCTCTTTTGGTCTTAATTATCGAAAGCATTTGTGTACTGTACACAGATTTCGTTCAATATAATCGGTCTCCATTTTGAGCATTATTTCTCTTTGCTTTGGTCTCAGATAAATTTGTTGTTATTAACTGACAAAATTTCATAATTTGTTCGTCGAAAATGTTTTACTTTAGAAGAGGTAAATCATACAGGATTGTAGTGTTATTAAGCTACAAACTACCTTTTGACAGTTGACCATCCCTTTATACTCGAAGCTGGAATAGGGCTTACACTATAATATAGAAGGAGGGAGTTTGACTAGGCTGACAGAATTGGACTACTTCTATAGCGTGATCGTAAGAGCCAATAAGAAACCGATGTAATAGATGGTTTATTAATAAATAATATTTGTAATAATTTTAATAAGATATAAAGAATAATACTCGACGGAGGCAAAAAAGAGGTCATCTGGGCCGACCAAGCGATCTAATACTATTCAGGCTCTCCGCTGAAGTTTGCTATCTGTGATAGAAAGGCTCAAGTAAAAAGAAGTGCTCCCTGTTAGTAATAAAATCAGCCCAAACTCTTAAAACCAAATGTACTGGTTTAGTTCTCGAGGCATAAGTCACACACGTTTTTATACATCTACAAAAAAAGCCAACTCCAATAAGAGCATAGAAACACTTAATATTCCTCTGACATGCTCCATTTTCGTCCTCATCCGCTCATTTACAGCCCTAACAACAAAAACAGTGTTCCCAAATTTCTACCCACATCCAGTGTCGCAGATACGGCTCACCGACATCTCCTTCTCCGACTGACTAAGGGCTCCACGATTAGAACAAAACAAAAACAATGTACTTACATACTTGGCACGCTGTGTCTAAGCTTTAATATTACAATAACTAAACTCCTGTATTGAACTGAATGGACGCTGCAAATTTTCAAACAGTCTGTTCATAATTGGCGGGACATTAAAAAATTCCTTCATCCGTACTAATTCAGTTATTGCGATTGATTTGCCCTAAGTGCTTGCAATACTCATTTTTGTCACTGTAATTCTATCGCGGACAGATTATAATGGACGTAATGATCCGTTGTACTCGCAAGTTATATTTGTCATTTATGTTCTCTTCATAAAAACAATTTATAAAATGTTGTAAATTTACATATAAACCTACTGGTTCATTTATGTAGAGCTGGTTACAGGCCATGGGAATCTGAGCTGGTTCCAATACAAAATTAGAAAATCTAGGTCCCCTGTGTGCAAGAGATGCGACGAGGACCAAGAGGAAAACCCAATCCACGTACTCTGTGAGTGTCCTGCTTTGGGAGCTGCAAGCAGAAAGTGTTTTGGCTGGCAGGTATGTACATCAGAGGATATCAGAAGATTTAGCATCAGGTGGGTACTTGATTTCTGCAAAGAGGTAGGTATCCACTAAGCCATTCCTGTGGTAGGGATGGGAAGAGAATACAAAGGCCACAGCTAAGTGCTCTACACCGATTAGGTCCCTCCGAGTTTTAATAATAATAAAATAATTGGTTCATTTGAAAGGCCTATTTGTTTATTTATTGTGGGTGAAGATATTTTACACGCTCACAGACACACACAATGTGAATAGTTTATTAAATAAAATACGACACGAGACGGTGGTTTAATACTATTTTTTGTTTATTTAAAGATGAAATAAAATTCCATAGTAATTTAGTCAGTAAAAGTTATTTTTCATAACCTGAGTAGAAATAGGGGTTGAAAAATTGGTTACAAATTTTTTGGCGTTACCAAGGTTTGAACCCGGGCCCTTCAGGATAGTAGTTGAGTATTCTTTCTATTTGATCACTTTACTTTTAATAGTGCCTGAACTATAATAAACATTATGTCCGTGATAAACAAAACAATAAATAGGCTACGACTCACAATTATAAAACTTTATTATCAGACGCGTTTTAATAACATTATTATTTTTTTTTTTTTTTTTTTTTAAACGGGTCATTTCTGACCAACCATTAATTTACATTTGATAATTAGATTTTAGCTTTTATTACAAAGAATCCATTGATTTCTATTGTATCTTGTTTGATGTTGGAAGCCAACCGGCGTGAGGAAGAGTATTGTTGTCACTCTTGTCGTTCAACGAGTTCAAATGGTTTTGTCCTTTTGAGTCGTCTTGTCAGGTGTTTGTTGTCGAGAAGTCTCAGTGCCTCAGGATTTTCGTGTTGAGTGAACCGATTTACGTGTTTGATGGCGTTCTGTTTTATGACTTCCTCGACCATGGGTACACCAAGATCGCAATGCAAGTCACTGTTACGCACATACCAAGGAGCGTTGGCGATGTTTCTTAGTACTTTGTTCTGGAAGCGTTGTATCCCTTGTATGTGACATTTGCTGGCACAGCCTCAAAGCTGTATACCATACGTCCAAACCGGTTTGAGGATTTGGTTATATACCAATTGCTTGTTGTATATTGATACCCGTGAATTTCGACCGAGTAGCCAATACATTTGCCTGTAGCGAGTCTGGAGTTCTGTGAGTTTTATTTTGACATGCTCGACCCATTTGGCTTTTGCATCAAGATTCATGCCGAGATATTTAGCTGAATCATGATATGGGATAACACTTCCATTCATTTCGAGCCTCTGAGGGTTTGGGATCCTCTTGTTGGTAAAGTTCACATGGACTGCCTTCTGGCCGTTGAGTTTGATGCGCCATTTCTTGGTCCAAGCCTCAACTGAATCGTTTGATCTTTGTAAGCGTGTTGTCGATTCTTGAACGGTTTTCGCTGTCGCTGCGTTTGCTGTGTCGTCTGCGAAAGTGGCCGTGATGACGTTGGCTGTTTGCGGAAGATCACTGGTGTACAGCAAGTACAGGATTGGTCCCAATACGCTGCCTTGTGGGACTCCAGCTTGAATTTCCTTGAAGTCAGAATACGTAGATTCGTGGTTTACTCGAAACAGTCTGTTCGATATGTACGATTTCAGTAGATTCACAAACTGGGCTGGCAGAAACATGTTGAGTTTGTGAATCAAGCCTTCATGCCAAACTTTATCGAAGGCTTGTGAAACATCCAGGAAGACAATCGAGCAGACCTCCTCACCTTCCAGTGCTTTTTCAATGATGTCAATTAGTCGATGCACCTGTTCCACCGTAGAGTGTCCTCGCCTGAATCCAAATTGATGGTCGGGCAGTAAGTTCTTTTCCACGATGATAGGTTTAAGCCTGTTGAGAAGCAGCTTTTCAAAGAGTTTTGACATTATGGGTAGAAGTGATATCGGCCTGTACGACTTGACCTCTGTTGCTGTTTTGCCGGGTTTCAGGATCATGATCATCTCCGCCACTTTCCATGTTGCAGGGACGTGCATAAGTCTAAGGGACGCATTAATTAATAATAAAAACATTTTTAGTCCTTTTGTTGTCAGTTTTTTCAGCACTAGTCCAGTGATTAAATCGTATCCTGGTGCTTTCTTCGGGTTCAAGTTGTATTTTAGTTCCCGTTTAAGCTCTTTTATTGTCACTTTTTTAATAATTTTAGACTGATTATTAGTGTTTAGGTGAAGTTCTTCTTCATTCGTGGCTTCATTCGGCTTGAAGATGTTTTCAAGATGATCTCCAAACGTGTTAGCTTTTTCTTGGTCCGATCTTGCCCATTCATTGTTCTCTTTCAGGATGGGTGGTACATGATGGATTTTCCTTTTCAGTCTTCTCGTTGTTTTCCAGAGGGAATAGTTAGTGTTTTTGTCTGCAGACAGATTCTCGAGGAAGGAGTTTGCAGAGTCTTCTCTCAGTTGGTGGATCAATCTTTTGATTTGTTGGGATTCTCTATTGAGATGATTTTTAACGACGGGATCTCTTGTACGCTGCCATTTTTGCCAGGTTCTTCTTTTGTTCTTTACTAGGTTTCTTACTTCCATAGGGTAGTTGTATCCAGGTGTTTTATGAGTAATTGTTCTAGTGTTATCCCACACTGCTTGTTGAATAAGACTGGTAAATTTTGTCACCCCCTCGTCAAGATGATCCCCAGTAGACAGGTCAATGTCGAGGGTAATCCCCTGATCTAGTTGTAATTTAAAACTTTCCCAATCCGTAGTTTTATTGCATAAAGTCGGTTTCGCTGGCTTTTTGATGATAGTTTCGCTCAATGTCATGATGATCGATAAGTGATCCGAGTCCAAGTCATAGCTGTCCTCCAAGGTAATGAAATTTGCCGCAAATTTTCTGGTTATGAAAAAATCCAGAACGTCTGGGGTCTTGTTTCTGTCTGTAGGCCAGTAGGTCGGTTTCCCAGTTGAATGTACTTTACATCCAGTTTTTCTATTGCATTTTTAAGTTCTCTCCCTTTTGTATTATACAATCGGGAACCCCATAGGGAATGTTTGGCGTTAAAATCGCCTCCAAGGACGAATCTCTCTCCTAGATGTCGGATTATCATTGTGTAATCGTCTTCTTTTAGGTTATGTTTCGGGTGGAAGTAGACTGCTCCCACTTTGAAGTTTTGTTTCATTGACGAAATGCTTAACACTGTCAGCTGAGCTTCCTCTTTTCGAATGTTGAGATCCTCATTGTACTTCAGGTTGTTTTTGATGAAGATTGCACTTCCTCCATGTGCCCGATTGTCTGGGTGAGTGGTATGGTGGGTATTATATCCATTTATTTTAATGTATTGTTGGTTAGAGAGATGAATCTCTGAGATGAAACAGATGTCAATTTTATTTTCATAAAGGTAGAGTGAGAATTCTTCTTTGCTGTTTAGAATGCCGTTTGCATTCCAGGTACCAATAAGTATGTTTGTATGATCCATACTTATTTTTTGGATTTGTTTTTATTGGCTGGAATCTTACTCCCGAGGGCATTTAATTTGTTTGATAGCGTTCTGTTTGATCTTTCTAAGGTCTCAAACTTCTGCATCATGCTTTTCATCATACTCAGCACCTCATTGCTGCTGGTGTTTTGATTAGTAGTGATGTTTTGCTCATTTGTACTTTGTCTGTTGCTGCTCAGTGCTTGGGCATAAGTCAGGTTCTTGGCAGTTCTTGGGTCTGTCAGTTTCTGTTTCCTTGCCGCGTTTCCTGCTGTTTCAGTGTGTACTGGTTTTTTGATGAGCTTTTCACGCATTTGTTGGAGTTTGATTGGTACTTCACATCCCCTGTAGTTGGCCGGGTGGTTACTTCCACAGTTAGCACATTTGGCGTCTACATTTCTAGGTTTCGTACAATCTATAGTAGGGTGCTTGCCTGCACATTTAACACATCTGTGAGTTTTGTTACAGAAGATTTGTGTGTGCCCAAACCCTTGGCATCTCTTGCACTGAGGAATCATTTTATTTATTCTCAACGCTTCAATTGAGATCTTCATGTTACAGATGTATCTGATTTCATAAATCCTTTTCATTTCAGTTCTGGGACTAAAAGTTAGCATGAAGAGAGGAAGTTTTTTATATTGCTTCTCACCTTCTTCATCTCTAGTGACCCTAAATTTTTGCTTAACATCACAGATTTCAAATCCTTGATCCAAGAGATCACTTTTGATACCGTTTTCACTTGTTGAGACATGTAGGTTTCTCGCCATCACTTTAATGCACCTTTCTTGCTTATTTTCGAAAGAGTACCATTCAAATACTTCCAGTTTCATTATCTCTGCCACTTTTCTATAGTCATCACTGTTATCAACATTTATTTTCACTTTATTGTCACTCATGCACATAAGTTTATGGTTGATGCCATATAAGGCTTTGTTCAGTAAGGATATGCTGTCAGTGCAGATGATCACTGGTGGTGGTTTAACTGCTTTGGTGTTTTTTTTCTGTTGGGTTTGGTCTTTATTATTGTAATTTTTCTTTGGGGTGGCAGATTTGGTTCTTTTTCTGTTTTCGTTAAGTATCCACTCTGTTTCTCCTTCTACCATTTCCTCTTCTTTTTCCCATGTAGGATACTTAAAGGGAGAGTAGGGCCCGGAGCGTTCTTTAGCCTGGGCTGGATTACGTTCCACACTTAGTTGGGTACTTACAGCGCGTAGGCTGAAGTCTTTATTTTGATTTTCCCCTTGCAGTGTTGCAATTACATTATTAGCCTGCATTAATTGATTCTCTAGTGTTTTCACTTGGCTCACTAGGAAGTTAACTTGCTCTTGAAGAGCGTGGAGCTGTTGTTCTGGGGACATATGTGGGCCGATTGATTGATTCATCGGCACAAGTGCCTGCGTCATAGATGTATTCTGCACAAGCATTGTCGGGTCTTGACTGATTGGCTGAGTCGCCGTCATTCATTGCTGCGCTTGAAAATTATTCATAAGGATCTTATTACTAAGGCTAGCATATATACGGTTACTAGCCGTGTCACAGAATAAAATGTTTGTGCTTTATCAGCACTATGTCCGGTCATATAAAATTATTACTAAACATAATTTGTCCAAGATTGTTCATTAATTTTAAATAAAACTTATAAATTAACTTATATTTGCTCGCCAGAATTTAATGCAGAACAGTATGCGTCTATAATAATAACATTATGTCATCATTATTAGAACCAAAAATAGAACACAAACTATAATTAGATTTTATGTTCAATTTGTTTGATTAGGTTTCGATTGTGTAGCATCACAATATATATATATATATATACACGTATGCACTCGCTACACAGTTAATGGAGACAGACTGAGTACATATATATTAAATAGATCTGATGAATATTTTTATTCAATATACACACACACACACACACACACACATATATATATATATATATATATATATATATATATATATATATAAGATACAAAACCAATCTATAAACACACTCAATTGATAGCTCGTTTTAGGGACAACATTCTTTGTATAATATGACACCTCATCGCAATGGTTTATTTATCTTACCAGCTGTCAGTTGGACAGTGTATATTCAATATTTGGTTAAGGCAGGCCACGACGTGTTATTGTTTCCTTGAGCGTAAACTGTCTGATTTGAAATTTGTTTTCCCACCGAGAAGATTAAATAATGTCTATTAATGTAAGCATTCAAAAAACCAAACATTTTGATATTTCAACCTGAAAATACATCTGTTAAAAAAATAATAATTCGTTAATAAGTATTCACACTCTGCAATGCTGAATAATGATTTTCGAAATAAGCATTTTTGATTTGAAATGGTGAAGAGTATACATTTGATAGTGTTTGGCGATATTTGGCCAGGACAATGGAGGGAAAACAAGTTCTCTTGTAAAATTATTTTAAATAACAAGACGTTAAAATTTAGTCTGTACATCGACGACTTTGCAATGAGTAACTAGGCTTACTGTCAGTTTAACTTTCTATGACATTATTATTTAATAATAACCTAATTTATGCAAAACACATTTAAACCAATTTTTGTGGAAAAAGTCTACATATATAAAACAAAATTACACACAAAAACACATATGCTCATAAAATGTGGAAATAAAAAGTACTCGTACACATAAAAAATGTAAACATTAAAGCTCACATTTGCGAAAAGTACATTAAAAAAGCTCACATGCATTAAACAAATTGTAGACATGAAAATCCCATATGTGCATAAACATTGTACACATAGAAAGCGCACGTGTAAATGTTAAATTTAAACACTGTGGATTACTATAAGTATATTATATTTTAATATTATTGTTATTTTTATTATCATTATTATAGTAATAATAATTTTATTATATGAACTCATTTTATTCAATCTTAAATGCATTAAACCTGTACCTTCTAATATAGCAAGCCTTACATATACATCAGGCAGTATGTGTGACGTTACACAGCATGTAGAGTGACGTAACGGTAGACAGCGCTGAGGCTGCATCCTTTGTGTACACTTACATGTTTAAACGTATTGTTGGTTATATTTTAGTTGTGAACCCGCTAAAATAACTAAAACTACACGGGATATAGTTTTTGTGTTCCTAATTGCAGTGAAAATTATGATAACGCTTCGAAAGTGTCAGTGTTTTCGTTTCTGAAGGACGAAACATTACACCGGAGTTGAATTCAAGTAATTCATAGAAAAGATTTCAATCCAACCCTATCCTTTAAGGCTAGTATATATTTTTTTAAATAATTCCTAATTTCTAGTTCATTAACAAATTTAAATAGGCCTACACGAATTAAGAGTGGTTGCAAAGCATTGACTTTGTCTTGCTACTTATGAAATGTCATCATGATATGCAATTTAATACATGCAATAAATCAAATATTATAGGCTGCTGGCTAACGTTTATACGCCTAAATAACTGTGAAAATATTAGTAGTAATATGGTAACACTAAATTTCTGTTGAGTATTGAATTCCATTTTCACCCAAACTTAAATAGGATTGTATTAAATCAAATAAAATAGGATAGTGCCTAGAGTTACTACATGACTGTGAAAGTAGTCCAAGACACACAGTTGCTGCAACGTATTGAATCCTACCAGACTCTAGTAGCTTTATGCCAATCAATGTAGAGCATCACTGTGACGGTTGCAGAATAATAATGCATAATTATAGGGAATCAAAAAAAAATATTTGTTTATATTATTCAAAGTCAAATAATGTACAGTCACTCTATTCTGACTTTGCTAGTCCTGCACGAAAAAGTATTTAGTATGAATGCAATAAATATAGGCAACCTATAAATATGTTTCATAGCTTTATCGTAGTACTAAGTTTATTTATTTATACACCAGCAAAAAATAAAACCATGTAGATATACAAATTTTACACACACTGCTACAGAAAACATTTTAGTCTCTGTTCGTATGGCAATGTCCAAATTGACCGTTGCAAAAATAGGCAATAATGTAGAATAGGGATTAAGGCTGAAGCACTAAATATTTAAAAACATTAAACCAACTAGACTAAACCCAGAAGAAGTAATCAAAATTAGAATAAAATAAATTTAAGTTTATTCAATTAAGGTTTTTTAAATACTAAAATTTTATGAAATATCCTACATTTGTGAAACAAATTTCGAATAGATGGCCTCGATCTATAGGAACTGGAGATGGAACTAATAAAAGTTGTTATTAATTAATTTATTATTATTATTATTATAAAAAAATTTTTTTATTTAATAATAATATTAAATTGGGAATTTCCATAGTAGTTTAATCTAAGTTTAAGATACACGAATTTATATTTTTTTTCTAGGTTTGTAAAATACATTTCAATTCCTGTGATATACGAACAGAAAGGCGTACAATGAAGAAGGAGAAAAGCTGCTAGTTCCCTTCGTAGGATAAAGTTGCAGGAAGGAGCAGTTCCAACAGTGCTTCCAAAATGTCCTGCATATTTGTCAGCTCAAACATTATCAAGGGAGAGTCCTGAAGAAAGAAGAAAACGCTGTGGAAAGAAGCCAATATTGAATCATATTTTAAAATCACCAACAAACACATTCCTGAATAATTATGAAAAATTCAAAATAACAATATTTCAATAAATAGGTGTTAAAAAGAAAATTATTAACCGTGTAACAAAAAATGTTTTCTAAACATAAATCATCTCATAATAGTTGAATACCGTATACATTTCTTTAAATATTGTAATAAAATTTTGTAAATAATGAATAATTACACTTTGTTATAATTTTGTAATAATGCTAACTTGTGTTATAATGTATAACTAATGTTAATTGCACATTACAATCACAACACCAAATGATTTTGTTTTTTAGGAAACGGTAAAACACAGACACTATCTTATAGCAGGTGAGAAAGCAAATATTTAGATGTGATGACGTCAGTAGGCAGATGTGAACCTTGTTGTAATAGTAGCTACTGACTAAACCCTAGCAAATATCCGTTAAAAATTATTGTTTTACCAAGTAAGCAGAATAATCTGACAACAGCACTGTTTCGACATCTTAAACTCTAATAATATGGCTTTGTTAACTGCCCAAAATGTATCTATTTTCGACGCCCACATCTGTTTCTATTTCCCAGACAAAATTTTGTTTTAAATCCCACATTGAATTAATTTGCGAATAGCCAAAAATCGTTAATAACTATATTTTCATTAGAAGTCGCGAACAAATACATAAACTATGAACAGAAATGAATGGTATAATAAAAACCAATATACAAGTTAAGGCTAAGAAGCAGAAAATAAAAACACCAAAGGGTTGAGTAAAAAAATAAAATCATTGGATTCAATAAAAATACTTTGAGATAGGAGGGCAGAACATCTTTTTTGGCAAAGGTAATTCCAGTTTAAACAAAGAGGCCAACAGAGAGAACAAGGTTCTGGAGTCTCAAGATAGTAAGGTAGTTACATATATAAATAAGCTCTAAAGTTCTGAGTGATAAATTCAAAACCATTGAATAGAAAAAGGAAAACCTGTACGAAAAGTAAATTAAAATATATGTAAAACAGCCTTGTACGATAGGATCCCACAAGGTAAAGGCATGAAGGATTTACCAACACAAGCTTTGACTAAGGTGTTACCAAACGGAGAAATCTATTGCTACGCATAGATAAGCAACGATGTTCATAACAACAACTGAGGCGTAAATGTTTATATTAATTAAAACAACCTCTCACCACAAATTCAACAAATTTTATTTTAACCTTATGTACATTTCGACTACAAAGTAACCATCTTCAGAGTTATTTGTAAAAGTACCTCTGAAGATGATTAATTTGTAGTCGAAATGTACATAAGGTGGTAATAAAATTTGTTGAATTTGTGGTGAGAGGTTGTTTTAATTAATATAAACGATGTTCATGGCTATACGAACAGAAGAGGAGTCAATGAAAAGGAAGATATATGGGAGGAAGGTGAGACTAAGGGAGCTGGAGAAAGAGTGGAAAGAAAGAAGTTTGACGAAAGATATAAACAATAATAAATAGTACATGAAAAGGTTTGTGATTTTAGTATTTACATGGTTTGTTATTAAATGTAAATAATCTACACTAAAACCAAAAAGCAACACCATTATTTTAAAACGAACTTAACAGAAACTAAAATAGTGATCTAAAAGTAAACAGTCTATTCAAATTGAAGTTTATTATAGTCCTAAGTTAACAGAATATTAGAAGAATAAATTAATCGGTCCGTGTTCGCGCGTGCGTTAAATCCGTCCCGCATCGAAGCATGACTCTGCAGTGCCACAGTAATAATTTAACTTTCATCGACCGTGAAATATTTCAGTTGGAAATCTAGTTTCATTTGGATTCGATTTAATTCCAGCTGTTTAAATTATTAAATTTATTCACTTGAAATTCAATGACTAAAGCTACAACTAGATCCAGGTTGCCTTTCAAGCCAAGCCACCTTGTCAATAGGCAACAAGAGACGTCGTTGGAAGGTTTGCGGATCTGAATCGGATCATCCGAAAGCCGATGATAAAAACGATTTCATAATAAAAAGCATTAGATAGTGGTTCGTCAACAAGTTATGGTTATGTTTGTATTTTTTCAAATTGTTGACTACTTTTTATCTACGAAATTTAAAATACTTTGTCTCGTTTAGATTGTATTTTAAATAGTATCTGTAGTATTAATGCTACACCCAACAATATAATTAGAATTGTAATAATAGATTTAACGTACGATTGCACCAGGTGTGTAATCACCTGCGTGGCAAAGCATTCTTCTATAAGTAGAACTCGTATGTTTGACTTGTCATTGAGACTCACTGTGCCAATAACAGGTTATATACACATGGATCCCTTTCCTGTCAGATGATCATTATGACAATTAGGCGAGCTTTAATTGTGATTGAAGTTGGATGCGTCATTAAAAAGATGTTCGGGCATTTTTAATAAATTTTATAACAAAACCTTTAAAGGATTTCATTGCTAGGAAATACGCTTCCTCAGCATTTAGTAACACAAAGACAAATAATTAACTACCTTTGTCCAGACGTAAGCGCAATGCTATTGTACATTATATAACCTTAATATTTTGTTAATAAAACAAGTAACAACCGATTGACTAATGACTTTAATGGATTATGAATTATTGTTAAAAATCTAAATGGTAAGGTCGTTATACTTGCAATAATAGTTACCCTTCTACACAGACACACACACACACACACAAACACACACACGCGCGCACACGCACACACTCGCAAACACACACACACATACACACATACACACACACACATACACACACACACACACATACACACACACACACACACTCACAGATATACACACACACTCACTCACAGATACACACACACACACTCCCTCTCTCTCACACACACACACACAAACACACACACGCGCGCACACGCACACACACGCAAACACACACACACAGAAGACACACACACACACACACACACACACACACACATACACACACACATACACACACACACACACATACACACACACACACACATACACACACACACACACACACTCACAGATATACACACACACACTCACTCACAGATACACACACACACACTCTCTCTCTCTCTCTCTCTCTCTCTCACACACACACACACACACACACTCACACATACACACACACCCACAAACACACACACTCATACAGAGAGAGAGAGAGAGAGAGAGAGAGAGAGAGAGAGTAAACTGGAGAGACGCAGACTGAAATATAATAAAAAAATAGAGGGAGATAAAGTGGTGGTGAGAAACCGACAAGGAAGTAGACACATACAAATACACACACAAACATGGAGAAAGAGAGAGATTTAGAAAGAGGCGCAGCCCCTATCGTTATGATATATGAATTAAAATGTAAAATGCATGCCGAAACCAGTAACCTTTAATAGTCTAAACACATGTGTTGAAAATTTAATTTTACCTAAAAGAAGAAAGGACGAGAAAGTGAGGATAAAAATGGAATATATAATTTCAAAACTAAATAAATTTTAAGCGAATATCATCCATTTTAATATTGAAAGGTATGAACGACAAATACACTGGATTTTCAAATTAACTTTAATAATCGTGCCATTTAACATCTGCACTGGTCCAGGCAGAGTTTCCGGTTAAAGGTAATTACTGCCGAACCGGAAACACCAAGGGTTGTTAGCGGCA
>JBAIZL010000001.1:73698770-73741270 GCA_036971475.1 Prosapia bicincta | reverse complement strand
TTTATTCTAATTTTGGTTTATTATAGTTTGTGTACATTTTATCAAATTTTATTTGATAGAGAGATAAAGAGTTAATAGTGTGTGTGTGTGTGTTTGAGACGGCCAAAACAGTCAAAAGTTGTAGATTTTGCAAATAGGAAAAATCATTTAAAATTTTATTTTAAAAATTTTAAATTTGAAACAGTTGCAAAGACTGTAACGGGCAGGATAGGTTCTCTTATCTGGTTGAGTAATCAAGACCGATTTTGTCAACGAATCATAGCAAGTAGGGAATATTTTTTTTCATTATACAATATTATTATTAAATTAATTTTTGTTATTTATAAAAAACAAAATTCAAGAATGAAATTCAAAAACAATGGACCACCAAAGCTTAAGAAAATATCAAAACCAATAAAGGCAAAATATTGTAAAATAAAATTCATTAACAAGTCTATAACACAAAATTTGTAATTAATTATGGCCCCAATAAATTGCTCCAAAAGTTATAAAATTGTCAAGTGCGGGAGCAAAGGGTTTCGAGTGCTGACAAAGCGTAACTTACAAACCTAGAGGCTTAAAACTGTCATTCAAGTTGGCAATTAAATCTTGAATTATCAAAAAGGCCATGATGTTAAGAAATATGAGAATGTTAAATCATACGTGACAGAAATAGTTAAAAAACGAGAACAATTCTCAGAAAGCAATTTCAATAGGACACTCTATTTTTATGTTAAGACAAATGTATTGATAAATTAACAAACCGCGTTGCTGAGATAAGGGGGGGTTCCCGATAGTAGGGGAGAAGAAAATCAGCTCTCCTGAGAAACAGGGTTTATCCTGGAGATCCAAGCAGATTCCAAGATGCTGTTCCGTGTCTAAGCCAAAAACCTAGCACGTGGATATGGTCTGGCTTCGAGCGTACGCGTTTTCAAATTTTGAATTTTTCCTGTGTAATAAATTATAAAAAAATATTAAGGGCGGCCCTAAAACCGATCATTTGCGACTGCTATACGTTTCAGACTCCAGGAAAACCATTTCAGAATAGGAGCGATCACAGTGAAGGTTTTTGGACCAAGTCTGAATTTTAATAATCAATTAACCATTTATTAAATTCAGTAAATTTCGTAAAATTATTAATTCAAATTTATTTAAATAAAAATAATCAGTTATTGATAAATATAATTGAAAAAATATATAAGCAAATGACTCTTCTTTAAATAGCAATAAAAATTGTGGTCATGAAATAGAAATTTGTTCAAATATAAAATGCAAGTTCTAAATCAAACGAATAGAACTTCATTCGTGTTAACACTTGAACATATATAAGTGTTATCCTATGTTCCATCAGGATATAACAAGTTATAACAAGTCAAGATACCACTATACAAAATTACTAGTAACATAATCAATTTAAATTCAATCCAAGTAAAAAATAAGAAATTTAGAGGAAAATCAATGATAAATGATAAGTTGATATAGCTTATTTTATGTCCATACAACGTATATTGAACAGGTAACGTTTAATATCTGTTACGATGTATATAACGTAAAATTTGTTTAAAAATCTTTCAGATTTATGTTTGAGGGCACATATATGAATTAAAAATAAGTCAGTAGGAAGTAATGTTGGCTATTACTTCTACATTTAATTATATGAACATAAAATAAAATAAATTGGTATAAATTACTCTTATGTTGTATTTAAATATCGATGTAAATTTATGCGTTGCCTTAGGTCAATGTTCTCAATGACTATAAATGGTAGAGAATTTTAAATAATAGTGTTAACAAAATAATTGATTGAACTTTATTTAACGATTACATGAACATGTGTGTGTGTGATAGGTTGTAATAAACTATCCTTAAATGCATGCAACTGCATAATTCATTTTCTTTAAGAACATATAATTTTGAAATTCTGAATTAAACCGCTCGAGATTGCTGTTGTGTCAGAACACAATAGAACCACTGTAAATCCAACGTCGCCAGTTACGTTACAACAATGAGGTGACGTCATTTTAATGGACCGCAAGCCACAAGTCAGTCTCAACTGACTGCAAGATGGGGCGAGGCGGCTTCAGGGCTGTCATAAAGCTAAGATAGTGTTACACAAACCAAAATGTCAGGATAAAATGTAGAAATTATTTGCATTTAGAGGGCTTAGTTCGCTCTGTCTGCTGTTTTATTATGTTTAATGTGTTTGTTGAAATCAAATCATATTGAATACATATTGGCCTCCAGAGGCAAAACCTTGCTTTACAAATTGCAATTACTATTTACGTATATTTTGTTTACTGGATAAATTAGAGAAATGACACAAGACCTGTTTACTATCAAGGGATGCAATATATTCATCATTTAGTAACGATATTTTTCAACATGTTTTCGGATCATTGGGCAAATATTCAGTTCGAACAACACAGAAACGTTTAAAAACTAGTAACATGTAGCGCATACTTTTCTTGTTTTATTTGCATTTGTGAATTGTGTAATGTTTCAGTGGTGTCTAAGGGATATCCTTGTCTAATTATCCTTTATGTAAACCATACTGGCATATAAATTGTAAAAAGCTATTACAATAAGTCGATTCAAACTGGGTTTTATGGTATCTCCAAAGACCAGGAGAATTAAATTTGGTCTCCACGCATTTACTGTTTAATATATACAAGAGACACAACCAGGTTTAATTTTTAATATAAACAAAACCAACAATTTGTCTACTTTATGTAATTATAATACTGTGAAAGGTTTTTAATCTGTGTGGGACACAAGCTATCATAAATCTGGGTGACTGTTTGTCCCGAAAGGAACAATAAATTCGTTAACATAGTCCAACAGAATTTAGAACGATTTCAAAATCTTTACTATTTATTTACCTAATTAATTATTTACTGTTTTTTTATAACTTGTAGTGGATGACACTTGTTATAAATTCAGTATGTTTGAATTATAAATTAATTACCACTTGATATTGTAACTGTGTCATATGTACGTATATACACATTTATACTGATTGTAATTATATAATATAAACTAGGTAAAATAATTATTTTACCGTAGTAGGAATTAACTTTTAAAAAACAATTTGTTACTTATCTCTATTGACAGTGGTAATACTAATTTTGTCTTTTCTTTAAGTTTATTTGTATATTATATAGTTTTATTATATTATCATTATATATATTAAAAATAATAATATATCTTATAATAAAGTAAATAATTTGTAAACTATTTTATTTTTACAATTTTTTTTTAAACAGTTCGCATGCATTGAAGTGACTGTCTGATATTGTTTATAATATATATTCATTCCTCTAACAGATAACATGTAGAGGGCTTATGTTATTGTTTTAATAACTTTTGGAGAAGCATTTCGGAGAGCTTCTAACAGTAGAACTGCACCCTAAGAAGAGTATTTTGGTTCCTAGATGAGTAAATAGATTTTCCAAAGCAAGTCGATGCTAGCCTTAAAACCATGATACTCACCTCAGAAATGTAGGCCTACATTGCCCAGGCAGACACTTGTAATAATATAACTAATGTCATGATTACCATCTCTGGAAACAAACACAAGGTACTAGGACACCTAAATAAAACTAACCAAAAATTAATTATTTCCCAAAGCAATTTATTAATACCAGTCTTCATATTAAGTTTTCACAAACTCCTTACTTTTCTACTTCTCTAGGTATAAAGTGATTCTAACATATTCTGTACCCTTTATACTACGAATAGTACAGAGCCATTGGTGTAAGTGTGGAAACGCGAAGGCTTCGCTGCTTCTAAACACAATGGATTTATTTAAAAGTGATACACTTTGGATATTAAACAAGAAGCTTTGCATTTACTCCATTATTCATCTAATAAACAAAGTCAATATTAGCTGCACCCCGAAAGAATTACCTTGCTCAGAGGGTGGCACAACAAACGTCCCCGTGAATTATTGCCTTCCTCCCTTAGTTTGGATATCGATTTCAAATAAGTCTTACACGTTACACAAAGAATGTAGTTAATGTTATGGTTCTGTATCACTGCACTAGATGAACATCGCCACTGGCTACAATTACTAACTAATATTTTTACGAATCCCACTAAACTCTTGCCGATTGTCAAGCACAATATATTCTTAGACCGGATGATGACCCAACCCCGTATTTACAAATCTCAAGAATTGAGATATTGTTCCTTTAATATTGTCTGTAAGTACATTAGTATTATTAATTGACAAACGAACGTGAGATGCAAGTAAGGTAGCTTGCCGTAGGAGTAGAGAGGATTCGTGGCTCAAGCCGTTCCCCATAAGGTGCTTAGCACTGCGTAAATGTCGCAAAACTCAGCGCGTCTGTACGATTCTCACGTCCGGGTAATGTTTGTCATGTGACAGTCACGTAAAGAAAGTAGCGTCCCAGTCACGTAAATCGAGGAACTTGTTACCGGCACACCGTGACTTTGTGTCAACAATAATACGACAGCGTTTTCGGAAAGAAAACATTTGTCTTAAGTATTAAACTTGTACATTGCAAACTCAGTTTCTGTTTAAAAAAAGCTCAATGTTGACAAAATTTTCACTACCATAATATTTATATATATAATAATAAAAACCAATAAAAAAGTATGTCCTACACTCCCAGTAACAGCATTCATAAAACTGAATGCTGAGACTGTAATAAAATATACATTGGCCAAAAAAAAGAAAACATATGTTAAACAAAACATTTATAACTCAACCCACACACATACTGAAACGGTCTGAATCAACGTTTCAATTAAGAAATTAATAATTTCTTATTTTTTAAATAACAATTTTAATATTTAAATAATAAGGTTTTAATTTATGGTATAATAAACATAGTAAAGAGTCATGAAGTCAGTAAAACTTTGAATAAGTATTATTAGGACAAATTAAAAATTATAATAGCATAATTAATGCCATAATTAGGAATAATAGTATGAATAAAATTGACGTATAAATTAAATAAAGAAAATGACAGCCACTAGTGAAGTGGAAAGTGATGATTAACAAAACAGAATATATAGATAAACTGTATAAACTTGAGCGACTTATGATAAATATTGCTTGTACTAATTATGTTTATTTTGAAGTGTTTCAGAAAGAAACGATACAAAGGACAAAAAATTAGAATAAGACAAACTGTAATAGAAGATAATAAGATAATATAGTTTAAATAGAAGTAAGAAAAAAAAAATGAGTTGGTAAAAAATATTTTAATAAATAAAAACATGTTTTACTTTTCAAACAGGGAAGTTGAAACGGTCTGAATCAACGTTTCAATTAAGAAATTAATAATTTCCTATTTTTCAAATAACAATTTTAATATTTAAATAATAATGTATTAATTTATAATATAAGGAAACGTTGCAAAGAGTCAAGAAGTCAGTAAAATTTTGAATAAGTATTATTAGGACAAATTAAAAATTATGATAGTATGAAATTGTAATAACTAACTAAATTTGACAAACGAGAGTGAAGTGAAGTGAAAAATTTCTAATAGTCGAAAAATGCCAACTTGAGAACTAGGAGACGTAGAACTATCATCGACATTTTGAAATGACCAGAAAAATCCATAATAAAAAGTAGTTAAAACAGAATTTAAAAAACTCAAATAACAAAAAAGTTACAGCCATTTAAAAATAATAGACATATTTCAGTGTTCTAAAACAGATAACAAAATTATGCAGGTTAAAACTAATACGTTGTCCAACCCGCCCGTACAAGAAACAAGCACGGAGATAGCGACGACCTTAGAGCGGAGGGGAAGGGTGACATAGCCGCAATAAATACAGGAACTTAGGGACCTGTAAGGTAGTCTGTAAAGATTTTTTAATACGAGGTGCTAATGGCCGTAATGTAGAATCGCACCTAGAACCACCATTAGGCCAGATGGGACAAAACCACCACGTTTCCGCCTTCTACTTCCATCCATCCTTCAGACTCAGCTTCCGGGACGTGAAAATGAAGAAGGACTTCTATCGACGACAGGACTCCAGGGAAATCCTTGGCAAGTCATTTTCTCTATTATATACGAATTAACGTCAAATTTAGTCAGTTAAATTTATTAAATTCAAATTACCAATTAAACTTAGACAATGACTTCATTCTATGTTGAAAAATTAAATAAATCTTAAAAGTAATAAAATTAATTAATATAACAAAATTGTTGAAGTAATGAATAATAAATAATAAATTTACAAAGTGGTTTTGGCCATAAGTCAATCATTTTCAAGAAGACCAGATTTATTTAATCATATAAACTTTAAAATTATTTATAATAAAATATGAATTTACCAATTCAAGCTTGAATTAAGAAGATAAAATATTTTATTATGTTAAATTTGGAAATAATTTTGTTTAAAATGTGTAAATATAATTAATGAATTGTATATGAAATGTAGCATTTAAATATGTGAAAATTAACGAACTTTTAGTTAATAATTTGTGAAGATAAAAAGAAAGCTAAATATGTTTTATTTGAAAAGAAAATTAGTTTACTTTAAAATCAGTAATTAAATGCATTATAATAAAAACTTACAGTATTTGAATTTATCCTGTGTTGAACAACCAATAAAACCTTTTAGTTTTTTCCAAGTGATAAATAATGATTATAAAATCAGAGTACAGTTTTAATTAAATTTCATTAATTAATAAATATATAAAATTCAGAACCTAATGTTTCTTCAAACGAGTTCTCTCCTGAGAACAATTTTAATTGAGCTATTCTAAAAATTAGTTGGTTTTTTGTATTGAAGCCCAGAGACGATGTCTACTGGCAGATCATGTTTAAAGAAAACAGGAGCCTTTTAAAATAGGTATCTTAAACATGATCACATTTTGCACGTCCCCTTGCTGTGCCTGCAGATCTCATGAAGTGGTAAGATTCTTTGAAATTTTGTGTGTTCATATAAATATTGTTTCTTTCCAGCTGACTATTTTACTGTCATGTGTGACTAAATACAGACCCAACAAACCTGCCAACCAACTTATGGGAGGTCATACAAACATTAAGGTAGAAGTCAGCGGGAATAGGCTGGCATTTGGGCGTGTTACTTTACGCGGGAACATAAGACAAAATTTAGGGATCTTAACACGGTATACAAAACGGTGTGAGCAGCAGATATATAAATATAATAAATAAATATAATTTCTGCAAAAACGCGCAACACACGAAAGGGAGAGGGGCGTTGCAATACACACCAACAAAATACAACTATACATTCTCCACATTAAGAGACATATATCCTAACAAAATTCATGATACTAGCAAAGACTTAATACATGGGGTAAATTTGATATAAACAAACATTGGTTCCATTTACGTGTTATATATAAAATTAAACCTAACTTTTTCTAGGAGGCTAGAGGTAGACGGCTGTGTCAGGAAGTAAGGTGTTCTGAAGGATCGAGAAGAAAGTGAAACAAAAATAGAACATTACCGTTATATAAGTTTTGAGGAGTGTCGTGAAGCCTAGTTAAGGGAAAAGCGGAGTGGGGGCAGCCGCGGTTAAAGATGTAAAGGGCAACCGACAAAACATTGAAACATGTAGCGAAATTTGTGTATAAGACCCTTTACACACGGGCCAAAAAACGTCGACAAAACGCGGATCTGTTTGCGATCAGTCATACACATATCGCTGACAGCTCGCCGGCTGGAGTTATAAGCAATAGGTGTTCGTTAGTGCGTTCACACGGGGTGGCAGATTTTAAAGTTTAAAGCCAGAACAAGCCCTTGCAATGGCGCAGGTATCGGCACTTTTGGCATTTGCTGCCGTTTGTCGCGTCTCGACTCTGCTCGAGTACAGACGTCTTTTTTCACTTCTGCTGTTTTGCTCTAAACAATGTGTCTCTCTGACGCTGAACTGTTTATAATCGAAGTGGAGAGTAGGCCTCGGTGAAATCAAGTGGTAAGGGAATATTCCAACAAGTATTTGAAATTCAAAGTCTGGGAGGATGTTGCTTCTGCAATGTATACAGATTATGAGGAAATGGCGGCTAAATTCAAGACAGATGACAGCTTATATAGGATTGCTAACGCATCATAAGAGGACTAACACTAAATTTAGTGGACAAAATAAAATATTTTTAGGGTTGATAACGTAACATTAAATGGAATTTAGGAAGAAAAATACGTAAGTAAAATATAACACTCAAACGTTCATTGTACGATCTTTCAGACAAACGGTAATAAGTAAAAAAAAAACTTTCTACATCTTCCCTAAGCTCCGCGTGAAGTCGCTAAAACTTACTCGATATAAGCGTGGAAATCAAGTGGTAAATTTAATTAAAAATATTATAATAAATTTAATTTAATGTCTTTCTTATTGTTTATTTTGTAGCATAAGGAAGCAGATGCATCATATAATTGAGTCAAGCAGGTGACTAAAGAGTTATGATAAAGAGTTGGCGTCTATAGCGAAGATATATGTATATATATATATATATATATATATATATATATATATATATATATATATATATATATATATATATATAATATTAAAAAAAACAACATATTTTACTCAGCATACAAAATATTTCTCTATTTTACACTATTGCCATGCCTTATCGACCCTCTGCGGAACATAAATTAGTTTGCTAGAGGATTACGAGCGAGCTATAGTGAGGGCTAGGCGGGTTTTGTAAGCCCAGATTCAAAAAAAAATTCTATTTAAAATGTCATAATTTTACAAAGGGCAAAATCTAACAAGGCAATAGATCGATTAGACGTAGCATGCAATTTTCTACACCATAAAAGTTGTTAAATATAAATCTCTTGCATCTGTTAGTTATAAAGGCATGGCGCCAATAAGAAATCAGAACGTCTTAGTTCAAATATGATGTTGGTAACTCCATGTATGGGGCTAAAGTTCCAATTATGGGGCTGTAACTCCAAGAATGGGGCCCGTAACTTTAACTCCAAGTAGGGCCCCGTAACTCCAATTACAGGGCTGAAATTCAAATAGAAACCTAACTACATGTATGGAGCTGTAACTCCAAGTCTAGGGCTGTAATTCAGAGTGCGAGTAACAAAAAAAATAATTGGATACAACGTATCATTACACATTGAACGACTCCAAAATATGAGTTATTGTCAAATAAAAAACAATAAAACAAGGTTCGTCACAGGTAGTGAGTTCGCACGGCTCATCGGTAAGGAAAGATACTAGTAAATAGAACTAGTGGAACGGAAGGTAGTTCCGAACCTGGTGCTGGAAGTTATTAGGTGATAAAAATATTTTACTTTTACATTATATAACAAGGAAATGTCTAGAGAAATGTAAATAGTATAAAAACACAATTACTGTACAGAGCAAGAACTGTAAATACATAGAGCGAAAACTAACTTCTTTTGGAATGCCTATAAATTTTAATATACGGTCATAAGAGCAAAATCTTTAAAGATAAGGAAAAATAGAGAAAATGTCATCTGTCAACAAACATTTTCTCTGTTTACTTGCTTTTTGAAGTATAGCGACGCCTACAAAAACTTATTGGATGGATGTAAACGTACAGTTTTGCGTCAGTACAGATTCAATCAGGTTATGCTAAGAGTCACCTCAAAGTGAATTAAATGATAATATATGATTTTATATGTCACCTGTTTTATGTTATACATTATATTATAAATCATCAGGTAAGTGATAACAAATACACAAAAACCTCTTAATCACAAACTTTCTTTGTTTTACCCTTATGTACATTTCAGTTACCAAGTAACCATCCTCAGAGGGATAGCATTCAAATACTGATTAACGCTACAAAAATACCTTATTTATAATCTACGGAGCTACTTAGGATCCTCCGACTGCCGCAGCCCCACCTCTTAGAGGTTTTGAGGAATTATTAAATTCAACCACAGTATATTCCTAATAATAGAGGTTTTAGTGTACTTATTATTAAATTCAACCACAGTATATTCTTAATAAATAGTAAGGTAAGTGATGTTACGTTATTTATTAAACATTAGTAGGAAGTGTGATAGTTTGGCGCGGACCCACCCCTAACCTGGCCGCTACGTAACCTAGGACTATAGGGGTAGTTTTGGATGAGGCCCAAGGTCATCCCGACCTCGACCCCAGACTCGGGGGTGGTTTCGACCACGTTCAGGGGGGTAGGGGGTAGTTTTTCGAAAAAAAAAAAAACAAAATCGGCCGCTACGTAACCTAGGAGTATAGGGGTAGTTTCGGATGATGCGGGCCGACGTCCTGACCCTGACTGTAGCTTTGGGGGTGGTTTCGACCACGTCTAGAGGGGTGGGGGGTAGTTTTTCGAAAAAATTTTTATTTTAACCTAACTCGGCCGCTACGTAACCTAGGACTATAGGGGTAGTTTTGGATGTTGCAGAGGCCTGACGCTGACCCTCACCCAACCCTAAGGGCGGTTTTGACCATGCCTAGAGGGGTGGTAAATGGAAAAAACTAATTCCTACTAGCTAACCTAAGCTAGCCAAAATGGATCAAACCTAACCTAACCTACGTGAAGGGGGTGACCACGGCTACGTTCAGGACCAACACCGGGGGTAGCTCCGGGGGTGGATTGGGGGTGGGGGGTAGTTTTCGAAAAAATTTTGGAAAAACGTGCCTTGACCGATAGGGTGTGTCTAGAGTGCATTATCGCTACTGTAGGGGTAGTTTCACCTAGGGGTAGTTTTTACAAAAAATATGAAATTGCCGAAAATCGATCGGTTGGATCAACAGACAGTATGGGATACGTGCAGAGGCTCTTTTGGACCGTTGCGGGGGTGGTTTACTTAGGGGTAGTTTTTACAAAAAACACGAAATTGCCAAAAATCGATCGGTTGGATCAAATGACCGTATATGGTATGGTTAAAGTCTATTATGGACCGTTGTGGGGGCGGGGTCACTTGTTTTTAGATTTCCAAAAATAATCGGGGTCCTAGGTAAAATCCACCTGGGCATTAGTTAAAGCCGCCAAGGTAGAGCCAATATGGAGCACGGTCTCGGTTAAAGCCAAACCGAGCCCAGGCACCCAGAAGCTAGGCCTTAGGTAAAGCTAACACGGAGCTAGCCCTCGGGTAAAGACATCTCAAAGCCGACCCTTAAGTAAAGTAACCCAGGAATAGCTTTGGTGGTGGGGGTAACTTTCGAAAGATTTAATGGTTATCTGATGACGTATCAACGCTCGAGCAACTCTAGGCAAGTAGTAGGCTCACCCTAACTATAGTGGTCTACCCCAAAAAAATCGGGTGATGAGGGGCAAGGGTATACGATTGCCAAACTCAAAATTTGTCTATCCTACTAAATTAATAAACAATGCAGCCAGCCTTTAGGTAAAGCTACACAAAAGCCGGGCTGGGAAGGCTGCTATATCAACTACCAAGACAAATACCTCCACCAAGTCCTAAGAAAAACTAACACAGAGCAAGACCTCAAGTAAAAGCCATCTCGAAGCCATGCCCTAGGTAAAGTAACCCACGAACCAGACCATCGGTAAAGTTACCATGGGGTCGGGGCCTAGGTAAAGCTAACACGGAGCAGGGACTCAGGTAAAAGCTATCCCGAAGCCATGCCCTAGGTAAAGTAACCCAGTAACCAGACCATCGATAAAGCTACCATGGAGTCGGGGCTTAGGTAAAGCTACCACGGAGTTAGACCGTAGGTAAAGCAAACACGGAGCAAAGACTCAGGTAAAAGCCATCTCGAAGCCAGCCGATAGGTAAAGTAACCCTGGATTCAGGCATCAAGTGGGGGGTGGTTATCAAATAATATATGAAATTACCAAAAATGATCGGTTAGATCAAACGACCAACGACCTACATAGAGTTCAAATAGTCAACAAGTTGAATCGACCAATCACAACGCAGGGGCTGGTAGGCCTAAGTAAACGGTCAATGTAAGACGAGAAGGCCTATATAACGTGTTAAACCAATATATATGACAGCCCACATAATGTGTTAAACAAATATGCAAGCTTACATACATGCTATGCTAGGCCGACATACTATGTCGGTAAATCACCGGCCAAAGCCTATATGAACTGAGATAGTTTCACCCCATATATCAGGTAGAACCACGGGCAGGCAACCGTATAATATGGGGAGTACTATAAGGTATAGCTAAACCAATATATACGATAGCCCACATAATGTGTTAAACAAATACGCAAGCTTGCATACATACTATGCTAGGCCTACATACATGAATCCCTAAAAGCGCCTACTATGTCGGTAAATCACTGGCCACAGCCTATATGAACTGAGATAGTTTCACCTCATATATCAGGTAGAACCTGGCAATCGTATAATATGGGAAGTACTATAAGGTACATCTACCAATGCATAACCTATCAAGCCCACGTAAAGATATAATATATCTGATGACGTACGAGCGACATGCGCACCTATAACCAGAGTGGCCTACCCCTAAATAACATAGAAGAAGTAAGGATATGGACAGATAGGAGAAGCAAGGACCTGGACCGATAAAAAGAGCAAATACCTGGACAGATAGAAGAAGCAAGGACCTGTACCGATGGAAGAAGCAAGTACATGGACTGATAGAAGAAGCAAGGACCTGGACCGATAAAAGAAACAAGCACCTGGGCAGATAGAAGAAGCAGGTACTTGGACAGATAGTAGAAGTAAGCACCAGGACAGACAGAAGAACCCAAGGCCTACATATATAATCAGAAATCAATGTAAATAATCAAATAGCCTCAATGGATATATCCTATAGCTGCAAATGTATCTAGATATAAAAGTATATATGGAGAAACACTAAGAAAGAGGCCCATCACAAAACGTGAATAAATATATGTTATAAAACGATCCTAAAACGGTGCTAAACCAACATGCATGCTATCATACATATTTGTATATACCATGTTAAGCCTACATACGTGATAGTCCACATAATGTGTTAAACAAATATGCATGTAAACCTGCATACATACTATGCTAAGCCGACTTACATGGGCCTACTATGTCGGTAAACCGCCGGCCAAGGCCTATATGATCTAAGCCTGACACACATTTACACCTCGTCTATCAGGTAGAACCTGGCAACCGTATAATAAGGGAAGTACTATATGGTATAGCTAACAATGCATAACCTATCACCCCCATCACCGTCAACAAATATTACAATATAATTTAAAAAAAAAGTCGCGCAACCTATATACATACAGTGCTAAGCCAGCATTCAGGCATATATACTATGTTAAAACAGCGTGCAATATACTCTAAATAGCCAAATATACGTTGTTAAACCAATATGCAGGTTAACCTATATACATCCCGTTACCCACATATGCCTATATAATATGTTAAGCCTGTATAAGTGATTGCCCTTATAGTGTGTTCAATAAATATGCGTGTAAACCAAATAAATACTCTGGTAAACCAACATGCACGCTATCATAGATAGGCGTATATACTATGTTAGGCCTACATATCGCGTTAAACAAACATGTGTAAGCCACCATACATATTATGCTAAGCCGACAAGGGCCTGAACACATTATATCCACTGCATAGTTTAGCTAAACGGCTATCACACACTATCCTACAGGTACCACATAATACCTGATCAATAACACATAGTATCCAATGCATAGCCTGACGAAGGTTTAATATATAGTATCCAGAGGCATCGCTAACGATTAACACGTTGTATCCATAAGGCCTACTATGTCGGTAAACCACAGGCCCAAGCTTATATGATCAGAGTCCGACACACATTTTCACCCGTCTATCAGGTAGAACCTCAGGCAGGTGGCTGTATAATACGGGAAGTACTATATCGTATAGCTAACAATGCATAACCTATCACGCCCATGACGGTCAGCAAATACTACAATATAATTAAAAAAAGTCGCGCAACCTATATACATACAATGCTAACCAATATAGGCATATATACTATGTTAAACCAACACGCAATATAATCTAAATAGCCATATATACGCTGTTAAACAAATATGCGCGTAAACCTACATAAATACTATGGTAAGCCAGCATGCATGCTATCATACTATGTTAAGCCCAAATACATAATAGAATACATAATGTGTTAAACATATATGTGTGTAAGCCAGCATAGATATTATGCTAAGAAGACATGGACCTACAAAGTATAACACATTATATTCGGTGCATAGTTTAGCTAATGGATATCACACACTAACCTACAAGCTGCCCACAAATTACCACATAATACCCGATACATAGCCCGGATAATCATTAACGCATAGCGGCCGAAGCAAGTCATGACTAGGGCTAACACAACATAATCAAACCATAGCCTGACTAGGGCTAACACATAGTATCCGATGAGAAGTATGAATACAAAGTAACACATAATATCCGTTGCATAGCTCGGCTAAAGTTCGTCATATAGCACCCGAAGTATAGCTTGACAAACACATAGCATCTCATGAGCGGCGTGATATAAGGTAACACATAGTATCCGATACACAACCTAGGATCGAATATGACGTCATCCAGGTGGAGATGGTGGCAATGTTGATACCGACTTCAAAAAGGGCTATGGCCTGTGTAGGCTAGATCAAATAACCAACGTTTCAACTAAACTACTGTCTTACGCGTCGTTTAACCAACCAACATACGCGAAGTTCAAACGAACAGCGTTGACACCAAGTCCAAATAGGCTATGGCGGCCATGCCCAGATCAGCGTTTCAGCTAATCAAAATGAAAAACTTACGCTAATCAACCAACATCTACACCGAAGTCAAATGGGTTATGGTTAGTGAAGGCACCGGCAAAAGCTTTAAGCCCTAGACATAATTATAGCTATCAACGCATACCAAAATAGCTATGCAGAAACCGTCAAGGCCATTACACATATTGTCCAGGTATGTTCTCCATCAAACCGAGACTTTAGACACCATCTCTGTAAAACAGCTACCAATTTATACTCTACCACAATAGGTATGTCAAAACCGTTACCGACTCCTAATCTAAGACAATGGTTACCTAAAACCCTTTATCAATTCAAGACCTTAAGCGATATCTTCTTAAAGACAGCTACCAATCCATACTATATCACAATAGTTACGTTAGAGCTATCGCTGCTCACCCTACCATAATAGCTACGTACAGGCGGTTAATATTGTATAACCTATCACAAGACTTATGTAAAAACAGCTAGGCATAACCTGTCACACAATAACTGCGTAAAGGCAGCTAACAAGGCCTACCCCATTAAAATAGCTACGAAAAGATAACATCCAATACATACCCTATCATATTAGCTATGTAAGGACAATAAATGCGTAAAGGCAGCTAACAATGCCTATCCCATTAAAATAGCTACGAAAAGATAACAACCAATACATAACTTATCATAATAGCTATGTAAAGACAGCTAAAGATGCATAACCTAACTCAGTAATGATTGCTATTAAATAATGAACCATTACACTAGCCACGTAAAGACAGCTACCAACATCACAATAGCTACGTAAAAACAGTTATCGATCAATGACCAAGATAATACTTACGTAAGATCTATATCAGTGCTAAGACAATAGCTCCGTAAGGAAAACCTACCACTTCATGAACTACGACAACAGCATGGTGGGGACGGCTACCAATACATTACTTATCACAGCTACCAACACATAACTCGTCACACTAGCTAAGTAAATAGCGCTACGATTGAATAGCCTATCACACAGGCTAATTGAGGGTCACTAACTAAACCATCACAATATCTCTGTACATGGCAGATGGCGTGATGATCCTCATCTTTATCGCACACCTAACAGTAGGTTAGGTTAGAAGCACTCTGGCTAGCTTAGGTTAGCGGGTTGAAAATAATTTTTCTAAAAACTACCCCTCTAGACGTGGTTGAACACCCAACAGTAGGTTAGGTTAGAAGCACTCTGGCTAGCTTAGGTTAGTGGGTTGAAAATAATTTTTTCTAAAAACTACCCCTCTAGACGTGGTTGAACACCCAACAGTAGGTTAGGTTAGAAGCACTCTGGCTAGCTTAGGTTAGTGGGTTGAAAATAATTTTTTCTAAAAACTACCCCTCTAGACGTGGTTGAACCCTCCCCCAAGGCTACGATCAAGGTCACATCGACCGCCTGCATCATCCAAAACCACCCCTAACTTCTACAACCACAGGTAAGTGATGCCCGTGATGGAGATACGACCAATCTTTGAAAGTTAGGGGTGGTTTTGGATGATGCAGGCGGTCGATGTGACCTTGATCGTAGCCTTGGGGGAGGGTTCAACCACGTCTAGAGGGGTAGTTTTTAGAAAAAATTATTTTCAACCCACTAACCTAAGCTAGCCAGAGTGCTTCTAACCTAACCTACTGTTGGGTGTTCAACCACGTCTAGAGGGGTAGTTTTTAGAAAAAATTATTTTCAACCCACTAACCTAAGCTAGCCAGAGTGCTTCTAACCTAACCTACTGTTGGGTGTTCAACCACGTCTAGAGGGGTAGTTTTTAGAAAAAATTATTTTCAACCCACTAACCTAAGCTAGCCAGAGTGCTTCTAACCTAACCTACTGTTAGGTGTGCGATAAAGATGAGGATCATCACGCAATCTGCCATGTACAGAGATATTGTGATGGTTTAGTTAGTGACCCTCAATTAGCCTGTGTGATAGGCTATTCAGTCGTAGCGCTATTTACTTAGCTAGTGTGACGAGTTATGTGTTGGTAGCTGTGATAAGTAATGTATTGGTAGCCGTCCACACCCTGCTGTTGTCGTAGTTCATGAAGTGGTAGGTTTTCCTTACGGAGCTATTGTCTTAGCACTGATATAGATCTTACGTAAGTAATATCTTGGTCACGGATCGATAACTGTTTTTACGTGGCTAGTGTAATGGTTCATTATTTAATAGCAATCATTACTGAGTTAGGTTATGCATCTTTAGCTGTCTTTACATAGCTATTATGATAAGTTATGTATTGGTTGTTATCTTTTCGTAGCTATTTTAATGGGATAGGCATTGTTAGCTGCCTTTACGCATTTATTGTCCTTACATAGCTAATATGATAGGGTATGTATTGGATGTTATCTTTTCGTAGCTATTTTAATGGGGTAGGCCTTGTTAGCTGCCTTTACGCAGTTATTGTGTGACAGGTTATGCCTAGCTGTTTTTACATAAGTCTTGTGATAGGTTATACAATATTAACCGCCTGTACGTAGCTATTATGGTAGGGTGAGCAGCGATAGCTCTAACGTAACTATTGTGATATAGTATGGATTGGTAGCTGTCTTTAAGAAGATATCGCTTAAGGTCTTGAATTGATAAAGGGTTTTAGGTAACCATTGTCTTAGATTAGGAGTCGGTAACGGTTTTGACATACCTATTGTGGTAGAGTATAAATTGGTAGCTGTTTTACAGAGATGGTGTCTAAAGTCTCGGTTTGATGGAGAACATACCTGGACAATATGTGTAATGGCCTTGACGGTTTCTGCATAGCTATTTTGGTATGCGTTGATAGCTATAATTATGTCTAGGGCTTAAAGCTTTTGCCGGTGCCTTCACTAACCATAACCCATTTGACTTCGGTGTAGATGTTGGTTGATTAGCGTAAGTTTTTCATTTTGATTAGCTGAAACGCTGATCTGGGCATGGCCGCCATAGCCTATTTGGACTTGGTGTCAACGCTGTTCGTTTGAACTTCGCGTATGTTGGTTGGTTAAACGACGCGTAAGACAGTAGTTTAGTTGAAACGTTGGTTATTTGATCTAGCCTACACAGGCCATAGCCCTTTTTGAAGTCGGTATCAACATTGCCACCATCTCCACCTGGATGACGTCATATTCGATCCTAGGTTGTGTATCGGATACTATGTGTTACCTTATATCACGCCGCTCATGAGATGCTATGTGTTTGTCAAGCTATACTTCGGGTGCTATATGACGAACTTTAGCCGAGCTATGCAACGGATATTATGTGTTACTTTGTATTCATACTTCTCATCGGATACTATGTGTTAGCCCTAGTCAGGCTATGGTTTGATTATGTTGTGTTAGCCCTAGTCATGACTTGCTTCGGCCGCTATGCGTTAATGATTATCCGGGCTATGTATCGGGTATTATGTGGTAATTTGTGGGCAGCTTGTAGGTTAGTGTGTGATATCCATTAGCTAAACTATGCACCGAATATAATGTGTTATACTTTGTAGGTCCATGTCTTCTTAGCATAATATCTATGCTGGCTTACACACATATATGTTTAACACATTATGTATTCTATTATGTATTTGGGCTTAACATAGTATGATAGCATGCATGCTGGCTTACCATAGTATTTATGTAGGTTTACGCGCATATTTGTTTAACAGCGTATATATGGCTATTTAGATTATATTGCGTGTTGGTTTAACATAGTATATATGCCTATATTGGTTAGCATTGTATGTATATAGGTTGCGCGACTTTTTTTAATTATATTGTAGTATTTGCTGACCGTCATGGGCGTGATAGGTTATGCATTGTTAGCTATACGATATAGTACTTCCCGTATTATACAGCCACCTGCCTGAGGTTCTACCTGATAGACGGGTGAAAATGTGTGTCGGACTCTGATCATATAAGCTTGGGCCTGTGGTTTACCGACATAGTAGGCCTTATGGATACAACGTGTTAATCGTTAGCGATGCCTCTGGATACTATATATTAAACCTTCGTCAGGCTATGCATTGGATACTATGTGTTATTGATCAGGTATTATGTGGTACCTGTAGGATAGTGTGTGATAGCCGTTTAGCTAAACTATGCAGTGGATATAATGTGTTCAGGCCCTTGTCGGCTTAGCATAATATGTATGGTGGCTTACACATGTTTGTTTAACGCGATATGTAGGCCTAACATAGTATATACGCCTATCTATGATAGCGTGCATGTTGGTTTACCAGAGTATTTATTTGGTTTACACGCATATTTATTGAACACACTATAAGGGCAATCACTTATACAGGCTTAACATATTATATAGGCATATGTGGGTAACGGGATGTATATAGGTTAACCTGCATATTGGTTTAACAACGTATATTTGGCTATTTAGAGTATATTGCACGCTGTTTTAACATAGTATATATGCCTGAATGCTGGCTTAGCACTGTATGTATATAGGTTGCGCGACTTTTTTTTTAAATTATATTGTAATATTTGTTGACGGTGATGGGGGTGATAGGTTATGCATTGTTAGCTATACCATATAGTACTTCCCTTATTATACGGTTGCCAGGTTCTACCTGATAGACGAGGTGTAAATGTGTGTCAGGCTTAGATCATATAGGCCTTGGCCGGCGGTTTACCGACATAGTAGGCCCATGTAAGTCGGCTTAGCATAGTATGTATGCAGGTTTACATGCATATTTGTTTAACACATTATGTGGACTATCACGTATGTAGGCTTAACATGGTATATACAAATATGTATGATAGCATGCATGTTGGTTTAGCACCGTTTTAGGATCGTTTTATAACATATATTTATTCACGTTTTGTGATGGGCCTCTTTCTTAGTGTTTCTCCATATATACTTTTATATCTAGATACATTTGCAGCTATAGGATATATCCATTGAGGCTATTTGATTATTTACATTGATTTCTGATTATATATGTAGGCCTTGGGTTCTTCTGTCTGTCCTGGTGCTTACTTCTACTATCTGTCCAAGTACCTGCTTCTTCTATCTGCCCAGGTGCTTGTTTCTTTTATCGGTCCAGGTCCTTGCTTCTTCTATCAGTCCATGTACTTGCTTCTTCCATCGGTACAGGTCCTTGCTTCTTCTATCTGTCCAGGTATTTGCTCTTTTTATCGGTCCAGGTCCTTGCTTCTCCTATCTGTCCATATCCTTACTTCTTCTATGTTATTTAGGGGTAGGCCACTCTGGTTATAGGTGCGCATGTCGCTCGTACGTCATCAGATATATTATATCTTTACGTGGGCTTGATAGGTTATGCATTGGTAGATGTACCTTATAGTACTTCCCATATTATACGATTGCCAGGTTCTACCTGATATATGAGGTGAAACTATCTCAGTTCATATAGGCTGTGGCCAGTGATTTACCGACATAGTAGGCGCTTTTAGGGATTCATGTATGTAGGCCTAGCATAGTATGTATGCAAGCTTGCGTATTTGTTTAACACATTATGTGGGCTATCGTATATATTGGTTTAGCTATACCTTATAGTACTCCCCATATTATACGGTTGCCTGCCCGTGGTTCTACCTGATATATGGGGTGAAACTATCTCAGTTCATATAGGCTTTGGCCGGTGATTTACCGACATAGTATGTCGGCCTAGCATAGCATGTATGTAAGCTTGCATATTTGTTTAACACATTATGTGGGCTGTCATATATATTGGTTTAACACGTTATATAGGCCTTCTCGTCTTACATTGACCGTTTACTTAGGCCTACCAGCCCCTGCGTTGTGATTGGTCGATTCAACTTGTTGACTATTTGAACTCTATGTAGGTCGTTGGTCGTTTGATCTAACCGATCATTTTTGGTAATTTCATATATTATTTGATAACCACCCCCCACTTGATGCCTGATTCCAGGGTTACTTTACCTATCGGCTGGCTTCGAGATGGCTTTTACCTGAGTCTTTGCTCCGTGTTTGCTTTACCTACGGTCTAACTCCGTGGTAGCTTTACCTAAGCCCCGACTCCATGGTAGCTTTATCGATGGTCTGGTTACTGGGTTACTTTACCTAGGGCATGGCTTCGGGATAGCTTTTACCTGAGTCCCTGCTCCGTGTTAGCTTTACCTAGGCCCCGACCCCATGGTAACTTTACCGATGGTCTGGTTCGTGGGTTACTTTACCTAGGGCATGGCTTCGAGATGGCTTTTACTTGAGGTCTTGCTCTGTGTTAGTTTTTCTTAGGACTTGGTGGAGGTATTTGTCTTGGTAGTTGATATAGCAGCCTTCCCAGCCCGGCTTTTGTGTAGCTTTACCTAAAGGCTGGCTGCATTGTTTATTAATTTAGTAGGATAGACAAATTTTGAGTTTGGCAATCGTATACCCTTGCCCCTCATCACCCGATTTTTTTGGGGTAGACCACTATAGTTAGGGTGAGCCTACTACTTGCCTAGAGTTGCTCGAGCGTTGATACGTCATCAGATAACCATTAAATCTTTCGAAAGTTACCCCCACCACCAAAGCTATTCCTGGGTTACTTTACTTAAGGGTCGGCTTTGAGATGTCTTTACCCGAGGGCTAGCTCCGTGTTAGCTTTACCTAAGGCCTAGCTTCTGGGTGCCTGGGCTCGGTTTGGCTTTAACCGAGACCGTGCTCCATATTGGCTCTACCTTGGCGGCTTTAACTAATGCCCAGGTGGATTTTACCTAGGACCCCGATTATTTTTGGAAATCTAAAAACAAGTGACCCCGCCCCCACAACGGTCCATAATAGACTTTAACCATACCATATACGGTCATTTGATCCAACCGATCGATTTTTGGCAATTTCGTGTTTTTTGTAAAAACTACCCCTAAGTAAACCACCCCCGCAACGGTCCAAAAGAGCCTCTGCACGTATCCCATACTGTCTGTTGATCCAACCGATCGATTTTCGGCAATTTCATATTTTTTGTAAAAACTACCCCTAGGTGAAACTACCCCTACAGTAGCGATAATGCACTCTAGACACACCCTATCGGTCAAGGCACGTTTTTCCAAAATTTTTTCGAAAACTACCCCCCACCCCCAATCCACCCCCGGAGCTACCCCCGGTGTTGGTCCTGAACGTAGCCGTGGTCACCCCCTTCACGTAGGTTAGGTTAGGTTTGATCCATTTTGGCTAGCTTAGGTTAGCTAGTAGGAATTAGTTTTTTCCATTTACCACCCCTCTAGGCATGGTCAAAACCGCCCTTAGGGTTGGGTGAGGGTCAGCGTCAGGCCTCTGCAACATCCAAAACTACCCCTATAGTCCTAGGTTACGTAGCGGCCGAGTTAGGTTAAAATAAAAATTTTTTCGAAAAACTACCCCCCACCCCTCTAGACGTGGTCGAAACCACCCCCAAAGCTACAGTCAGGGTCAGGACGTCGGCCCGCATCATCCGAAACTACCCCTATACTCCTAGGTTACGTAGCGGCCGATTTTGTTTTTTTTTTTTTCGAAAAACTACCCCCTACCCCCCTGAACGTGGTCGAAACCACCCCCGAGTCTGGGGTCGAGGTCGGGATGACCTTGGGCCTCATCCAAAACTACCCCTATAGTCCTAGGTTACGTAGCGGCCAGGTTAGGGGTGGGTCCGCGCCAAACTATCACACTTCCTACTAACATTGTGAAAAAATTTATAATTATATAGTTTTGATCAGTTAATGAACATAATAATAACCTGGATAGATATCAATACAAATAATTCAATATAACGATAATAACAAGTTATGTACTTTTATTCTAATGTTGTATTTGAAACTTTTTTATCCGCATCTGATAACAAATGTTTAGGTAGTTTCTAATTACGCACAATTAAATGTTTTTCTCAATTAAAATTTTCTGAAGATATGGCTATAAAACATTTCACTTTTGTCGCCACTCCCCCGGTCGCCACAACCTAATTTTATTACTCCCCGTCAATATGAATAATAGCGTTTATTTAAGGAAAAGTTAAATATAAATGTTACCTGCAGGGACATTACATCCCTCCAAAGTTTGTGTCTGAGTGTTGATCATTGTTAGAATGAATGTGTCTTCCATTGAAAAAAACTAAACCCTACAAACTAAAATTGATTCCTAGAAGACCCGAATATTTTCCCTTACACTAATAAACATTTTAATCTTATGTGAGCGTCTTTGAATAGATCCCAATCGCATTTGCCTTGTATACTATCAAGGATTGAATATGCAGACTAATTATGCCTTAATGAATGTATTTGAGATTAGAAAACACACAGTAAAATTTGCCCAAAGGGAACACAATGTATACGACAATGATCTCAGTTTGCGTGTATAAATCGTAAGAGTTGTTTCTTATTTTATTTTGTTATGTGCGTGTAAGTTCTGTAGTTCTGTGTTTCGTGTTTATTGTGTGGAGAAATTTTTAAAAATAGCTGAGCACGCAAGAGGTGCACTCACGAGGTCTACCCAAAATTCGGCTCTATCTTTGATACCTTCACTATTGATTACCTTCAGATATTCATCGAAAACCTGACTTCGATACTCCCATCACTGGCGTAAACATATAGCAACGATGTTGGGCAAACATAAAGCGCCAAACTTCAGAAACACAAAGGGTTAAGCCTAGGTTTTGCCACTATCCCAATAAATCACTTCATCTAGGAATAAACCACTATTTGAAACTTTACATCCATTCCTTCCCTGTTGTTTGCCAATATTTTATCATTACTCCTTGCGTGAGTGTTCTGAAACCTCTTCCGAAAGTCTTAAGTCTTTCTGTTTTTCTTCTAATTATGTTGTTCTATACTGAGAATAGTTTTACCCCACCATTTTTCTCTTCTGTTCTTCTACTTTAAATAATGCTTTATTATTTGTAATTCTTGTCCAATAAGAATACAGTTCCTTAGATTATATTTCTTCATTCATTCTGCTTGGTTCCGTCCTGTCTGATCAGTTTCATCTCGCTCTATGAAAGGTACAGTCCAACACAGTATCAATTTCAAACAGATTATTCGATTAGCTTAGTTGTACTAAGTACTTGTGAATATTGTAGAGTTGTTACCCTTGACGTGCTGCTACAAGTAAGTTAGGCAATTGCTGAGGGGTTGTTATAAAAAACAAATGTCACAACATTATTCTCTGAGAGTTAGCGATTTATACACTTGACCTTCTCTATTATTTCTAATAATTAATCACTTTCCAGAATATATGATATATAAATAAGTAAATAAATAAATAAATATATATATATATATATATATATATATATATATATATTTATATATATTAAACAATATAGATTATTGTAATTTTCATTCCTGATGATGTTGGTACTGTTTATCAACGAAAAGCTTTTGATATAAATTATTAAATATTCTTGTATTTGAATATCCTATGTTGTTTTAAATTATTAAATATGTATATATATATATATATGGTTAAATAATACCCTCATAAACTTGAATATTGCATTTTATTTTCCTTTATATATTTTAAGTATCAGCATCATCAAAACTTGTCAAGTACCAAATAGTTCTATGAATAAATCTGGACTACAGAGCAGAAAGCTTCAACTTTGTAAAAATGTATATAGAAAAAACAAAATCCAATATTTTTGTTTATGAAAGTGTTATTTAAACAAATACACACACACATCGACGTTAATCTACACATACGTCAGCTAAATAATTACTTATAAGTTTATCCTTTTGTTAACCTTTCTGTCCGCAGTATGGACATCGATAGATTTAAAAAAAAGGAAAAGAATGTGAGTAATTGTTTGAATCCGGTGTGTGTGGATTGTCTTCAATGGGCTGAGGGGTCTTCTTTCCTCTATATATAGGAGCAGAGTTGTCTTCGTTATTCATTGTTAGATTCCCTCGTCAATGCTAGATGAGATTTTATGCCTTGCAGAATAAACGGATGTATTCTAGATAAAACTATTCATCATATTTTTCCACCCGTGAAGGAATACTTATCAGCGTGTGTGTGTGTGTGTGTGTGTGTTTGTGTTTGTGTGTGTGTGTGTGTGTTTGTGTGTGTGTGTGTGTGTGTGTGTGTGTGTGTGTATGTGTGTGTGTAGGTTATTAACTTTTATTGCAACTAAAACGACCGTAATTGTTAGAGCTTTAACAAAAATTCCCCATAGTAACTTATTATTCAAACTTAAAGTAAAGTTGTACATAGTTAATAGTAAGTTGTAAATAGTAGGGTGCATACATGTGGACAAAGTTAGTTAATTATTTGTCTTTGTGTCACTAAATGATAAGTCATGCGTACTGCCTAGTAATGAAATGCTTTGAAAGTTTGGTTAGAAACTTTATATAAATGCACGAACATCTCCTTAATAAACAAATACCATTGCAATCGCAATTAAAGTTCGCCTAATTATCTCAAGGATCAGGTTACCAGAAAGGGAATCGTTTATATATGAATTGTAAATGGCACAAGTGGCTCTCTGACTAGTCAAGCCAGTGTTCTGTTTAAGGAAGGAAACAGGCCTTACCTACGCAGCCATACCTCATGCTACATCCTTGTTCCAGTCGTACGTCACTTCTATTACTACTATTCTAGTTATATTGTTGAGTGTAGAATATACAGATTATTTAGAAGAATAATCCAAGCGATTAAAAATTATTTTAAATGTCGCGTATAAAAAAATATAGTCAACACTTTGAAAAAATTTACAAACACAATCTCAACTTACAAACATACGAACTGTATTATGTTATAAAACAAAGCACTTTTTTACATTTCGTTTATGCGTTTAAGTGGATACGCCTATTTCTTTTATAAAAAATCAGAGACTGGAATATAGTGATAGGACGTGGGTCCAAGTCCAATGATAACATTTCCGAAAAGATTGAAAGAAAATGCCACCATGATATCAGGATTTATGCTTGCAATAGGCAGTATGAAGCAGAACAACGCTCAAACCTAATCCAAATTGGTTTTGAATCGGAAACAGAGACAAACAAAAACAAAACCACTGTTGTAAACTCGTTTGAGTCACGTTAGGGAGGAGTAAAGTGACTAAGTTTAGTATAACAGCAACATTAACAAGTCCTCATCGAACTAATTACACGTAAACTCCTTTCTTACTTCCGACTCTCGCTAAGCTCGCCTCATGCCTGTAAAGTATTTACAAACTTTGGGCAAACATTCTCATTGCATCTCTAGTTCAAACAGTAACTTGCACGTACTTTGTTTGGGCTTTATTGTCATCGTGTTTGCGCAAACTTTGTGAAAGTAAAGACATACAAAAGTACTATGTTTAGAGATCTTGAATGTTTGCATAAATCAAAGCTGTTAAATTTTCAGAGTAATAAAAGTTAAACAGACACTTTTACTCATTATTATTATTATACCCTAAACCTAGGTTGCAAAGGAGGCTCATATTATAGGACTTACAGGATGTTTATCGTAGTGCGCTTGTGCGCGTGCTTTAGTGTTTTTTTTTGTTATATTTTAAAAATCTATCGTTTTTGTGTCTGTTAATAAATTACCAAATTACATTGTTTTCGTTAATTGTCCGTGGGTCCTGCTCTCAAGGTATCAAGGGTTGGGTTTATGCGCCCCCTGGAGCCAAGTCCCAAGTCTGAATCTCCGTCCCTTAGGTAAGGGGGTACAGAGAGTAGATAAAGGTCCGAAGGCTCTAATTAGACCGAACTTGTCAGACGGGATAGTTGTACTGGTCGTTGATAATGCTGGAAAAGTGGTTGAACCGCAGTGTCTGGTTGGAGCAATAAACTTGGAATAATAAAAAGCAGATGCAACTACCAAGAAGTCTTTGCAAGGGTCAGGTATTCCCCATAAAAGCTGTCTCCATTAAACCTATCCACATTTATTCTATATTACATTGATGCAGCCTTTTATTGCTAAAGATGACCAGCAGTACTGATTTATTTTTATTAAAAACGGCAGATGATTACATAGTACAGAAATGAAAACGCTATAGTTCATTTGGATCCAGTTGGAAGTTTTAAACGTTAGGAGTAATATAATACTTCGTACCTGGTTGGCAGACATCTTTCTTTACTGCAATCTATTTCAAGTAAGTTTTATTCATGGTATATCATATTTTTACTACCAATATAACATGTCCTACCATTAGGTAATTCCTACGAATAAGCTTACATAATTCCATTTGCTCTTCCTTATCTTTCCCTTGTAAAGGAGTATAATCTTCTGGGAGTAAGAGAGTATACTCTGGATAGACGGATCTTAATTACCCTAATAGAGAGTGATTTTACTACAAGAACGCGGCTCTCGTTCATGAGGCTTTGATTCCCATTATACAATGTTCCAGGGAACTTTAGGATCATACCTCAGTCCTATCCATGTGCACATCCTTTTCTCACCCTTAATAGGCAATTCTAGCCATAGAGTCTAACTGCCTTAGGGCTTCAAACAAAGTAACAAGTACGCGTAGGTGTCAGATATTGCGACTTGTAAAAAGTAATTTGACATCAATTAGATAATGGAATAACTAGCGCATGATATTATCTTGGGTAAACATTCATTATGCATAACTTACATATTACACTTTCAGATACGTAGTTCCCAATCAGTTTTACGTTATACACATTTCTTCTACTCACATTAAAATCTCCCAACAAATATTTTCTGCCGTGCAGGAACGTTCTGCTTAACGTCATCTGTGCTCTAACGTTAACAATTTGTGTAAATGTGAGCGATATAATTGTTTCCGTGTTTACGTCATCCCCAGAGCTTGCTTGAAGCTCTCTCGTTAGCCGATTGTCTACACTTTGCCTGCTTTGCATGGTGTTGTCTTTAAAGCCGCCATCACTTGCACTACAGCTCTGTGTAGATATAGTGTTTCTTGTGAAAATATTGCATTAACATTACAGTATAGATAGACACAATTTCAAACAAAAAAATCAACTTTATACTAAAAAAAAAAAAAAAACTATCGTAAAATTGAATTTCGAATGCAACTACACTGTAGTTTACGGTAAACAAAATGAAAGGAATTCTAAGATAGGCTGTTATGAATAAAGAGAGGGTTTTGTTTTTAAGTATAGAATTCAAGTATGAAGGTTCACTTTCAGATTGTAAACATACTCAACATGAATCTCTCGAAACATTTATATTTGCCGTCACAGATTAAAAGATTTTTAAAATTTCTTCAGGAATTAAGACAATTTGTTGGTATAACAAAAAACACGCGCCCTCTCCCTTGCAGAACTATTCCCGTTCGACGGTCTTACAACGCCAACAAACAAGACCTTCGCGAGGCTTTAATCGATTCAGTATAAACAAACAACTCCCTCCGGAATAATTCCACCGTAACTCTCTGAGCAGTTCAACGATAATGACTTTGTAACTCGGAGTTCTCTCTTTTGGTCTTAATTATCGAAAGCATTTGTGTACTGTACACAGATTTCGTTCAATATAATCGGTCTCCATTTTGCGCAAGTTTTATTTCTCTTTGCTTTGGTCTCAGATAAATTTGTTATTATTAACTGACAAAGTTTCATAATTTGTTCGTCGAAAATGTTTTAGTTTAAAAATAAATTTATATTTTCTATATGGGTGTGGATGGTTGTGGTGGAACAGTGGGTACACTTTGTACATAAGCGAGGGAGAAATGCAGTTTGGAATATCTAGACCGTTTCTACATAGGGTTTGCAATGGACGGCCTGGAGCTTAAGACAGTCAAGGTTTACGTATGATTCGATTTGGGAATTCGGAAAATCTCTGAAGACTTTAACGCCATAGTTTCAGGCCATAATTGCAACCTCACAGATGTATAAAATCTCCTTAAACATTCCAATAGCAAACCACTGCTTCCTCAATCAATCACGTACTTACATAAAATTCTCAACTGCTTTTACTAAATCCCAAAGTATTTACTAGCAAGGTGTATGATTTGCCAATAAAAAGATTTTAGATAAAGTACGATTTTATAAGAAATTTAATTTCTAAAATGCAAATCAGAACTCCCAATGAGGTTTTTCCAATGCGCCTGGAGCTGCAAAACTCCCCCGGTCCTTTGAACCACCCTACCATGAACATCCTCCATGCAGATGCGGCTAGTATCTTGACCACGGATAAGTAATACAGGACTGACGTTTCATCTACTAAGCTGTTCCAAGGGTAATAAGGAGATATTAATACGGTATAGAACGGTATGTATGACGATAGTGGAAACTAAAACCCTGCCAAGGATTACGCAGAGGTAAATCATACAGGATTGTAGTGTTATTAAGCTACAAACTACCTTTTGACAGTTGACCATCCCTTCATACTCGAAGCTGGAATAGGGCTTACAGGATAATACAGAAGGAGGGAGTTTTACTACGCTGACAGAGCTGGACTACTTTTATAGCGTGATCGTAAGATCCAATAAGAAACCGATGTAATAGATTCGTTATAAAATTATTTGTAATAATTTGTAATAATTTTTATAAAGCCTAATAAGCTATAAAGAATAATACTCGACGGAGGCAAAAGAGAGGTCATCTGGGCCGACCAAGCGATCTAATAATATTCAGGCTCTCCGCTGAAGTTTCCTATCTGTGATAGAAATGCTCAAGTAAAAAGAAGTGCTCCCTGTTAGTAATTTAACCCGCCCAAACTCTTAAAACCAAAAGTAACTGGTTTAGTTCTTTATCGAGGCATAAGTGCTCCCTGTTAGTAATTAAACCCGCCCAAACTCTTAAAACCAAAAGTAACTGGTTTAGTTCTTTATCGAGGCATAAGTTTACACACGTTTGTATATCTCTAAAAAAAACGTCAGTTCCAATAAGAGCACAGAAACACTTAATATTCTCTGGCATGCTCCATTTTCGTCCTCACCCGCTCATTTACAGCCCTAACAACAAAAACAGTGTCCCCAAATTTCTACCCGCAACCAGTGTCGTAGATACGGCTCACTGACATCTCCTTCTCAGACTGACTAAGGACTCCACGATTAGAACAAAACAAAAACAATGTACTTACTTACTTGGCACGCTGTGTAACGCTAAGCCTTAATGTTACAATAACTAAACTCCTGTATTGAACTGAATGGACGCTGTTTTGATGACTATAAACCTAATAACTGACATAGTAATTGAAAAGATTTTTCGCACGCACTCATTACTTTGAAATGAAGATCTTGTATTTTCCCTATTTGATTTCAAAACAGCACACAACATCAGTAGCCCAATGAATGCGAGCAACTCATTCTTGGATAGGTCATTATGATATATTTTTTGGTTCTAATTTTTTGGAGTGGCCCGTTTATTAGCCAAATAATAATTCGTCCATTTTAAAATTTCATCAATTATCTTCGAATCGAATAGTTGGCTCCACACATCACTTTCACTTGGAGTGGCAACTAACACTTGCTTTGCATGACGAGACAAACCTGGTAAACCTTTTGTATAAAATATTTCGAGCTGGCACTTTACCTCTGTTCGGAGGCTCCTTTGAATCCCATTCATAGCCGTTCTTGCCTTTATAAATGGGTGGTTCATCTCCAGGTTTCTCTTCTATGTCATCCTCTTGCTCCTCATCTTCCAGTTCTTCATCTTCTTCCAATCCAACAAAAACTGGTTCTATTTCGGGAAGTCTGGTCCTTGTGTCGTATACTTCCCCGTCGACATTCATTTCGTCCGTTTCCTCGTCGGTCTCACTGTCTCCTGAAGATTCATCGTCCTCTTCTTCAAATAATTGACGTACTAGTACCGAAAAATTGGGATCATCAGTCCGATACAATCGCTCTGCATTCATTCTGAAATATTAATTTAACCAAATTTTAAAACTAGTTGCTAAAAACAAATTATAAATATATTACAATCGCTCTGCATTCATTCTGAAATAAAAATTTAACCAAATTTAAAAACTAATTGCTAATAACAAAATATAAATATTTTACAATCTCTCTGCATTCATTCTGAAATAAATATTTAACCAAATTTTAAAACTAATTGCTAAAAACAAATTATTAAACAAATTATAAATATTTTAGAAAAATAATATACTTCACGATCACACCTACGTCTGTCAGACGCATGGAGAAATGTGGTGGGGAACACACCCTGCGTCTCACAGACTCAGTAGACCTTGAGTTAGTAGTAGATTGACAAAAATCTTACCTGCTAGGTTTTGAAGAGGTTGAGCTAGACACTTCACCGACCTTGGCAAGGAACTTATTGACGAATACAAACACACTAAATGGCGATGAGACTTCAGTAGTGCAAACAAAACAACATTGAATATCCCGTATGCGACTGGTAGATGCACGTGTGACGCAACGGGATAATGGGCCGGACATTAAATAATTCCTTCATCCGTACTAATTCAGTTATTGCGATTTATTTGCCCTAATTGCTTGCAATACTCATTTTTTGTCACTTTAATTCTATCGCGGACAGATTATAATGGACGTAATGATCCGTTGTACTCGTAAGTTATATTTGTCATTTCTGTTTTGTTCATAAAAACAATTTATAAAATGTTGTAAATTTACATATAAACCTATTGGTTCATATCTGTAGAGCTGGATTCAGGCCATGGGAATCTGAGGGGGTTCCAATACAAAATTGGAAAATCTAGGTCCCCTGTGTGCAAGAGAGGCGACGAGGACCAAGAGGAAAACCCAATCCACGTACTCTGTGAGTGTCCTGCTTTGGGAGCTGCAAGCAGAAAGTGGTTTGGCTGGCAGGTATGTACACCAGAGGATATCAGAAGATTTAGCACTTGATTTCTGCAATGAGGTAGGTTTCCACTAAGCTAGTCCTGTGGTAGGGATGGGAAGAGAGTACAAAGGCCACAGCTAAGTGCTCTACACCGATAAGGTCCCTCTGAGTTTTATAATAATAAAATAATTGGTTCATTTGAAACGATTATTTGTTTATTTATTGTGGGTGAAGATATTTTACACGCGCGCGCGCGCGCGCACACACACACAAACACACAATGTGAATATTTTATTAAATAAAATACGACACGAGACGTTGGTTTAATACTATTTTTTTGTTTATTTAAAGATGAAATAAAATTCCATAATAATTTAGTTAGTAAATGTTATTTTTCATAACCTGAGTAGAAATAGGGGTTGAAAAATTGGTTACAAATGTTTTGGCGTTACCAAGGTTTGAACCCGGGACCTTCAGGTTAGTAGTTGAGTATTCTTTCTATTTGATCACTTTACTTTTGATAGTGCCTGAACTATAATAAACAATATGTCCATGATAAACAAAACTATAAATAGGCTACGACTCACAATTATAAAACTTTAATATCGGACGCGCTTAAATAACATTATGTCATCATTATTAGAACCAAAAATAGAACACAAACTATAATTAGATTGTATGTTCAATTTGTTTGATTAGGTTTCGATTGTGTAGCTTCACAATATATATATATATATATATATATATATATATATATATATATATATATATATATATATATATATATATATACGTATACCAGCTGTCAGTTGGACAGGGTATATTCAATATTTGGTCAAGGCAGGCCAAGACGAGTTATTGTTTCCTTGAACTTACACTGTCTGATTTGAAATTTGTTTTTCCACCGAGAAGATTAAATAATGTCTATTAATATAAGCATTCAAAAAACAAAACCTTTTCATATTTCAACCTGAAAATACATCTGTTAAAAAAATAATAATAATTGATTAATAAGTATTTACACTATGTAATGCAGAATATTGATTTTCGAAATTAGAATTTCTCATTTGAAATGGTGAAGAGTATATGTCTGATGGTGTTTGGCGATGTTTGGCCAGGACAGTGGAGGGAAAACAAGTTCTCTTGTAAAATTACTTTTAAATAACAAGAAGTTAAAATTTAGTCTGTACATCGGCGACTTTGGAATAAGTAACTAGGCTTACTGTCAATTTAATTTGTTGTCTTTCTGTGACATTATTATTTAATAATAACCTACATTATTTAAAACATATTATTCATTCATGTTAAACCAATTTTTGTGGAAAACGCCTGCATATATAAAACATAAATTACACATAAAAACACATATGCCCATAAAATGTGGAGATGAAAAGTATTCGTATACATAAAAAATGTACACATTATAGCTCCCACTTGAAAAAAATGTACATTAAAAAAGCTCACATGCATATAAAAACTGCATATAAAATTCCCATATGTGCATAAAATGTCTACACATAGAAAGCGCACGTGTAAGTGTTAAATTTTACATACTGTGGATTACTGTAAGTATATCATATTTTAATATTATTGTTATTTTTATTATCATTATTATAATAATAATTTTATTATATGAACTCATTTGATTCAATCTTAAATGCGTTAAACCTGTACCTTCTAATATAGCAAGCCTTATATATACATCAGGCAGTATATGTGACGTCAGCGACATAGACAGCGACGGTAGACAGCGCTGAGGCTGCATCCTTTGTTTACACTTACATGTTTAAACGTATTGTTGGTTATATTTTGCAGTTGCTGCAACGTATTGAATCCTACCAGACTCAAGTAGCTTTATGCCAATCAATGTAGAGCATCACTGTGACCGTTGCAGAATAATAATGAATAATTATAGGGAATCAGAAAAGTATATTTATTTATATTAATGAAAGTCACTGTAATGTACAGTCACTCTAATCTGACTTTGCTAGTCCTGCACGAAAAAGTATTTAGTATGAATGCAATAAATATAGGCTACCTATAAATATGTTTCATAGCTTTATCGTAGTACTAAGTTTATTTATTTATACACCAGCAAAAAAAAAACCATGTAGATTTACAAATTTTACACACACTGCTACAGAAAACATTTTAGTCTTTGTTCGTATGGCAGTGGCCAAATTGACCGTTGCAAAAATAGGCAATCTTGTAGAATAGGGATTAAGGCTAAAGCACTAAATATTTAAAAACATTAGACCAACTAGACTAAACCAAGAAAAAGTAATCAAAATTAGAATAAAATAAATTTAAATTTATTTAATTAAGGTTTTTTAAATACTAAAATTTTATGAAATAACCTACATTTGTAAAACAGAGTTTGAATAGATGGCCTCGCTCTATAGGAACTGGAGATGGAACTAATAAAAGTTGTTATTAATTATTTATTATTATCATTATTATATAACAATTTGTTATTTAATAATAATATTAAATTGAGAATTTCCGTAGTAGTTTAATCTAAGTTTAAGATACACGAATTTTGAATTTTTTTCTAGGTTTGTAAAATACATTTCAATTCCTGTGATATACGAACAGAAAGGCGTACAATGAAGAAGGAGAAAAGCTGCTAGTTCCCTTCATAGGATAAAGTTGCAGGAAGGAGCAGTTCCAACTGTGCTTCCAAAATGTCCTGCATATTTGTCATCTCAAACATTACCAAGGGAGAGTCCTGAAGAAAGAAGAAAACGCTGTGGAAAGAAGCCATATTGAATCATATTTTAAAATCACCAACAAACATAATCCTGAATAATTATGAAAAATTCAAAATAACAATATTTCAATAAATAGGCGTTAAAAAGAAAATTATTAACCGTGTAACAAAAAGTGTTTTCTAAACATAAATCTTCTCATAATAGTTGAATACCGTATACATTTCTTTAAATATTGTTATAAAATTTTGTAAATAATGAATAATTATACTTTGTTATAATTTTGTAATAATGCTAACTTGTGTTATAATGTATAACTAATGTTAATTGCACATTACAATCACAACATTAAATGATTTTTTTGTTAGGAAAGGGTAAGACACAGACACTATCGTATAACAGGTAAGAAAGCAAAGATTTAGATGTGATGACGTCAGTAGGCAGCTGTAAACCTTGTTGTAATAGTAGCTACTGACTAAACCCTAGCAAATATCCGTTATATATTATTGTTTTTACCAAGTAAGCAGAATAATCTGACAACAGCACTGTTTCGACATCTTAAACCCTAATAATATGGCTTTGTTAACTGCTCAAAATGTATCTGTTTTCGACACCCAGATCTGTTTCTATTTCCCCGAGAAAGTTTCGTTTTAAATTCTACATTGAATTAACTTGCGAATAGCCAAATATCGTTAATACGTGTATAGTAATTAGTAGTCGCGAATAAACATATAAACCATGAACAGAAATGAATGGTATAATAAAAACCAATACAAAAGTTAAGGCTAAGAAACAAAAAATATTAATACCAAAGGGTTGAGTAAAAAAAATAAAATCATTGGATTCAATAAAAATACTTTGAGATAGGAGGGCAGAACATCTTTTTAGGCAAAGGTAATTCCAGTTTAAGATAGAAACAAACTCGTTGCATACCTATTTCTATCAATGTAATTTTTCTAAGTGGTAAATCACTACATCATCAAATGCTGTTGTTGTTGAATTTGCTTATTAATTATGTTATAATTCATATATCTTATTTTTAAAATATCATTTAAATTCTTATTAAAATTCAATCGATTTTTTTTTAACTGAAAATAGTTTATTATTGTCTTTAAATCAGTCGTATTTGGATGTAACTATAGTGTGACCCCCGGTAATTTTTTCTGCTCCATTTGCTCTTTGATCGGTTAAATACTTCCAGAGTTATCGTGTAACAAACAAGAAACTTACTGATAGAATACAGAACCTCCTTTTTTTGTCGGTTGAAAGCGGCAAAACCCTTTATATTACAAACGTATAACCTTCTTTGGTAGCACTATTTAAGTTTCGAGTAGGCCACAGAGATTGGCCTAAAGCCCACAGAACACTTGCTAATAAGATAAATACATCTCACAGACGATCACATAATCGAACACTCATGGTTCTCGCACTAGCTGGTCTTGGGTTTCCCCTTACGTGCCAGCTTTTCTAGGTTTCAAGACTTTATTCACCGTACGTCCCACTTACATGAGTAGTTATACATATCAGTATTCTGATTACAGCTATAGCACAGCTCGACATAGCTTTAATTTAAAATTGAAATTCTCCTTTTAACGCTTGGCCAATAAGAACGTAAGACGCCAGTTTTAAGATTATTGGATGGAAGATGATTTGAATTCCCGAGGAGGTAACGTTTACAGTGCAGATGCTAAATCCCCAATAACGTTGCCTTTCCGTGCTGCCCTTTGAAAATGTGCTCGGCGAACATCGGCTTCTTTCTCGAACGGACTGTAACCGAATGAGAATTTCATCATAGACCATGATGGATTTTCAAACTAAAACGTGTTCTCTATCTCGCGGAGAAAGCATTTCTCAGTACAAAACTGACAGTAAAAACCAGAAGCTTTGAAATTTAATCTTCTTCAAATATAGTTACTTTTTAATAGGTTAATTTACTGGAGAATATGTATACTTTGCCGCCTAAAAGAATAATCCGCCAATAATTAATGTCTAAACGTTGGATTTATTGTGATAAAGAGCCGTATGTAAAGATGGTGAGATTGATAATGCACGAAGTTAGATGCTAACCTTAGATTAGGATCAAATTTTACCCCCTCAAATATCCTCCGTAGCTCAACAGGGCACATCAGATAATGAGTTCGCCATATAGCACACTTAGAGCCTTTCCTCGGTTCTAACTTCCTTTAACGTTGTTTCGACCTTGTAAAATATTTACAAACTCAAATCAGACTTGTTAAATTCAAAGCTGAGCTGTTGCAACTTTGTAGTTGAACTTTATTAGATTTAGGTTTCCTTCATGCGCTCTTCATACATCTTTATTTTGCTTTCAGAACATTACACAGCATTACATTGTTGTACCTCAAAAAGGGAGATTCGACACGACTAAAACTAGTTAACGTTTTGAGAGGGCAGGTTGCTTTAGTTGCAAGGCGAAAATTACAGACAATCAACTCCTTGTAGAGATAGGGAGGAGGCAGTTTAAAGTAGGAAAATGAGTTTTCCTCTTTCCACTATGAAGTAATATCAGCTGCTTTATATCACTTAACACAATATGACTACGCTATAATGCACCATGAGAGATTGTACTAAACGCACTTCAAGCGAGATAGCATTTACGAGACGTTTTAGAGTCGTGTACCAACTCTTGGCAAAGGCATTGTAGCCTACAATACGCGTTTTAGATTCGTGTACCAACTCTTACTAAAGGCGTTGTAGCCTAGAGTAGGCGTTTCAGAGACGTGTACCAAGTCATATCTAAAGAATTGTACCCTATAGAGTGTGTTTAACAGACGTGTACCATCTCTTACCAAAGGCATTGTAGACTACCGTAGGTGTTTCAGAGGCGTGTACCAAGTCACACCTTATGCTTAATACCATAAAGTGGAAGTTTCAGGGACGTGTACCAAGTCATATCTAAAGAATTGTACCCTACAGAGTGTGTTTAACAGACGTGTACCATCTCTTACCAAAGGCATTGTAGACTACCTTGGGTGTTTCAGAGGCGTGTATCAAGTCACACCTTATGCTTTATACCATAAAGTGGGAATTTCAGAGACGTGTACCATGTCATAGCTAAGGAATTGTGGCCTATAGGGGGAGTTTCACAGACGTGTACGAAGTCATACCTAAAACATTTCACCATATAGTGGGAGTTTCAGAGACGTGTACCAAGTCATATCTAAAGAAATGTACCCTTTAGTGGGAGTTTCAGAGACGTGTACCAAGTCATACCTAAGAAATTATACCATATAGTGGGAGGTTCAGAGACGTGTACTAACTCTTACCAAAATAATTGTAGCTTATAGTGGGAGTATCAGAGACGTGTACCAAGAATATCTAAACAAATATACCCTATAGTGGGAGTTTCAGAGACGTGTACCAAGTCATAGCTAAGGAATTGTACCCTATAGTGGGAGTTCCAGAGAGGTGTACCAAGTCATACCTAAGAAATTATACCATATAGTGGGAGTTCCAGAGAGGTGTACCAAGTCATACCTAAGGAATTATACCATATAGTGGGAGTTCCAGAGAGGTGTACCAAGTCATACCTAAGGAATTGTACCCTATAGTGGGAGTTCCAGAGAGGTGTACCAAGTCATACCTAAGGAATTATACCATATAGTGGGAGTTCCAGAGACGTGTACCTGGTCATACATGAGGAATGTTACCCTATAGTGGGAGTTCCAGAGAGGTGTACCAAGTCATACCTAAGGAATTGTACCCTATAGTGGGAGTTCCAGAGACGTGTACCTGGTCATACATGAGGAATGTTACCCTATAGTGGGAGTTCCAGAGAGGTGTACCAGGTCATACCTAAGGAATTGTACCCTATAGTGGGAGTTCCAGAGACGTGTACCTGGTCATACATGAGGAATGTTACCCTATAGTGGGAGTTCCAGAGAGGTGTACCAAGTCATACCTAAGGAATTATACCATATAGTGGGAGTTCCAGAGACGTGTACCTGGTCATACATGAGGAATGTTACCCTATAGTGGGAGTTCCAGAGAGGTGTACCAAGTCATACCTAAGGAATTGTACCCTATAGTGGGAGTTCCAGAGACGTGTACCTGGTCATACATGAGGAATGTTACCCTATAGTGGGAGTTCCAGAGAGGTGTACCAGGTCATACCTAAGGAATCGTACCCTATAGTGGGAGTTCCAGAGACGTGTACCTGGTCATACATGAGGAATGTTACCCTATAGTGGGAGTTCCAGAGAGGCGTACCAAGTCATACCTAAGGAATTGTACCCTATAGTGGGAGTTCCAGAGAGGTGTACCAAGTCATACCTAAGGAATTATACCATATAGTGGGAGTTCCAGAGAGGCGTACCAAGTCATACCTAAGGAATTGTACCCTATAGTGGGAGTTCCAGAGAGGTGTACCAAGTCATACCTAAGGAATTATACCATATAGTGGGAGTTCCAGAGAGGTGTACCAAGTCATACCTAAGGAATTATACCATATAGTGGGAGTTCCAGAGAGGTGTACATGGTCATACATGAGGAATGTTACCCTATAGTGGGAGTTCCAGAGAGGTATACTAGCTCTTACCAAAGGCATTGTAGCCTATAGTGGGCGTATGACTGATTTGGTTCTTACAAATACTGTGTTATCTATGTAAGTGATTTCAAAATTGTTAACTGTGTTTGTAAATATTTATATCCCTCGTCCACAAATTATATACAGATTTAAATCATGTTTTAGGGTTTAATTTAATTATTAAAGTTTTAAAAGACTAACAATTCATGTATACATTTTAATTTTTTAAAACAATTTTGAAATTTAAATAATTCTATAGATACCATTATTTCAGTATTCAATTTGATAAACCTTTGTTACGTACATTTATCTGTTATGAAGTTTTTAAAGAGATTTACAGTAATTGTTTGATATTGTCAATATTGTTTTTAGTTTAAAATTATATTTTAAAAACTGTTACAACGAGGATGGAAAAGCAATTACTCGTCCTTAAAATTAAATTAATAGTTACATCCAAAAAAAGGAGATTATTACTTTATACTATAATTTACTTTTGAATATTCAAATAATTTAAATTCATGAAACTTATAACGTGAAACTTATTCGTGAAAGGAGTAAACAAAATTTGTGCGAAAATAGAAAATGCTATTTAATAAATTAAGAAGGAAACGTCGACCTTTAGAGAATAAATTACTTTTGCTGCAATTATAACACAGCCAGTAGATTTTTTAATTGTTTTATAATCAGAATAAAGTCGAATACTGGTATTAAGGGAAAGCTACATAGCGTTGGTAGGATAGGTTACCTGATGTAGATTTGCCCGCAACCCATCTTAAACGTTCAGAAGTTATTCCTTTGAGTATTAGAGCGACTTTATGGTGTTTGGAAGAAGTGGTTACATGTTACACCCGTTTGGAAGAAAAATGGTAAGGACTAGATCATAAAATTAGGCAAAGCTAAGGAAAAAATGTAATGAAAACCTTTTGTGATAATAGAGGTAAAGTATTGCATAGCGTGGACAGGGTAAGGTTTATATATATATATATATATATATATATATATATATATATATATATATATATTTATATATGGACTCTACCCTATTTCTCATGCTCAGAACCGCTTCCTGATGTAACAGATGCACCTCCAAGTCATATTTAGATTTACGTCACCTAAAGATGTTTTCTACATTATCTCCCTGCCAAACATAATTTATTAACAAAGACGACATATTGTGATACAGCATTTCATTAGTATAAATTAAATTTGTCATTAAGAGAAACCGGAGGTGGAGGATTGTCAGCTCCGCTATAATGTATGAAAGAGAATCCAGCTCGGCTAAAAGGAATTCTGTTTATTGCCAATTACAACGGAGTCAGCTGTTTTTGACACGATGCTCGAGTGACTATGTTCATTGCGACTTGTCACTAAAGTTTATTAGCAACCATTCTATATGCGACACATGAAAACGTATTCTGCTCGTAAATTATTTAAAGCCTTTGTAATTAGGAAGAACTTGGCTCAATTTAGAAATGTTTACAATAAATTTAATAAATTATATTTCTATAAATACCAGGTAGAAAGATAGATTGGTTGGTGACCCAAACATTTGACTTGTTTATAAACGAATGTTCTTATCAATGTATTCTTGAGGAGTAGTAAACCGTTAGACCAAATCTTGAATAGTTTCCCAGTTTCTACAAATTGTATTTTACATAGTCTTTAATTATGTATAAAGTTATTTATTTTCGCGGAGTTTAATAAAGCTTAAACTAGTGACGTATATTCCCACTATTACGTCACTACGTTCTAGAACACGTTGGGTTTTTGAAAACATTATAGATGATTGGTAGTAATTTAATGAAAACATTAATAGGCTATGAGATAAAAATTATATATTTGTCTTGAAGTAAGCTAAAAACATGTAACGAAGCTCTAAAAACATATAGTAGGTCTAAACGTTGCTACTGTGATTGGTAGTTTGAAAGAAAAGTAAAACCTTCACCTAATCATAGCACACAGAAATCTGTGGACACGTTAAAAAATAAAACCAGTGATAAAATATAATTAAACTCATTCATATTATATTTTACATTGTACTTTCACTCTTCCTAATGTCTATCACTTGACAAATTTGATTTGATTAAAAGCTCCCTTTGAGAAATACATGACGCCAACTCAATCATGTTTTATTTAATGCCACTCCACCTCCAATCAATAGAAGCCGGCTTTATTGGACTCCCTTCCGTTGCTAGTAGGCCTAGCAGTGACGTACATTAAGGTTGTAAATGTAAGTTCGGTTGGAAAAGCACTGAGAATGCCAACTAGCATGCTCCCAATAGCATAATTTCATCATGACAAGTAGGATGAAATCATTTAGCCTTTGTAAAACCAAAGGCCTACACAAAGAAAAGAAAGAGAAATAGATAGATGTCTATATTTTTGTCGCATTCATTCTGTTGTCGCAAAACACGTACATTTAACAGAACTAAAAATGTATTTATGCCTAACGTGGTGCTGTGATGGACTTATAATCAAACTTAAAAGTAGGGTTATCGTTTATAAGGTAATTGTAGGAAGTGAATGGTAAGGCAGAGTCAAGTAGTGGTCCGTTTAAAGGCAAGGTTTAACTGTAAGCCCAAAGCACAAGAGGATTAGTAGTAGATCCCGTAATCCCTTTGGGTAGTCCCCTGCCGTGAGTTCGGAGACAGTTGCACCAACTGTGTTTACCTCTAACTTGACTTGAAAAGTGAAACCGATGTATATTATTAGACCGACAAGGCAAGAATATTCCAAGAAAACATAGTGTTTTTTTATGTTGACTTTGCTAAAATTGATTTTCTCCAAATGGTTTAAAAATTATTAGCGATTCTCTTCTCATAACATGTGTTCCTAATATTAATAACGTTATTTGGCTAAGGTAAGATAATTTTACTCTAAATAATTTCGTATGGCGTTACCCTTCAATACTTACATAGGGCGGCTGACAAGGTATGCACTTGTCTTGTAGGTAAAGCACTTGCCTACAAACCTAAATGCCTGAGTTCGATTCCTAAATATAAAAATTACGTCTTATTCTTCAGCTTCTAAATCAAACCATCCTGTGAAAATAAGTACCTAGGGTCAATCAAAAAGTAAGATTGGAAAAAAATCTTAAATACCTAATGGTTCTTACTTTTCAAGTAATTTTAAAATATATGCTATGAAATATTTATAAAAATATTTATATATAAAAAATATTTACATAAAATACAATGTAATATTGAATGACACATTATTATTTTTATTTATATAATTCTTGGCATTAGTTATTTAATAAGAGCTGAGTTGTTATTAAATGTATTTGGTAGATTTGCAACTCTACAACCTGTAGTGCCAAACTAACATTTTAAAAACTATTTTAACGTCTATTTATGACATGTAGGCTACGACTATTAGAGTCTATTAGAATTCGCTGGTAACACTAAGTCTGGACAATGTTGCACTGTGATTCGCCCATAGAGTTTTGGTCCCGAGAAGAAAGGTGAAGGGCACAAAGACAGAGATTTAACAGGGAACATACAAGGATATAATATATAGCCTACTGATCACAAGTAGAGATTATACTGTCAAGAATCTCACTAAAAGCTTCACATATACCTTAACATTGTAACTGTAGTGAAGTGATCTCTTGCATTCACTTATCACTTACTAGGAAGATTTAAACATACGTATCTAAATAGATTAGCCTATCATTTATAATTAAAGGTAGAATTTGTAACTATTACCCCGTATCACACAGCCGAACGTTTCTTCCCCTTAACAAGTCCTCATCGAACTAATTACAAGGAAAGGCATACTTTGGTTCCAACCTTCCCTAAGCTAAGTTGACGTTTGTAAAGTTTACGCTAACATTCTCGTTACTAACGTAAAGTCATATAAAAGCTGAATATATACATACGTACATATATATATATATATATATATATATATATATATATATATATATATATATGCCGATACGCATTCCTTCACGATAGGAAAAATATGAAGAATAGTTATTATCTGGAGTACATCCGTTCATTCTGCTGGAT
>JBAIZL010000001.1:73663770-73693770 GCA_036971475.1 Prosapia bicincta | reverse complement strand
GCTACATACCCTTCGCCATATACCCTCCGTTACGTTGTCATGATCCACCATATACCCTCAGTCATATACCCTCCACCATATACACTCCCCCATATACCCTCCGCCATATACCCTCTACCATATACACTCCTCCATATACCCTCGGCCATATACCCATTTTACGTTGTCATCATCCACCATATACCCTCCACCATATACTCTCCCCCATATACCCTCCGCCATATACCCATATTACGTTGTCACGATCCGCCTAATTCCTCCAACCGGAGGATTCATTTACAAACCTTTTTTACTCGATAATGGTTACATCAGATTTACACTTTAAAGCAATAGAACAAAATTGTAACAGATATTTAAATATGTTTTACATTCCTTATAGAATTCCATGTCCATAGACTAACATATTATCATGGAAATGTTTGTTCATCAGAAATACCAAGATCAAAAAAAATTCAAGCTAACCTTGTGGACCAGGTCGGCAGTACCCACTCATGCACCAATATCTTGATTGTAAATATGGTTGCTTGATTGCCAATGAATTTTGAAATTTAGTGAAAAAATATTCAACGTTTCCAGAAGTTAAATAATTTTCTTATTGGTTTCCATGTGAAACAGCTATTGCCAATAAAGGATTACATATTACTGGTTGTATAATGTAACATATTGTTATTATAACCTACCACAAACTTCCATTATTTTTACATTTGCATTTTTCAGAAATATTAATCAAATATATTGATTGACCTAAGTAAAATTGTATATATATATATATATATATATATATATATATATATATATTTTTTTTTTTTTCTTTTTTTTTTTTTGAAGGTATTTTAGATTATTAATTTACATCAATTTAAAACACCCATTATAAATTATATATTTAATACTAAACATATCTACATCAATATCGCTCATCTGTGAAACATTATTTTTCATTTTCGTTTCTTATGACAACTAATATAATAACTTCGTAAAACATATAAACTTTCGAGAGATTGTGTTGCTAAAAACTTTAAGGAAACTTAGGTAATTAAATGTAGGTCTTATATCTCAGGTCACGTCTTTTAAATTAAGATAAACGTTATAATCCAAGCTAAAGTTGGGAAAACCTGACGGAATAAAGGGGACGTTTCTAATTGGCCTTCGCTCTCTCTCTGACAGATGTCTATTGTTACAGGGTAAATTAAAAATTCTTTCAATTATTTGTATTGTCTCGCCAATTCGGTGCATTATGTTCGCGCGTATCCCCCTCTCTCAAAACGTTTTTACTCCAGGGGTAGATTTCACAGACAGGGGCTAGCAACAAATATCTATGTGAATGAAGAATTCGTCAGTGTGTCTGCAAAAAACTTTTGAAAGAAACCTTTGGTGAAAAGGTTGGTGGTGAATAATGTTGCACTTTAGGGCTCCTATTCTTTCGTCCAGATAGCAGAAAGGTAGATGCTTCTGGTGGGGAAAATCCATCCTCAAACTATTTCCACCAGATCAGTTGACTCTCCTAATAATACAGGACAACTATGCTCGGGTATCAAATAGGAATATATTTGGAGGATAGGTGGGTAGACGGTTGCCACATCACCAAAGTGTATATGTTGCTACTCACTTCCCGTCTCTCACGATGGCAAAAGAGGAAACCAAGTGGAGACGAAAACCCCAAAAACCTCTAGCCATTTTTTATATGAAAACTGTGCCCGAAGCCCTAAATCCTAAGCCAGTTTCTCCATGATCCTGTAGAGGGTAGGTCTACAGAGGTTGAAAGAATGTCCATTCAGTGATTACTCCAGATATCCTGTCATTCATTCGCTCGCAATCTTTACATTCACAGTCACTACGGAGGTTTATCAAAAACTGCAACTAATCAGCACAGTGACGTGTTGTGTTCGTACTGTATAAGGTCGTTACACTGAAAGCAAAAAGTGAATAAATTTCTTCAGAAAATACACAACCAAGTTTGGGAATATAAGATAAGATTAAGGTCCATTACTCTCTAGCTAACTACTCTTATTAAGCAAATCTTCATAGTGTGACCAAGACCAGTGTACGCAGTATTATATGTCGCAATCGAAATCGTTTGGGCGTTCATGTGGATACGCATATTTCTTCAGTAAAAAATCAGAGACTGGGATGCAGTGATAGGACGTCGGTCTAAGTCCAATGATAACATTTCCGAAAAGGTTGATAGAAAATGCCATCATAAGGTCAGGATGTATGCTTGCCATAGGCAGTATGAAGCAAAAAATCTCAAACCTAATCTAAATTGGTTTTGAAACTGAAACAGAGACAAACAAAAACAAAACCACTGTAGTAAACTCGTTTGAGTCACGTTAGGGAGGAGCAAAGCGAGTAAGTTTAGTATAACAGCAACATTAACAAGTCCTCATCGAACTAATTACACGTAAACTCCTTTCTTACTTCCGACTCTCGCTAAGCTCACCTCATGCCTGTAAAGTATTTACAAACTTTGCGCAAACATTCTCATTGCATCTCTAGTTCAAACAGTAACTCGCAAGTACTTTGTTTGGGCTTTATTGTCATCGTGTTTGCGCAAAATTTGTGAAAGTAAAGACATACAAAAGTACTATGTTTAGAGATCTTGAATGTTTGCATAAATCAAAGCTGTTAAATTTTCAGAGTAATAAAAGTTAAACAGACACTTTTACTCATTATTATTATACCCTAAACATAGGTTTCAAAGGAGGCTCATAATATAGGACTTACAGCATGTTTTTTTCGTAGTGCGCTTGTGCACGTGTGTAGATATGACTACACTTGGGGACAACCACCCCTAACTGGCCCTGTACGTCACCTAGGACCATAGGGGTAGTTTTGGATGACGCATGAGGTCGTCGCGGCCTTGACCGAAGCCTTAGGGGTGGGTTCGACCACGTTTAGAGGGGTAGGGGGTAGTTTTTCGAAAAAAATAAATTCTCACCCACTGACCTAAGCTAGCCAAATTGCATCTAACCTAACCTACGTGTGGGGGGTGTCCTCAGCTACGTTCAGGACCTTCCCCGGGGTTAGCTCCGGGGGTAGATTTGGGGTGGTTGGTGGTTTTCGAAAACATTTTGGAAAAATGTGTCTTGACTGATGGGGTGAGTCTAGAGTGTATTATCGCTACGATTGGGGGTAGTTTTACCTAGGGGTAGTTTTTAAATACAATATGAAATTGCCAAAAATCGATCGGATGGATCAAATGACCGTACGGGATATGTCTAGAGTCCGGTATGGACTGCTGCGGGGGTGGTTTCACCAAGGGGTATTTTTTAAATAAAATATGAATTTGCCAAAAATCGATCGGTTGGATCAAATGACCGTATGTGGTATGTATAAAGTCCATTACGGACTGTTGCGGGGGTGGGATCACTAAGGGGTTGTTTTAAATAATATATGAAATTGCCAAAAATGATCGGGTACTAGGTAAAGGTCTCCCTGGAGTCGTGCTCGAGGTAAAGCCATCTCGAGGCCGGTCCTTAAGTAAAGCCGCTTAGGTAAAGTAACCCAGGAATAGCTCCGGTGGTGGAGGTGAACTTGTGGAAAGATTTTAGTGGTTATCTGATGACGTATCCGCGCTCGAGCGACTCGCGCACCTATAACCAGAGCGGCCTACCCCAAAATGTTTCGGGTGATGAGACAATCATTATTATTATTATACCCTAAACCTAGATTGCAAAGAATGCTCATATTATAGGACTTACAGGATGTTTATCGTAGTGAGCTTGTGTGTTTTAGTGTTTTTTTTGTTATATTTTCAAAACCTATCGTTTTGGGGTCTGTTAATAAATTATCAAATTACATTGTTTTCGTTAATTGTCCGTGGGTAATGCTCTCAAGGTCTCAAGGGTTGGGTTTATGCCCCCCTGGGGCCAAGTCCCAAGTCAGAATCTCCGGCCCTTAGGTAAGGTTTACTGAGAGTAGATAAAGGTCCGATGGCTCTACTTAGACCGAACTAGTCAGACGGGATATTGGAGCACGGAAACCGGTCCGTGTTGTACTGGTCCTTAATAGTGCTGGAAAAGTGATTGAACCGCAGTGTCTGGTTAGAGCAATAAACTTGGAATAATAAAAAGCAGATGCAACTACCAAGAAGTCTTTGTAAGGGTCAAGTATTCCCCTTAAAAGCTGTCTACGTCAAACCTATTCACATTTATTCTATATTACATTGATGCAGCCTTTTATTGCTAAAGATGACCAGTAGTACTAATTTATTTTTATTAAAGATTGCAGATAATTTCATAGTACAGAAACGAAAACGCTATAGTTCATTTGGATCCAGTTGGAAGTTTTAAATGTTGGAGTAATATAATACTTCCCACCTGTTTGGCAGACATTTTTCTTTACTGCAATTTATTTCAAGTAAGTGTTATTCATGGTATATCATATTTTTACTACCAAGATAACATGTCCTACCATTACGGAATTCCTACGAATAATCTTACATAATTCCATTGGCTCTTCCTTATCTTCCCCTTGTAAAGGAGTATAATCTTCTGGGAGTAAGGGAGTATACTCTGGATAGACGGATCTTAATTACCCTAATAGAGAGTGATTTACTACAAGAACGCGGCTCTTGTTCATTAGGGAGTGATTCCAATTATACAATGTTCCAGGGAACTTTAGGATCATACCTCAGTCCTATCCATGTGCACAACCTTTTCCCACCCTTAATAGGCAATTCTAGCCATAGAGTCTAACTGCCTTAGGATTTCAAACAAAGTAACAAGTACGCGTAGGTGTCAGATATTGCTACTTGTAAAAAGAAATTTGACATCAATTAGATAATAGATTAACTAGTGCATGATATTACTTTGAGTAAATAACCATTATGCATAACTTACATATTACACTTGCAGATACGTAGTTCCCAATCAGTTTTACTTTATACACATTTCTTCTACTCACATTAAAATCTCCCAACAAATATTTTCTGCCGTGCAGGAACGTTCTGCTTAACGTCATCTGTGCTCTAACGTTAACAATTTGTGCAAATGTGAGCGATATAATTGTTTCCGTGTTTACGTCATCCCAAGAGCTTGCTTGAAGCTCTCTCGTTAGCCGATTGTTTACACTTTGCCTGCTTTACATGGCGTTGTCTTTAAAGCCGTCATCTCTTGCTCTACAGCACTGTGTAGATATAATGTTTCTTGTGAAAATATTGTATTAATAATAATGTATACATAGACACAATTTCCAAAAAAAAAAAAAACATTCAACATTATACTAAAAATAATAAAAGCAAAACTATCGTAAAATTGAATTTAGGATGCATCATACACTGTAGTTTACGATAAACAAAATGAAAGGAATTCTAAGATAGGCTGTTACGAATAAGGGGAGGGATTTTGTTTTTAAGTATAGAATTCAAGTTCGCTTTCAGATTGTAGACATACTCAACATGTATCTCGCAAAACATTTATATTTGCCATCACAGATTAAAAGATTTTTAACATTTCTTCGGGATTAAAACAATTTGTTGGTATAACAAAAAACACGCGCCCTCTTCCTTGCAGAACTATTCCCGTTCGACGGTTTTACAACGCCAACAAACAAGACCTTCGCGAGGCTTTAATCGATTCAGTATAAACAAACAACTCCCTCCGGAATAATTCCACCGTAACTCTCTGAGCTGTTCAACGATAATGACTTTGTAACTCGGAGTTCTCTCTTTTGCTCTTAATTATCGAAAGCATTTGTGTACTGTACACAGATTTCGTTCAATATAATCGGTTACCATTTTGAGTATTATCTCTCTTTGCTTGGGTCTCAGATAAATTTGTTGTTATTAACTGACAAAGTTTCATAATTTGTTCGTCGAAAATGTTTTAGTTTAGAAATATAATTGTCTCAATTGTCTATATGGCTGTGGATGGTTGTGGTGGAACAGTGGGTACACTTTGTACATAAGCGAGGGAGAAATGCAGTTTGGAATATCTAGACCGTTCCCACATAGGGTTTGCAATGGACGGCCTGGGGTTTAAGACAGTCAAGGTTTACGTATGATTTGATTTGGGAATTCGGTAAAGCTCTGAAGACTTTAACGCCATAGTTTCAGGCGATAATTGCAACCTCACAGATGTATAAAATCTCATTAAACATTCCAATAGCAAACCACTGCTTCCTCAATCAATCACGGACTTAGATAAAATTCTCAACTGCTTTTACTTAATCCCAAAGTATTTACTAACAAGGCGTATGATTTGTCAATAAAAAGATTTTAGATAAAGTACGATTTTATAGGAAATTTAATTTATAAATGCAAATCAGAACTCCCAATGAGGTTGTAAAACTGGGGCTGTAAAACTCCCCAGGTCCTTTGAACTATCTTACCATGAGCCTCCTCTATGCAGATGCGGCTAGTATCCTGACCACGGATAAATGATACAGGACTGACGTTTCATCTACTAAGCTTTTCCAAGGGTAATAAGGAGATATTAATACGGTATAGAACGGTATGTATGACGATAGTGGAAACTAAAACCTTGCCAAGGATTACGCAGAGGTAAATCATACAGGATTGTAGTGTTATTAAGCTGTATCTTAATACAAACGGCCGTTCGTTTGTAAACTACCTTTTGGCGGTTGACCATCCCCTCCTACTGGAAGCTGGAATAGGGCTTACAGGATAATATAGAAGGAGAGAGTTTGACTAGGCTGACAGAGCTGGACTACTTCTGTAGCGTGATCGTAAGAGCCAATAAGAAACCGATGTAATAGATTCGTTATAAAATTATTTGTATTAATTTTTATAAAGCCTAATAAGCTATAAAGAATAATACTCGACTGAGGTAAAAAAGAGGTCATCTGGGCCGACCAAGCGATCTATCACTAGCCAGTCTCTCCGCTGAAGTTTCCTATCTGTGATAGATATGCTCAAGTAAAAAGAAGTGCCCCCTGTTAGTAATAAAACCCGCCCAAACTCTTAAAACCAAAAGTAACTGGTTTAGTTCTGTATCGAGACATGAGTCACACACGTTTGTATACTTCTACAAAAAAAAGTCAGTTCCAATAAGAGCACAGAAAAACTTAATATTCTCCGACATGCTCCATTTTCGTCCTCACCCGCTCATTTACAGCCCTAACAACAAAAACAGTGTTCCCAAATTTCTACCCGCAACCAGTGTCGCAGATACGGCTCACCGACATCTCCTTCTCCGACTGACTGAGGACTCCACGATTAAAACAAAACAAAAACAATGTACTTACTTACTTGGCACGCTGTGTCTAAGCTTTAATATTACAATAACTAAACTCCTGAATTGAACTGAATGGACGCTGCAAATTTTATAACAGTCTGTTCAGGATGGACTGGACATTAAATAATTCCTTCATCCGTACTAATTCAGTTATTGCGATTTATTTGCCATAATTGCTTGCAATACTCATTTTTTGTCACTGTAATTCTATCGCGGACAGATTACAATGGACGTAATGATCCGTTGTACTTGTAAGTTATATTTGTCATTTATGTTCTCTTCATAAAAACAATTTATAAAATGTTGTAAATTTACATATAAACCTATTGGTTCATTTCTGTAGAGCTGGTTACAGGCCATGGGAATTTGAGCTGGTTCCAATACAAAATTAGAAAATCTAGGTCCCCTGTGTGCAAGAGATGCGACGAGGACCAAGAGGAAAGCCCAATCCAAGTACTCTGTGAGTGTCCTGCTTTGGGAGCTGCAAGGAGAAAGTGGTTTGACTGGCAGGTATGTACACCAGAGGATATCAGAAGATATAGCATCAGGTGGGTACTTGATTTCTGGAAATAGGTAGGTATCCACTAAGCTAATCCTGTGGTAGGGATGGGAAGAGAGTACAAAGGCTGCACAGCTAAGTGCTCTACACCGCTAAGCTCCGTCCGAGTTTTAATAATAACAAAATAATTGGTTCATTTGAAACGCCTATTTGTTTATTTATTGTGGGTGAAGATATTTTACACGCTCACACACACACAATTTGAATAGTTTATTAAATAAAATACAATACGAGAAGGTGGTTGAATACTATTTTTTGTTTATATAAAGATGAAATAAAATTGCATAGTAATTTAGTCAGTAAAAATTATTTTTCATAACCTGATTAGAAATAGGGGTTGAAAAATTGGTTACAAATTTTTTGGCGTTACCAAGGTTTGAACCTGGGACCTTCAGGTTAGTAGTTGAGTATTCTTTCTATTTGATCCCTTTACTTTTAATAGTGCCTGAACTATAATAAACAATATGTCTGTGATAAACAAAACAATAAATAGGCTACGACTCACAATTATAAAACTATAATATCAGACGCGCTTGAATAACATTATGTCATCATTATTAGAACCAAAAATAGAACACAAACTTGAATTAGATAGTGTTAAATATTTTGCCATATAACGGCAACATTGATTTCCGGAGGACCTTAAATAATTAAATAAATGAAATTGACGTCTTGTACATACCTCACTGGGCGAAGTACCACCACTTTTCGGACAGTTATTCGGGTGCACCCTTTCCCGCACTTATCAATTTCCTGTTGAACTTAAAGAAATCACTTATATATAAAATGTCACTATTAATGTTAAGAGTACCTTCTCCACACGACAGGAGAAACAAAGAGAGAGAAATGGTCTAAAACGAGCCTCGTTTAGAACACACAAAACTTCGTCACGTCGAGAGTGACGGGAGAGATGTCGTTTTACCGACGATTCGAATGGAACTGGGGCGTACCGAACCTTGTAAGAGACAAAGGTTGGCCGATAAGGAGTCCCTCTCTGAAGCATTTACACTGTCTTTTTAAATTATCTTTAATTTAAAGAAAAGTACGTAACATACCGGGGGCCTTGAATCCTCCTAGGATTCAAAGAAGAATACAATATAAGCTACCCCAGCATGAGAGAAAAAAAACAATAATTTTCAATAAACAAACTGAAAGTTCTTCACAAAAAACAAATGTACACTAAATAAAATAAAAATTCCTTTTCTAGAAACATGAGAAAAATAATAAGCTTATTCTGCACTAATGGGCAGGGGGAAATCCTTATGAGAAGGTCGAGTTATAAGTCCTTGCTGTGTCTTGAGCTGAACAACTCGCACCACACCGTCTGTGCCAGGGAACACTTGTGTCACTCTTGCCAATGGCCAAGAGAGAGGCGGAGTAGGTTAATGCACTAGCACTAGGTCGCCCACACGAAGGTTGTCTGTCGTTTCCGTCCATTTGGTCCGCTGCTGTAGAGTGTGAAGATATTCCAGCTGCCACCTTTTCCACACACGTTGGTGAAAAGCATGGACGAGGTGCCAATGCTTAAGTCGATTAGTAGGGACTTCAGCCAGATTTCTTTCGGGTACGGCGACGAGTGTAGCTCCAATTAAAAAGTGTCCTGAGGTCAGAGCAGTGAGATCGGAAGGATCGTTAGATAAAGGTGTGAGTGGTCGAGAGTTGAGTAATGACTCGACTTGAGTTGTCAGAGTCATGAATTCGGAGAGAGTTAGAACGTGTTCACCTATGACGCGACGCAAGTGATGTTTAGCACTTTTAATTGCGCTTTCCCATAGCCCTCCTTGATGAGGTGCAGCAGGAGGATTGAAGTGAAAATTAACTCCACGTTGAAATGAAAATTCACAAACGAGATCTTGTCCTGAGGTCCTGAGTAGAGATCGCAGAGCATTGTCAGCTCCCACAAAGTTTGTTCCGCAGTCAGAATAGACGTGTTGACAAAGACCTCGTCTAGACACAAATCGAGTCAATGCTGCGATGAACGCGTCCGTCGAGAGATCAGTGACCACCTCAATGTGAACAGCTTTGGTGACAAGGCAAACAAAGACACAGATGTATGCCTTGATGGTTCGAATAGAGTGTAGATTATGTACTTTCAGAGTGAAAGGACCACCATAATCAATGCCTGTGTTGAGAAATGGGCGAGTAGGGGTCAGTCGAGGTTGAGGTAAGTTTCCCATAAGAGGATTTTTATTTTTAGGTCGGTGCTTAAAGCACACAGTACACTTGAAGACGCGTGCACGGATTACATTCCGAGCACACAATATCCACACCTCTTGTGCGAGAAGTGATTGAGTGAGTTGAACTCCAGAATGAAGGTACTTCCGATGATATAGGTCAATCAAGGAGTCAACCACAGGGTGTTTCTTAGGCAAAATCACCGGATGTTGTGTCTCATAACGAATCTGTGCTGCTTCGAGTCGTCCACCAACTCGCAGGACGCCATCGCTATCGAGAAATGGTGTTAATCGTCGAAGCCTAGAAGATACCCTGTTAGGAGGGGTGTGTCCTAATGCCTTTAAATCTTCGATGAAGGAGGATGCCTGAAGTAATTTGAATATTCGGATTCTGGCTGAGTTCAACTCCCCCGTAGTGAGAGGTCCAACAGTTCTTCCCAAGTGACGAGAGTTGTGTATGAAACGCAACAAGTACGCCATTACACGCTGCAGTCGACTAAAGCTAGAATATTTCCGCAGCAAGTCCCATTCTGAGTGAACAGTGGAGAGAAGAGATATAGGTGAAATAGGTTTATATTCCCCTGTGTCAATGAGTTTTGCAGGCTCAAAATGAGATATAGGCCAGTTATCATGCGACTGTTGTAACCAAGAGGGTCCGTACCACCATAATTCATGTTGAGGTAGGTCTGAAGGAAGTAATCCACGTGACGCGCAGTCAGCGGGATTGTGTTCACTCGGTACGTGCCTCCAATAATGAGAAGGCAATAATTCTTGAACCTGCGCTACCCGATTGGCGACAAAGGTTTTGAGTCGATAAGGAGGTGTTTGTATCCATGTCAATGTTACTGACGAATCGCACCATAGAAAAACTGAGGAAAATTCCATTTTTTTGTTATAAAGAGATATAATATATGCCACTAATTGAGCGAGTAAATGAGCAGCACTTAGCTCCAAGCGAGGTACAGTGAGTTTTTTCAGTGGGGCTACCCGAGTCTTCGATAATAGCTGCCGAATTACCACCGAGTTGTCACTAATCTGACATCTTAAGTAAATGACAGCAGCGTATCCACTCTCAGAAGCATCTGAGAAACCGTGTAACTCAATGTTAGGCGAGTGACTCAAGCGTAAAGCCCGCGGATTTACAATATTTTTTAAACAATTAGAAGTCTTTGCAAATGTTTGCCACTGAGTTAGAAGTTCAGGTGGTAGGGATTGGTCCCAGTCTAACCCTTTTGTCCAGAGGAGCTGCATAAAACATTTCGCCCACATGACAACAGGCGAAAGGAAACCACAAGGGTCATAAATTTGAGCGATAACGCTGAGCACTTGGCGTTTAGTTTTAGAGTTTAGAGGAAAATTCAAATGATAAGTAAAAGCGTCCGAAGAGGATGACCAATGAAGTCCGAGAATATTATAATGAGGTTGTGCGGTATCCTGAAGAAACGTGGGTGTCTCTAGGTGTTCGTCTGGAAGATCCTGTAATAGTTGATAAGCATTAGTAGTCCATTTCCGCAATTCGAAGCCACCTCGAAGTAAAAGAGAAATGAGCTGAGTTTTCAAATGAGAGGCCTCATCAATGGAATCACCACCCGCAATAATGTCGTCGACAAACGTTTGTGTGCGGAGTACTTCGGCAGCCTGAGGGAATGAAGCACCTTCATCGGAGGCGAGCTGATGAAGAGTTCTTATCGCCAGGTAAGGTGAACAACTAAGTCCATAGGTTACTGTGGTCAATTGATAAGTGGAAATAGGTTGATCGACATGGTCCCTCCATAGGATCAGCTGATAAGGTTGATCATCAGGGTGGACTTTGATCTGACGATACATCTGACGTATATCGCAAGTAAAAACCACATTATGATAGCGAAACATGAGTAACAGATCACAAATGTTGGTCTGCATTTTCTGTCCTGTCCACAGGGTGTCGTTGAGAGAGAAACCGTTGGATGTTTTTGCACTGGCATCAAAGACTGTTCGAAGGCGAGTAGTGGTGCTGGATTCCTTTAGAACCCCATGATGAGGTAAAAAGTAGTGAGGTGAACTGAGCGGAGTGTTTTGGGCAAGTATCATGTGTCCAGAAGTCAAATAGTCAGACATGAATTCTGCATAAAGTTGCTTGAAGCGAGGCTTAGAGTTGAACTTTTGTTCGAGAGATTTTAATCGTACTTCTGCGTTCCCGCGAGAAGTTCCGAGAAGAGGTTTATCTTCTTTGAAAGGAAGTCGGACACAGTAACGACCTGAACTGTCGCGTGTATGAGTAGCGACATAATGAGCTTCACATGCTTGATCATGTGGTGAGAGTTTTGAGGTGAAGGGCACTTCTTCATGTTGCCAGAATTTTTGTAGAGAATTGTGCAGTTCCAAGTCATTCACCGTGAGTAATGTGGTGGACATACTAGCACTAGATTCGCTTTCACAAGTAGGCAGACATGGAGCTTCTCCCATAACCATGAATCCAAAGTGAGTGCCTATCAGGCACGGCATATTAGAGCCGAGAGAATGTGTAGTTGGAGTCAATATTAAAGGAAAAAGAGCGCCGCCCAGAAGAATATCTATGCGACTTGGCAAATGAAAAGTAGGGTCGGCAAGCGTATAAGATTGTACCTTATTTAGTACTTTAACGTCAATGTGAGTACGAGGTAAATCGACGCAAATTTTGTCGAGAATGAGAAAATTATGTTTGGCAGCTATTACTGTGCCATCGAGTGTGTGCACGCCTAAAGAGGTCATGCCCCTTGAGCGAGTAAGAGTTTGAGAAAGTCCAACAATGTTGTGATTACTTCTCGTTCGAGTTACACACATTAGTTGAGCTACTTGCTCTGAAATAAATGAGGATTGGCTTCCTGAGTCCACCAGAGCCCGGAAAACATAAGTCGTCCCGGTAGGAGAGGAGAGTTTTACTAAAAGTGTGCCCAGGAGCACAGTTGTACTTTGAGAGGCAGGATTAGTCGCCTGAGAAGTCATACTAATAGGTGACTGAACAACTTCTGTTACACCTTGGTCCTGGGAAATAGAGGACTTTAATGGTGTATGCTGAGGCAGGTGATCGTTGTCGAAATGGAGAAGAGTGTGATGTTTCCTTTTACATTGAAAACAAGTCGATTTGGATTTACAAAACTTCACACTGTGAGCGCCCAAACATGAAATACATCTACTATACGACTTCGCGATCTTCAAACGCTCTGTCGGAGATTTGGCCTTAAACTTAAGGCAGGAATAGATTTTATGGTCTGTTCCTTTACACAGAAAACATAAAGGATGCTTTGTTTCAGACGCTGTGTCATTGACAGAGTTACAAGTCACCAGCGAAGTCCCCTTTCGGTTAACCTGAGTCTTATACATTAACTGTTTTCCCTTCGAAGTTTGAGGCGAGTTTGAAGGTAATGAGTTAGGGTTGAGAGTTGAAGAGGAATGTAGTGTCGCGTGTTCAAGTTCACTACATTTTTGTGAGAGGAAGTTGATAATTTCCGCAGGTGTTGCCAGAGTCGACGTATTATCCCGTGATTGTTCAAGCTTCTTCAGTATAGTAGAATCCAGCTTGCGTAAAATCATCGCTGACAATAAGGGATTGTTACTCGTGATATCAATTTGTAGCCCCTTCAAGGCTTGAGTGTTCTCTGTGTAACTTCTAACAAAGTTACGCATTTGGTTAGAAGTGTAATTGATATTCGGCAAGTCGAGAATTCTATTGAGATGAATTGACATTAAACGTCTTGGAGAATGATATCTCTCCATAAGAAAGTCATACGCGACTTGATAATTAACTTCCGAAATAGGTAAAGAGTTAATTAATTTTAATGGTTCACCTGAGAGTACACTGAGCAAATACTGTAGTTTGGTGACAGCATTGAGAGATGTATTTTTATGTATGGTAGAGTCAAAGAGATTTTTGAAAGAAATCCATTCAAATGGATCACCCGTGAAATGTTTGAGTTCCAATTTTGGAAGTCGCAGTGGGATTTGCGACGAGAGTGAAGAGCTAGCTTCGGTTTTTTGCCTAGCAGCTTGTTTTGCTTCTATTGAAGCAACAGTGTAATTTATGCGAGAAACAAGATCATTAACCACAGCCGAAGTTGAGAAATTGGGAATAAAATCGTTATCTTTTTCCAACGAGAGTTCATTGAATAAGTCCAATGTGTCTAAAAATTCTTGTTTAATGCTAGCGACAGAGGGAGCTCGGATCATTAATTCCTGCATGATCGCTTTATCAGAAATCTTTTGCGTTAGGTCATAAATAGATTGGATCTGGGAAAATAGAGCTTCCTTCTTAGCAGTGATTACTCTTAGTGATTTGGCCATTTTGTAGAATTGAATTATATCTACAATAACAATAAGGCTCTTTAAATACACCAACAAAATATGCTATACTAATAGCAAGAGCGATAGAGAAAGCATAAACTAGTTTCTCACAAAGAAATGTAAATATTGAATGTTTGAACCTATGAACAGACGTAGACAGTTCAAGTAAACAAATGTCTCTTATTCAAGGTTACAATAACAAGATATCTTCCAATAATTGCAATCAGAAAAACGTTCAATACAAATTATGAAAAAATGTAAATATTTTAAAAGGAAATAATTACAATTACATTAGACAGCATGTAACTGAATGATCTGCTTCAAAACAATAAGCATTAATAAATATAAATTTGTAATTTACAAGCAGTGAAATCATAGGTGACTTCTTTTACCATACTAAATAGCAGAAAATATTTATAAATATATTAGCCTATTAACATAGTATGAGTGAGAAACATAAACTTTGAATCATACTAATTGTTTACAAATAGACAAGCGTAATGAATTATAAAGATATGCTTTCAGAGAGGGTTTGTTATAATCTACTGTATTTGAACAGCTGAGAGATAAGAAATTGAGTGAGGTAAGCCTTGTAACAAGGACAAGATATTGCGTGCGGTTGGAAATATGTACGTCACACTTGTGGACATGTTTTAACATAGGACCTTTTCAAAAGATCCGGGCCGTAGGACCAGAAATGTTAAATATTTTGCCATATAACGGCAACATTGATTTCCGGAGGACCTTAAATAATTAAATAAATGAAATTGACGCTTTGTACATACCTCACTGGGCGAAGTAACACCACTTTTCGGACAGTTATTCGGGTGCACCCTTTCCCGCACTTATCAATTTCCTGTTGAACTTAAAGAAATCACTTATATATAAAATGTCACTATTAATGTTAAGAGTACCTTCTCCACACGACAGGAGAAACAAAGAGAGAGAAATGGTCTAAAACGAGCCTCGTTTAGAACACACAAAACTTCGTCACGTCGAGAGTGACGGGAGAGATGTCGTTTTACCGACGATTCGAATGGAACTGGGGCGTACCGAACCTTGTAAGAGACAAAGGTTGGCCGATAAGGAGTCCCTCTCTGAAGCATTTACACTGTCTTTTTAAATTATCTTTAATTTAAAGAAAAGTACGTAACAGATAGTATGTTCAATTTGTTTGATTAGGTTTCGATTGTGTATATATATATATATATATATATATATATATATATATATACATGTATGCACTCGCTACACAGTTAATGGCGACAGACTGAGTACATATATATGAAATATATCTGATGATTATTTTTATTCACATATATATATATATAAATATATATATACAGCCTGCTAACAATACGGAGACCATACATTGGTCATTTTGCATTCAAACTGGCAGCCGGGTACTTGTGGCAGCCGTATACGGCTGCCACATAGTAATCCATGATAATGTAACACCCTTTGACAATAATCGAAATAAAAATCATGTCAATAAGTGTAATAAGAAGTGTTTTATTGGTGGTAAACTGTATTTGGAAGTTCTATGGTCGTTCGGAATTTTTAAAAAATAATTTGTAATAACCAAACGGTACTCGTATTGATAGTATAGTGATCGTAATTTGTATATCACAAGTTCGTAACATTTCCGCCAGGGGCAGCATAGTCGCCTCCTGTATATAAATTTACTGTATATTTCAAACAATCCCTAACATTATGGCAGCCACAAACTTGGCAACATTGCTGTCATCCACATAGATATCAATCGTACTACATAATGTATATATTTGAATTGGACAAAGAATCGCTGGAAACTGACCACTCAGGGGTTTTTGAGGATGCTGAATTCAATGCCGTCATCGATAGTCACCGGGGATGTACTGGTGAGGCTAAACCCATGCACAAAAGGGGTTGAATTATGGTAAAAATGTCAGATGTCCAAAAATCGCGGGATAGTGACTATTCGGGGGTTTTGAGGATGCTAAATTCAATGGCGTCATCTAGAGTCACCGGGGATGAACCGGATGTGACTCTACGTAAGTACCAAAGGGATGATTTGGGGTAAAAAGTCAAAAGTCAAGAAATTACTAGAAAATAACCACTCGGGGGATTTTGGTAAGGCGGAATTTAATGCCGTCACCGAAAGTCGCTGGGGATGCACTGGTATGGTTTCCCACGAATACCAAAGGGGTGAATTGGGGTGAAAACGTCTAAAGTCAAAAAATCGCTGCAACATAACCACTCGGGGGTTTTTGAGGATGCTGAATTCAATGCCGCCATCGAAAGTCACCGGGGATGGACAGATGAGACTCTACGTGAGTGCCAAAGGGATAATTTGGGGTAGAAATCTCAAAAGTAAAAAAAAATACTAGAAAATAAAAACTCGGGGAATTTTGATGAGGCGGAATTCAATGCCGTCACCGAAAGTCACCGGGAATGCATTGGTGTGGTTCCACGCGAGTACCAAAGGGATACATTGGGGTGAAAATGTCAAATGCCTAAGAATCGCGGGAAAATGACCGTTCGAGGGTTTCTGACGATGCTAAATTCAATGATGTCATCTATAGTCACCGAGAATGGACGGTTGTGACTCTACGTTAATACCAAAGGGATGATTTGGGGTAAAAAAGTAAAAAAACAAAAAAGTATTACAAAATAAACACTCGGGGGATTTTGGTAAGGCGGAATTTAATGCCGTCGCTGAAAGTCGCCGGGGATGCACTGGTATGGTTCCCCACGAGTACCAAAGGGGTGAATTGGGGGTGAAAACGTCTAAAGTCAAAAAATCGCTGCAACATAACCACTCGGGGGTTTTTGAGGATGCTGAATTCAATGCCGCCATCGAAAGTCACCGAGGATGGACAGATGAGACTCTACGTGAGTGCCAAAGGGATGATTTGGGGTAGAAATCTCAAAAGTAAAAAAAAATACTAGAAAATAAAAACTCGGGGAATTTTGATAAGGCGGAATTCAATGCCGTCACCGAAAGTCACCGGGAATGCATTGGTGTGGTTCCTCGCGAGTGCCAAAGGGATGAATTGGGGTGAAAATATCAAATGCCTAAGAATCGCGGGAAAATGACCGTTCGAGGGTTTCTGAGGATGCTAAATTCAATGACGTCATCTAGAGTCATCGAGAATGGACGGTTTTGACTCTAAGTACCAAAGGGATGATTTGGAGCCAAAAAATTACTAGAAAATAACCAAACGGGGGATTTTGGTGAGGCGGAATTTAATGCCGTCACCGAAAGTCGCCGGGGATGCACTAGTATGGTTCCACGCGAGTACCAAAGGGGTGAATTGGAGTGAAAAAGTCAAATTTCAAAAAATCGCTGGAACATAACCACTCGGGGGTTTTTGAGGATGCTGAATTCAATACCGTCATCGAAAGAGACCAGGGATGGACGGGTGTGGGCTCTACGGGAGTAGCAAAGGGATAATTGGGGTAAAAAGGTCAGAGGCCAAGGGATCGTTATAAAATCATCACTCGGGGTTTTTAATAATGATGAGTCTAATCTTAGCACCGAAGTTGGCCATGCGCAATCTGAGATGGGACTGCGGGTGTCGCTGTGGGTGAATTTAGGTAAAACTAGCCAGAATCTAAAATATTGCCCAAACATGGGCATTCGAAGATTTTCGAAGCTCCTAGTCCTACGTCATGAAAATTCGCCGGGCATGTACGGGCTTACCAAGGGGTGATTTGGGGTAATATATCCCATTAACAATAAATCTCCCAAAATTGGCATGTTTCCAACTATGCAACATAACCAACAGAAAGAGTCGGGTTCGTGACCTTGTCTTGGACAGAAGTTATGCTACATCTATTTACAGAAATGTTTGTGATATGAAAATATAAACAGGCGTCACACCGATAGCAGTTCTAGTACGTTTGTTTCGTCATGTCTGTCAAAGTAATCTTTATAACTTGGAGCAGTGTTTCAATGCAGCCTGTCCATGTGCTTTAAGCATTTTAAAGACTGTGTGCTTGAACGATTCAACTTGAAAAGATAACTGTTTGTCCCAAATTGATATTTTTTTAAAAATTAATGTATTTATTTAATTTCTTTTTAAATGTATTATGTCTACCTAATTGTCATATATTTTCTTTCCATTTTTACTTAGAATATCTAAACATTTATGGATGTTTTCTCATTCTTCGTCGGGTAATTAATTTTCTTCTCTTTTCGTGTTATTTTCTTTTGTTCTCTTAAAAAGGATGGTATCGTTAGCGAGGGCAGCGGAATGACTTTTCAGCCATCAGTTAATGTAAAACTTCTATTATAACCGTAAATTTAAAAAAACTATAAATAAGTAGACCTTATATTTGTTCAACCTTTATACAACTTAGAATAAACGACAAAAAAAGGGAAATTTTTGACCCACATCATTTCATCGACTTATCTTTATCAGCTTATATATCCAGAAAACCTATTATGCCAATATCTACAAATTCCAAGCTTAATCTTTAACTGCCGTCATCGTGCCTGAGCATCAGCAACGGGTTATCCGAAGAAGACAGTGATTCAGGTGCTTTATCTAATGACCAACTTTTATAAGGCATCAAAGAGAATAGGGGAATTGTGCAACAGAGTGAAGAAGTAATTGAGCAAAAGGTCATGATACCGAATCTCAATGAAGTCCATCAGACGATGAAGATGATTTCGAAAAACTGCAACCTCCAGAAATTTACAAATTGTTCTATTTGTATAGATAAATTGTTATAAACAATGTAGAATTTGTACAGCAACAAAAAAATAGAAAGACACTTTGTAAGCTGTCTTTGTACAGCCAATATGTCTAGAATGTTCTGAGCTGCTGTGTAAATACTGCTGTCAAAATTTAGTTATTATTTGTAATGCCAGTTTCCATAAATAAAGCTTATAATGTGTCAAATGTTATCTTGTATATAAAGTTAAGTGTGTACAATCAGTGAACAAGAAATAATTAGTGTATGTTAATTATCGTGCGATTATAAGTCTTTTTAGCTAAACTGCGCTAAAATCTGTAGGTTTTATTTACTACAGTTTTCAATTAGTAAATAAAATATGACTGCTCTCATAAAACTACGTTTACCCTACTAGTCCCATTGCAATCAGAATATTCAAAAACAATTTTTGTAAAGTAAATGCAAGATAAATTGTTAAACCACACAATAAATCACACTTAGACATTTCGTGCCTCTGATGTAATCGGCAGCAGTAATGTGACAGAAATTCCAGCACGATAGTTGAAGGTTAATAAATACTGAATCATCTTTCGTTAATCTCTGTATTGTATGCATGAACCTAAATAACATCTGTGCGAGTGTTGTCAGCTTATATTGTCTGGTGATATCAGGCTGTCTGGTGTAAACAAACATAGGTCCAAGCCAAACAAAGATAAAGGCTCGCACTCGACAAGTACTCTCGTGGACGAAGGCTCGGAAAACTGACTTTCTGCATTCTATCTTTTCCATCCCTTTCTCTCATTTACATACGGCGTAAACGTATATAATTTATGGTATCTTTCCAACGTCAAAATGGTTGTATAAAGACGGAAACATTTGTTTCTATACTCGACTTTAGCCGCTGGTAGTCTATATTTTATTTTATTAATATGTTTATTGAATACATTGGTATTAACCTTTAGTAAATATATATGGAGTAGGCCATATTAAGTGTTACATCTGTTAATACATGTGTTGCAGATTGTTTGCAATGTTACGAAATTGTAAGAATATACAGCAAATAGTAGTCACTTTTAGATTCTTAAAATCTGATAGAGATGCTATGACAATTAATTTGAAAAGCAAGTTAAGTTAACAAATAAATACTTTATCCATCTTATAGTATCTAAGAGCACCAAGGTAAAAGAACGAGATGCATTGACCGGAACATTAAGATAAGTATGGTCAACAAGTAAACAAACGCGTCAGAATGGCTTTCGGAGTGTCGGCTGTTTATGTTTCCATATCAAAATTGTGTCTGTAAATACATAGCATAGTTCTCTCCAAGATAAGGTCGCGAATCCACAGCTGTATGTCCTAAAATAGCATGTTTACAAATTCCTGAAGTACTTACATCGAGGACTCTAATGAAACACTTGGCAACAATATCTCAACTTTTCCAAATGAATGACTAAGGTATTAAAGAGCTAGCGTTATTTATAGGCCATACAACATCATTTTTATCAATAATAACATTATATATATTTTTTTCATCCAAATACTCAAAAATAGTTTGAAAGATATAAATAATGTAGATAAGAAAGAACACGTGGATATATACACACACATTGTATGACCATAAGGGCAAAACATTTTAAGTAATTATTTAAGGATACATGTATCATGGGTGTTAATAAGCCAATTAAACTAGAGAGCAGTTCAGGCGGTTTAAGCAATATAAATAAATAAATATTGGTGGTAAATATTTAAAATTCTTTATTTCTACATCTCTGAAGATTATATGTAAGGATATAGTTCTTCCCAATGTGTATTGCAGTGTAGCAAGGAATCAAAACGTTTTTAGAAAGCAATGTAATAAATCTATTATGTTTATCCTCGATATTCTAGTCCCAAGAGTAACTTTAATATCTATGGGATTTTCACTCACTTTAGAGTTGCATGAAAAAAAGTATGGTGATCATTGGTACGGAAACAAATACAGTAGTGCATGGATAATTCGAGGTAGATGGCACCGAGACACCGTCGGATTACCGAAAACTTGGATTACACGGAAATAGCTTCCTGTACACTAGAAAAAAAACAGGAGTTCTAATGAACCCTAATACTATAATTAAGAATGCACAAAATACGTATGTAGAACTTTATTGATTACTGTACATACATAAATTAATGTTGCTTGGCTCTCCAAGACCACTGTACTGAATCTTGCTTGCAAGGATACTATACGACATGAATACCATACTAAGTATCGGCAATTATAGCTAGAATATCAGGACGCCCAATGTTTTGATCGTAGATAGTCTTTTTGTTCGCCTACCATAAAAATAAAACGAGATTATCAGTAAATCTGAAGTATAGTGAAAAATTACCGTGATCATCGGTAGTAAATATTTATGATTATCAACGTCTAAAGATTGACTACAAAATGTTTTATAAGCACTTGGTAGGGTTGCTTAACTGAAATAATTTTCTATCAACGAAGAATAGAGAATATTCAAATTGAAATATTAAGTTTATAATTAGGAGTTATTTATTAACTGGTATTGCTAGTGATAGGATTCGTAAAATATATAACAAAGGAGACAGTTTTGAGAAGTGATTGAGTATTAGCAGACTTTGTCTTGAGATCAGACACAGCCGAACGAACTAAAATCATTCTGATACTAACTATAAAAATGTATGTAACATGTCGACCGAAGAACGGAGAGATTTTTTAAGGTGAAAAAAATCTACAAAACAGTCATTATCATTTACGTCTTGTTTTTTTTTAACAAGAAATACCATCATAGTGACTAATTTCATTCGGTCACTCTGCATAACGCTATTTTACAGCTAGTTTTTGAAGACGGGTTCCTCAGCTATATTCGCCAAAATATTTGTAATTTTGTTCACCATAATAATAATAATAAATCAAATTGTAAATATGCGAGCCAGGAGGGATACGGTTAAAGATAGAATTAAAGAAGAAGATTAAAATATATTTAAATCTTATCAGATATATTTTCAGGTGCATTCAACGTGTCTTGATGAAAGTAACATCACAATCAAGGTGAAATGTCATCCTTTCGGAAAATATCTAAGGGAGGAATTAAATAAATTTTTTAACCTGCCAACAACGACTACCAGGAAAATTTAATGAATGTAGTTAAAGAAGAACTTTTAGAAAAAATAGGTCTTTACTCAAACACAATTGTACCAATAACAACCTATGACAAATCATATATGATGGATAAATAAAATAGATGTATTACATTGCTTACCGAAATCGTTTTTCACCGTGATGTCTACAATGCAATTTACATTGGGAATAACTATATCCTTACATACATTCTTTAGAGATGTAGAATTAAAGAAGTTTAAATATTTACCATTGCTTACACCACCTGAACTGCTCTCTAGTTTTATTGGCAGAAAACCACCTATGATACATGAATCCTTATATAAATACTTAAAATGTTTTGCCCTTATCTTGATAAAATATTTATACTGATTGGTATTGGCACTAAAATGTCACATCTTCGTGAAAATTTTACTACTTTTTAGAATACTATATGCATCCTTATAAAGCATATGCTCACAGAAAGAAAAAACAGTTTTTTGGTTACATTTGGCTGTCGTAAATACAGAAATACTATTATTTCAATGTTTCATTTTTTTACCCGAAAATGGTAATTTGTGCTCGTTTGAACCTATAAAATATGGACGTGTTCGATGGGCCTACGTGAACAAGAAATTAACATTAGATGAGATTCGACCAAATAAAAGCCTTCTTTTATTTACAATGTACAATATAGTTAGATTTTTCTGGTTACCTACCTGAGGTAAAGGTGATACAATATTTGTTGTTTTTCTACTATAAGCCTAACTTTTAAAACTTACTGTAAATAAACTTTATGCCAACCCTTAACTTATCCTTTAATATTTTTTTACAAGTAGTAAAAAACTTAAAATTGAAATTTTCATTATTTTTAATACACTGAAGAAGAAATGTTAAAGAAAATTCGATGTATTAGTCTAAACATTCTGCAAAATCGTTCTTAAACTGCAAAAACTCTTATAAGATTGTAACACGAAAGAAACAGAATTTAAAAATTGTGGCAGAAAGCTCAATGAGATAAAATAAATTAAATGAGAATAAATGTACTTTCGTAAAGTAAAGGATATAAGAGAAGTTAGTGTACTAACTCTAACACTGATAATTAAATGAGAAATTCAGAAGAAAAAAGTTGAATTCGTACTTGGCCTTTATCCCGTGCAGTGCACGCCTGGAAATCTAGATTGAATATTGTTAAAGATGAAACCGTTCATTTACTTGCAGATCTGTTGAGGGTTTTGAAAACATGTTACCAATCTAGAGAATCGATGGATACCTGTCTACACCTAACCTGCTGATTCACAAAACAATCGTCTACTTGCACTCCTGTATTTTTTCCCTGGAGAACTATTCCTAATATTCGACAGAGCACTGAACACCTTCAATGGGGCGGAGAAATTTTTAAATAGCAAGGATTAAAATAGGTGGATTTATTGATTTTAATTTTTTCCAATAACCTGGAAGAATGACACGAAGAACGCGACCCGTAAGGCATAGGTTTAGCAAGTGCCTCCTTTTTTTTATCAAAACATACGTCAAAGAGAGTAATATCTTTTATAAGACAGTGGCGTGTGTACTAGCCTAAATAAAGAAATGAATTAAATTGAGGGTTTAAATTTATTTGTGGATATTTGTTTTTATTACAAACAATAAATTTGTTAGGTTTCATTTCGTTAATTCATATTAAAGATAACGAATAATAGAATTTTAACAATCAGTGTGACAATTTCTAAGACAACTTAAGACAACTATGTACTATTATAGCTGAAACGAAACAGATTGTAAAGAGACGTCCCGTGTGGTTGTATGTTGAAATTAGAGGGAGAAATGGCGGTATAAATGTCGCATTGTAACACGTGACCAAGTAGTGCCTGGGATAGAACCCGTCATGTACGTGTTTGTGTAATGTTTATTTTCGATCTTTGAAAGGATGACCACATCATTCAGTTTTATCAGTTTTAATCTTGTGACAGGGACCATTATAGTTACTTCATGATAGTATCTGTTTACTTCAGCTAGTTCATTCCCTCCAAAGGATAAAAATACCAAAATAAAATCTTATTTGGTTGAATGTTTCACTTTACAAGTCATAATATTCTACCTCTATTTTACCTTCTCTTCTCACAATTAGGTCTATACTCCAATTCATCATTTGCTACTCCCATAGAGGATCACCCGTATATCCCCATTGACGGGTCATTAAAACGGGCCATTGACAGGCCATTGACGGGTATATCCCCATTAAAAGGCTCAGCACCATTAAAACTCCCCGAGTGATCATTATATATTTTTTTTGCCTTCTGACAATTTTACCCCAAATTAGCAATTTCCTACTCTCGTAGAGCAACACCCGAGCATCCCTGTTTAATAATGTAGACAGTATTGGACTCAGCACCCTCCAAAACACTACGATTGATCATTTTCTAGTTTTTTTTTGCCTTCTCACAATTATACCCCCAATTCATCATTTGCTACTCTCATAGAGTGTCACCTGTGTATCCTCATTGACGTTCGATTATGGTAAACGACTCAGCACCATTAAAGCCCACCCGAATGATCATTTTCAATTGTTTTTTTGCCTTCTGACAATTTTACCCTAATTTACCCCCTTTCTACTCCCTTAAAGGCACACCAGTGCATTCCCGATTAATATGGAAGACGGTATTGGACTCACCAACCTAAAAAAAACTACGTTTGATCATACTCTAGCTTTGTCTTGCCTTTTCAGATTTATACTCCAATTCATCATTTGCTACTCCCATAGAGGAACACCCATGTATCCCCATTGGCTTTCGATAACGGTAAAAGACTCAGCACCTTTAAAACACCCGAGTGATCATTTTCCATTGTTTTTTTGCCTTCTGAAAATTTTACCCCAATTCATCCCCTTTCTACTCCCGTAGAGCCACACCCGTGCATCCCATTATAATATTGAAGGCGGTATTCTACTCAGAACCCTCCAAAACACTACGATTTATCATATTCTAGCTTTGTTTTGCCATTTCACAATTAATTAAACTCCATTTCATCATTTGCTACTCCCATAGAGGGTCACCCGCGTATCCCCATTGACGTTCGATAACGGTGAATGACTCAGTACCATTAAAACCCACCCGAATGATCATTTTCAATTGTTTTTTTGCCTTCTGACAATTGTACCAAAATTCTACCCCTTTTCTACTCCCGTAGAGCCACATCCTTGCATTCCCGATTAATATGGAAGACGGTATTGGACTCAGCTACCTCCAAAACACTACGATTGATCATATTCTAGCTTTGTTTTGCCTTATCACATTTATACTCCAATTCATCATTTGCTACTCCCATAGAGGATCACCTGTGTATCTCCATTACGTTCGATAACGGTAAAAGACTCAGCACCATTAAAACTCTCCGACTGATCATTTTCTAGTTTTTTTTGCCTTTTGTCATTTTGACCCCATGTCAAAATCCTCCTTTATAACTCCTATAGAGCCCCACCCGTTCATCCCCGTTTAATTTTGTTCACAGTAGTGGACTCAGCATCCTTAAAAACATCCCAATTGATTATTTCCTAGCTTTTTTTTTGTTCCGATATTTTACCCTAAATGATCCTTTTGCTACTCCTGTAGAGGCACACACTTGTATTCCCGTCAGCTTTCGATAGTTGTACACGTTTATGAAAACTAACAACTAAGACTTATGTGAGTTGAGTAAATAATTGGTCAGCTGAAATGAAGAAGGGCCATACTAATGTTTGTGTTTTTACCGTGATTAGACACACGTGTATTAGAGTCTAAACATTTGACTAGTCAGATAGTAGCACCATAGTGGCAACACTGTTGGTTCTCGTATCGTTAGTAGCGTGGGAATAATATACACACCGGCTGTCATATTGTTATTAGACTGAACGAAAATATACACTGGCTGCCATATTGATGCCTAAATGAAATGCTGCCGTATTGATAGTACTTCAGTCAATTTTGTATTTTTAAGATTTTATAAAATTAAAGTACATAGAGTAGTATCATGTTTATTAGAAATAAATTATACACGACGAAAAACATTTATACTCCACTCTTTCAAGTGGCTGCCATATGGTTGCAAAATGAAATGCTGCCATATTGATAGCGGGATGTATATATATATATATATATATATATATATATATATATATATATATGTATATATATATATATATATATATATATATATATATATATATATATATATATATATATATATAAGATACAAAACCAATCTTTAAACACACTCAATTGATAGCTCGCTTTAGGGACAACATTCTTTGTGTAATATGACACCTCATCGCAATGGTTTATTTATCTTACCAGCTGTCAGTTGGACAGTGTATATTCAATATTTGGTTAAGGCAGGCCACGACGTGTTATTGTTTTCTTGAGCTTACACTGTCTGATTTGAAATTTGTTTTTCTACCGAGAAGATTAAATAATGTCTATCAATGTAAGCATTCAAAAAACCAAACATTTTGATATTTCAACCTGAAAATACATCTTTTTTTTTTTTTTTTTTTTTTTTTTTTAAATAAATAACACTTCTAAACCACAAATAACATTTTATTTAAACCTTATGTACATTTCGATTGCCCAGCAATCATCTTCAGAGGTATTTAAAAAATACAACTCTATACAGTTGTATTTTTTGAATACCTTTGAAGATGATTGCTGGGCAATCGAAATGTACATAAGGTTTAAATAAAATGTTATTTGTGGTTTAGAGGTTTTATTTATTTAAAAATAAGCATTACGCCACAGTTGCTTCATATAGTTATGAAAATACATCTGTTAAAAAAATAATAATTCGTTAATAAGTATTCACACTCTGCAATGCTGAATAAGGATTTTCGAAATAAGCATTTTTGATTTGAAATGGTGAAGAGTATACATTTGATAGTGTTTGGCGATATTTGGGCAGGACAATGGAGGGAAAACAAGTTCTCTTGTAAAATTATTTTTAAATAACAAGAAGTTAAAATTTAGTCTCTACATAGGCGACTTTGGAATGAGTAACTAGGCTTACTGTCAGTTTAACTTTCTATGGCATTATTACTTAATAATAACCTAATTTATGCAAAACACATTATTAACTTAAACCAATTTTTGTGGAAAAAACCTACATATATAAAACAAAATTACACATAAAAACACATATGCTCATAAAATGTGGAAATAAAAAGTACTCGTACACATAAAAAATTTAAACATTAAAGCTCACACTTGCGAAAAGTACATTAAAAAAGCTCACATGCATTAAACAAATTGTAGACATGAAAATCGCATATGTGCATAAAAATTGTACACATAGAAAGCGCACGTGTAAATGTTAAATTTAAACACTGTGGATTACTATAAGTATATTATATTTTAATATTATTGTTATTTTTATTATCATTATAATAATAATAATAATTTTATTATATGATCTAATTTGATTCAATCTTAAATGCATTAAACCTGTACCTTCTAATATAGCAAGCCTTACATATACATCAGGCAGTACGTGTGACGTCAGCGCATGTAGAGTGACGTGACGGTAGACAGCGCTGAGGCTGCATCCTTTGTTTACACTTACATGTTTAAACGTATTGCTGGTTATATTTTAGTTTTGAACCCGCTAAAATAACTAAAACTACACGGGATATAGTTTTTGTGTTCCTAATTGCAGTGGAAATTATGATAACGGTCCGAAAGTGTCAGTGTTTTCGTTTCCGAAGGACGAAACATTACACCGGAGTTGAATTCAAGTAATTCATAGTAAAGATTTCAATCCAGCCCTATCCTTTAAGGCTAGTATATATGTTTTTAATTAATTGCATATTTCTAGTTCATGAACAAATTTAAATAGGCCTGCACGAATTAAGAGTCGTTGCGAAGAATTGAATTTGTCTTGCTACTTAAGAAATGTTATCATGATATGCAATAAATCGAATATTATAGGCTGCTGACTAACGTTTATACTCCTAAATAACTGTGAAAATATTAGTAGTAATATGGTAACACTAACTTTCTGTTGAGTATTGAATTCCATTTTCACCCAAACTTAAATAGGATTGTATTAAATCAAATAAAATACGATTGTGCCTAGAGTTACTACATGACTGTGAAAGTAGTCCAAGACACACAGTTGTTGCATCGTATTGAATCCCACCAGACTCAAGTAGCTTTATGCCAATCAATGTAGAGCATCACTGTGACCGTTGCAGAATAATAATGCCTAATTATAGGGAATCAGAAAAAAATATTTATTTATAATAATCAAAGTCAAATAATGTACAGTCACTCTAATCTGACTTTGCTAGTCCTGCACTAAAAAGCATTTAGTATGAATGCAATAAATATAGGCTACCTATGAATATGTTTCATAGCTTTATCGTAGTACTAAGTTTATTTTTTTATACACCAGAAAAAATAAAGCCATATAGATTTACAAATTTTACACACACTGCTACAGAAAACATTTTACTCTCTATATTAATTAAAACAACCTCTCACCACAAATTCAATAAATTTTATTTTTATTTTAACCTTATGTACATTTCGACTACAAAGTAATCATCCTCAGAGGTATTTTTACAAATAACTAACTTACAGCTAAACCTATGCGTATTTATAAGCAACGGGAACTCCTTGGCCACGCCTCCTACACTATCCGACCAATCATGTTACGAGTAACAACTAGGTCTGGTCTAACAGAAGGAGTTACCGTTACATTATTTTTGAATTTTACAGTAATTATTATATTTACACATTTAACAATTAAAACTATAACTATCTCTTAACTAATAGATACAATTGGGAATTCGGGATAGGCCCTTTGTCATAATTTAATAATTTTTAGTCTCTGTTCGTATGGCAATGCCCAAATTGACCGTTGCAAAAATAGGCAATAATCTAGAATAGGGATTAAGGCTAAAGCACTAATTATTTAAAAACATTAAACCAACTAGACTAAACCCAGAAGAAGTAATCAAAATTAGAATAAAATAAATTTTAGTTTATTCAATTAAGGTTTTTTAAATACTATAATTTTAAGAAATAACCTACATTTGTGAAACAGTGATTGAATAGATGGCCTCGCTCTATAGGAACTGGAGATGGAACTAATAAAAGTTGTTATTAATTAATTATAATAATAATTATTATTATATAACAATTTTTAATAATAATAATAATAATATTAAATTGGGAATTTCCGTAGTAGTTTAATCTAAGTTTAAGATACACGAATTTATAATTTTGTTTCTAGGTTTGTAAAATACATTTCAATTCCTGTGATATACGAACAGAAAGGCGTACAATGAAGAAGGAGAAAAGCTGCTAGTTTCACTTCATAGGATAAAGTTGAAGGAAGGAGCAGTTCCAACAGTGCTTCCAAAATGTCGTGCATATTTGTCAGCTCAAACACTAACAAGGGAGAGTCCTGATGAAAGAAGAAAACGCTGTGGGAAGAAGCCATATTGAATCATATTTTAAAATCACCAACAAACATCTTCCTGAATAATTATGAAAAATTCAAAATAACAATATTTCAATAAATAAGTTTTAGAAAGGAAATTATTAACCGTGCAGCAAAACATATTTTCTAAACATAAATCATCTCATAATAGTTGAATACCGTATACATTTCTTTAAATATTGTTATAAAATTTTGTAAATAATGAATAATTACACTTTGTTATAATTTTGTAATAATGCTAACTTGTTTTATAATGTATAACTAATGTTAATTGAACATTACAATCACAACACGAAATGATTTTTTTTTTAGGAAACGGTAAAACACAGACACTATCTTATAGCAGGTGAGAAAGCAAATATTTAGATGTGATGACGTCAGTAGGCAGATGTGAACCTTGTTGTAATAGTAGCTACTGACTAAACCCTAGCAAATTTCCGTTATAAATTATTTTTTTAACAAGTAAGCAGAATCATATGACAACAGCATTGTTTCGACATCTTAAACTCTAATAATATGGCTTTGTTAACTGCCGAAAATGTATCT
>JBAIZL010000001.1:73643770-73656270 GCA_036971475.1 Prosapia bicincta | reverse complement strand
TTATACTATCCCTCACCTCAAAAGGTATTTTATCAAAGCATTTTTTTCTTGCATTTGCAATCGGATCCTTGTTCACGACTCTGCACTCTGATTTTCTTCGCTACATCTCGCATTCTTCCAAATCCTTTTCTTCGAAAATTTTACCCAACTTTAATATAAGAAAAAATAATGTTTCTAGGCAAAAAAAATATCAATAAAAATAGCCTTTTTACATGTTTTGGAATGTTTCATGCAAATATAGGCCCGGTTTAGAAATGTAAACAATTACTCAAACTATACACAGACACTCAGACACGTACAGCATTGTCAAAACAGCTGCTGTATATTGTTATACAAAACACCAACAAATATAATTGAAACCAGTCAAATAAATGTACGAATGTTAATTAATGTAAACTAATATTTATATTATATTTTAGGAACGCACTGTAGTCTTAAAACGAGTTTTACGTCGTGTTGTACGGTTTTAAGCGCGCGTTTAGTCGCTGACTTGACTCTATCTTCCACAGGACGCTCGGAACTTCACCCCTTCTTTCCACTAGTACATTATTATCAATCTATTATTTAATAGTGACTAGACCCTTATTTTCCACAAACCGTTATATGAATGTGAAGTGTTCAGTCAGGTTTAACATAATCCAACAAAAAATACCTTTGTAAAAAAAGTGACTTATTCCCTCCAACCCTTCAATTAATATTATTCTATTTTTCAAATATTCTAATTTTAACCTTGTTATGTAAGTTGTAGAGTGTCTTTTTAAAGTCAATGGTGTTATATCTGAATATGTATTTATTTATAAATATTTAAAACCTCTTTCACTATCTACTAAGAGGTATTTAATATTTAAATGGACATAAATTTGAGAATATTGATCACTGAATTAGAAATTGTATAAACAGAAACTTACAGTTGGGTGAAATTCAGTTCAGGTTATACAGATGCTTGCTTGTTTACCTATCGTATAATTTAATAATTATACATATTTTATTAGTTTAGGTAAGGATCTCAAGGACACGGGAATACTTTATTCTAATTTTGGTTTATTATAGATTGTGTACATTTTATCAAATTTTATTTGATAGAGAGATAAAGAGTTAATAGTGTGTGTGTGTGTGTTTTTGAGACGGCCAAAACCGTCAAAAGTTGTAGAATTTGCAAATAGGAAAAATCATTTAAAATTTTATTTTAAAAGTTTTAAATTTGAAACAGCTGCAAAGACTGTAGCGGGCAAGCTAGGTTCTCTATCTGGTTGAGTAATCAAGATAGATTTTGTCAACGAATCATAGCAAGTAGGGAATATTTTTTTTCATTATACAATATTATCAATAAATTAATTTGTGTTATTTATAAAAAACAAAATTCAAGAATGAAATTCAAAAATAAAAACAAAGGACCACCAAAGTTTAAGAAAATATCAAAACCAATAAAGGCAAAATATTGTAAAATAAAGTCATTAACAGTGTTTCGAGTGCTGACAAAGCATAACTTACAAACCTAGAGGCTTAAAACTGTCATTCAAGTTGGCAATTAAATCTTAAATTATCAAAAAGGCCACGATGTTAAGAAATATGAGAATGTTAAATCATACGTGAAAGAAGTAGTTAAAAAATGAGAACAATTCTCAGAAAGCAATTTCAATAGGACACTCTATTTTTATGTTAAGACAAATGTATTGATAAATTAACAAACCGCGTTGCTGAGGTAAGGGGGAGTTCCCGATAGTGGGGGAGAAGAAAATCAGCTCTCCTGAGGAACAGGGTTTATCCTGGAGATCCAAGCAGATTCCAAGATGCTGTTCCGTGTCTAAGCCAAAAACCTAGCACGTGGATATGGTCTGGCTTCGAGCGTACGCGTTTTCAAAGTTTGAATTTTTCCTGTGTAATAAATTATAAAAAAATATTAAAGGCGGTCCTAAAACCGATCATTTGTGACTGCTATAAGTTTCAGACTCCAGGAAAACCATTTCAGAAGAGGAGCGATCACAGTGAAGGTTTTTGGACAAAGTCTGAATTTTAATAGTCAATTAACCATTTATTAAATTCAGTAAATTTAGTAAAATTATAAATTCAAATTTATTTAAATAAAAATAATCAGTTATAGATAAATTTAATTGAAAAAATATATAAGAAAATGACTCTTCTTTAAATAGCAATAAAAATTGTGGTCATGAAATAGAAATTTGTTCAAATATAAAATGCAAGTTCTAAATCAAACGAATAGAACTTCATTCGTGTTAACACTTGAACATATATAAGTGTTATCCTATGTTCCATCAGGATATAACAAGTTATAACAAGTCAAGATACCACTATACAAAATTACTAGTAACATAATCAATTTAAATTCAATCCAAGTAAAAAATAAGAAAATTAGAGGAAAATCAATGATAAATGATAAGTTGATATAGCTTATTTTATGTCCATACAACGTATATTGAACAGGTAACGTTTAATATCTGTTACGATGTATATAACGTAAAATTTGTTTAAAAATCTTTCAGATTTATGTTTGAGGGCACATATATGAATTAAAAATAAGTCAGTAGGAAGTAATGTTGGCTATTACTTCTACATTTAATTATATGAACCTAAAATAAAATTAATTGGTATAAATTACTCTTATGTTGTATTTAAATATCGATGTAAATTTATGCGTTGCCTTAGGTCAATGTTCTCAATGACTATAAATGGTAGAGAATTTTAAATAATAGTGTTAATAAAATAATTGATTGAACTTTATTTAACGATTACAGGAACATGTGTGTGTGTGTGTGTGTGTGTGTGTGATAGGTTGTAATAAACTATCCTTAAATGCATGCAACTGCATAATTCATTTTCTTTAAGAACATACAATTTTGAAATTCTGAATTAAACCGCTCGAGATTGCTGTTGTGTCAGAACACAATAGAACCACTGTAAATCCAACGTCGCCAGTTACGTTACAACAATGAGGTGACGTCATTTGAATGGACCGCAAGCCACAAGTCAGTCTCAACTGACTGCAAGTTGGGGCGAGGCGGCTTCAGGGCTGTCATAAAGCTAAGATAGTGTTACACAAACCAAAATGTCAGGATAAAATATAGAAATTATTCGTATTTAGAGGGCTTAGTTCGCTATGTCTGCTGTTTCATTATGTTTAATGGGTTTGTTGAAATCAAATCATATTGAATACATATTGGCCTCCAGAGGCATAACCTTGCTTTACAAATTGCAATTACTATTTACGTATATTTTGTTTACTGGATAAATTAGAGAAATGACACAAGACCTGTTTACTATTAAGGGATACAATATATTCATCATTTAGTAACGATATTTTTCAACTTGTTTTCGGATCATTGGGGAAATATTCAGTTCAAACAACACAGAAACGTTTAAAAACTAGTAACGTGTAGCGCATACTTTTCTTGTTTTATTTGCATTGGTTCATTGTGTAATGTTTCAGTGGTGTCTAAGGGATATCCTTGTCTAATTATCCTGTATGTAAACCATACTGGCATATAAATTGTAAAAAGCTATTACAATACGTCCATTCAAACTGGGTTTAATGAGTATCCGAAAAAAAAACAATCTCCAAAGACCAGGAGAATTAAATTTGGTCTCCACGCATTTACTGTTTAATATATACAAGAGACACAACCAGGCTTAATTTTTAATATAAACAAAACCAATAATTTGTGTAATTTATGTAATTATAATACTGTAAAAGGTTTTTAATCTGTGTGGGACACAAGCTTTCATGAACCTGGGTGTCTGTTTGTCCCGAAAGGAACAATAAATTCGTTAACATAGTACAACAGTATTTAGGACGATTTCAAAATCATTACTATTTATTTACTTAATTATTTATTTATTGCCATGAAATGTAATTTGGGAAATATGACATGAGTAGACAAAAGCAACAGAAATTTTTTAAACCAGCTGTAAACGATTTAGGTAAAATACTACGAAATATTTCTTTTCTGTTTCGAAAACTCACACGTCACCTGAACAAAGGCTTCTTTCCCGTTTTTGCGATACCGGACTAATGGTACGTAACTCCTTAAGGGGACAAGAATCGACTATATTATCGGTGGTAATGCGTCAGTAAAAGAAGTCGAGTTAGGGTTAGGTAGAACCATAAAACTCACCTTGTCTGGAAGATTTTGCTTCGAATTTTTCTGATAAATTATAAAGTCAACTTTTAGTAAATTTACTCAGACAAAAGGTTGTAGGGTATGTTTGTTGTTGTTGGTGTAGCAGAGATTGCATTATTTAGTGCGTTCTACTCGTATTTAATGTTATTTCCAGTGAGTAAATAGTAATGTTTTCAAATTTGTTTTGCTGCATTTTCAATTCCTACTCATAGTTAATGCTCTCCAGGTATGTATTTTATTAGGGTGTGAACTCTTATTTTATGGACTCATAATATAGGAGAGTGTGAACTAATAGTAGGAATTGAAAAAGCAGCAACACCGATACACGCCTTACTGGAGTAAACACAAATTACGAGTAAAACGTTCTAGGTAATACATTCCCTGTTACATCAACTACAACAAATAGAACTCAACAAACTTTTGTCTGAGTAAATTTTATAAACGTTTATATATACATATATATATATATATATATATATATATATATATATATATATGTGTGTGTGTAAGTATGCATGTATGTATGTATGTGTATATATATATATATATATATATATATATATATATATATATATATATACCAATTGTTTAAATTTTCAATCGATATTAAAGTACTTTTTATTCATCCACTGAAGTTCAAATACATTTTTTTATAACTTGTAGTGGATGACACTTGTTGTAAATTCAGTTCCTTTCAATTATAAATTAACTACCACTTGATATTGTAACTGTGTCATATGTACGTATATAAACATTTATACTGATTGTAATTATATAAATAAGGTAAAATAATTATTTTACCGTAGTAGGAATTAACTTTAAAAAAACAATTTGTTACTTATCTCTATTGACAGAGGTAATACTAATTTTGTATTTTCTTTAAGTTTATTTATATATTAAATAGTTTTATTATATTATCATTATATATATTAAAAATAATAATATATCTTATAATAAAGTAAATATGTGTAAACTATTTTATTTTTACAATTTTTTAAAACAGTGCGAATTCATTGAAGTGACTGTCTGATATTTTTTGTAATATATATTCATTCCTCTAACAAATAACATGTAGAGGGCTTATGTTATTGTTTTATTAACTTTTGGAGAAGCATTTCGGAGAACTTCTAACAGTAGAACTGCACCCTAAGAAGAGTGTTTTGGTTATTAGATGAGTAAATAGATTTTCCAAAGCAAGTCGATGCTAGGCTTAAAACCATGATACTCACCTCAGAAATGTAGGCCTACATTGCCCAACCAGGCAGACACTTGTAATAATATAACTAATGTCATGATTACCATTTCTGGAAACAAACACAAGGTTCTCGGACACCCTAACAAAATTAACCAAAAATTAATGTTTTAACAAAACAATTTATTAATACCAGTCTTCATATTAGGTTTTCACAAACTCTCTACTTTTCTACTTCTCTAGGTATAAAGTTAATATAACACATTCTGTACCCTTTATACTACGAATAGTACAGAGCCATTGTTGTAAGTGTGGAAACGCGAAGGCCCCGCTGCTTCTAAACACAACGGAATTATTTAAAAGCGATACACTTTGGATAATAAACAAGAAGCTTTGCATTTACTCCATTATTCATCTAATAAACAAAGTCAATATTAGCTGCACCCTGAAAGAATTACCTTGCTCCGAGGGTGGCACAACAAACATCCCCTTGAATTATTGCCTTCCTCCCTTAGTTTGGATATCGATTTCAAATAAGCCTTACACGTTACACAAAGAATGTATTTAATGTTATGGTTCTGTATCACTGCACTAGATGAACATCACCACTGGCTACAATTACTAACTATTATTTTTACGAATCCCACTAAACTCTTGCCGATTGTCAAGCACAATATATTCTTAGACTGGATGATGACCCAACCCCGTATTTACAAATCTCAAGAATTGAGATATTGTTCCTTTAATATTGTCTGTAAGTACATTAGCATTATTAATTGAGAAACGAACATGAGATGCAAGTGAGATAGCTTGCCGTAGGAGTAGAGAGGTTTCGTGGCTCAAGCCGTTCCCCATAAGGTGCTTAGCACTGCGTAAATGTCGCAAAACTCAGCGCGTCTGTACGATTCTCACGTCCGGGTAATGTTTGTCATGTGACAGTCACGTAAAGAAAGAAGCGTCCCAGTCACGTAAAGCGAGGAACTTGTTACCGGCGCACCGTGACTTTGTGTCAGCAATAATACGACAGCGTTTTCGGAAAGAAAACGTTTGTCTTAAGTATTAAACTTGTACATTGCAAACTCAGTTTCTGTTTAAAAAAAGCTCAACGTTGACAAAATTTTCACTACCATAATATTTATATATATAATATTAAAAACCAATAAAAAAGTATGTCCTACACTCCCAGTAACAGGATTTATAAAACTGAATGCTGAGACTATAATAAAATATACATTGGCCAAAAAAAAGAAAACCTATGTTAAAAAAAAACATTTATAACTCAACCCACACACATACTGAAACGGTCTGAATCAACGTTTCAATTAAGAAATTAATAATTTCTTATTTTTAAATAACAATTTTAATATTTAAATAATAAGGTTTTAATTTATGGTATAATAAACATAGTAAAGAGTCATGAAGTCAGTAAAATTTTGAATAAGTATTATTAAGACAAATTAAAAATTATAATAGCATAATTAATGCCATAATTAGGAATAATAGTATGAATAAAATTGACGTTTAAATTAAATAAAGAAAATGACAGCCACTAGTGAAGTGGAAAGTGATGATTAACAAAACAGAATATATAGATATACTGTATAAACTTGAGCGACTTATGATCAATATTACGTGTACTAATTATGTTTATTTTGAAGTGTTTCAGAAAGAAACGATACAAAGGACCAAAAATTAGAATAAGACAAACTGTAATAGAAGATAATAAGATAATATAGTTTAAATAGAAGTAAGAAAAAAAATTGAGTTGGTAAAAAATTTTGTAATAAATAAAAACATGTTTTACTTTTCAAACAGGGAAGTTGAAACTGTCTGAATCAACGTTTCAATTACGAAATTAATAATTTCCTATTTTTTAAATAACAATTTTAATATTTAAATAATAATGTATTAATTTATAATATAAGGAAACGTTGTAAAGAGTCAAGAAGTCAGTAAAATTTTGAATAAGTATTATTAGGACAAATTAAAAATTATGATAGCATGAAATTGTAATAACTAACTAAATTTGACAAACGAGAGTGAAGTGAAGTGAAAAATTTCTAAAAGTCGAAAAATGCCAACTTGAGAACTAGGCCACGTAGAACTATCATCGACATTTTGAAATGACAGAAAAATCCATAATAAACAGTATTTAAAACAGAATTTAAAAAACTCAAATAACAAAAAAGTTACAGCCATTTAAAACTAATAGACATATTTCAGTGTTCTAAAACAGATAACAAAATTATGCAGGTTAAAACTAATACGTTATCCAACCCGCCCGTACAAGAAACAAGCACGGAGATAGCGACGAGCTTAGAGCTGAGGGGAAGGGTGACATAGCCGCAATAAATACAGGAATTTCGTGACCTGTAAGGCAGTCTGAAAAAAATTTTTATTACGAGGTGCTAATGGCCGTAATGTCGAATCGTACCTAGAACTACCATTAGGCCAGATGGGACAAAGCCACCACGTTTCATCCCTCTACTTCCATCCATCGACGAAGGCTTCAGACTCAGCCTCCGGGACGTGAAAATGAAGGACTTCCATCGACGACAGGACTAAAGGTCCGGCAGGAAAATCCTTGGCAAGTCATTTTCTCTATTATATACGAATTAACGTCAAATTTAGTCAGGTAAATTTTTTAAATTCAAATTACCAATTAAACTTAGACAATGTCTTCATTCTATGTTGAAAAATTAAATAAATCTTAAAAGTGACAAAATTAATTATTATAAAAAAATTGCTGAAGTAATGAATAATAAATATTAAATTTACAAAGTGGTTTTGGCAATAAGTCAATCATTTTCAAGAAGACCAGCTTTATTTAATCATATAAACTTTTAAATTATTTATAATAAAATATGAATTTACCAATTCAAGCTTGAAATAAGAAGATAAAATATTTTATTATGTTAAATTTGGAAATAATTTTGTTTAAAATGTGTAAATATAATTAAGGAATTGTATATGAAATGCAGGATTTAAATATGTGAAAATTAACGAAGTTTTAATTAATAATTTGTGAAGATAAAAAGAGAGCTAAATATGTTTTATTTGAAAAGAAAATTAGTTTACTTTAAAATCAGTAATTAAATGCATTATAAAAACTTACAGTATTTGAATTTATCCTATGTTGAACAACCAATAAAACCTTTTAGTTTTTTCCAACTCATAAATAATGATTATAAAATCAGAGTACAGTTTTAATTTAGTTTCATTAATTAATAAATATATAAAATTCAGAACCTAATGTTTCTTCAAACGAGTTCTCTCCTGAGAACAATTTTAATTGAGCTATTCTAAAAATTAGTTGGTTTTTTGTATTGAAGCCCAGATACGATGTCTACTGGCAGATCATGTTTAAAGAAAACAGGAGCCTTTTAAAATAGGTATCTTAAACATGATCACATTTTGCAAGTCCCCATGCTGTGCCTACAGATCTCATGAAGTGGTAAGATACTTTGAAATTTTGTGTGTTCATATAAATATTGTTTCTTTCCAGCTGACTATTTTACTGACATGTGTGACTAAATACAGACCCAACAAACCTGCCAACCAACTTATGGGAGGTCATACAAACGTTAAGGTAGAAGTCAGCGGGAATAGGCTGGCATTTGGGCGTGGTACTTTACGCGGGAACACAAGACAAAATTTAGGGATCTTAACACGGTATACAAAACGGTGTGAGCAGCAGATATATAAATATAATAAATAAATATAATTTCTGCAACAACCCGCAACACACGAAAGGGAGGGGGCGTTGCAATACACACCAACAAAATACAACTATACATTCTCCACATTAAGAGACAAATAACCTAACAAAATTCATGATACTAGCAAAGACTTAATACATGGGGTAAATTTGATATAAACAAACATTGGTTCCATTTAAGTGTTATATATAAAATTAAATCTAATATTTTCTAGGAGGCTAGAGGTAGACGGCTGTGTCAGGAAGTAAGGTGTTCTGAAGGATCTAGAAGAAAGTGAAACAAAAAATAGAACATTACCGTTATATAAGTTTTGAGGAGTGTCGTGAAGCATAGTTAAGGGAAAAGCGGAGTGGGGGCAGCCGCGGTTAAAGATGTAAAGGGCAACCGACAAAACATTGAAACATGTAGCGAAATTTGTGTATAAGACCCTTTACACACGGGCCAAAAAACGTCGACAAAACGCGGATCTGTTAGCGATCAGTCATCCACATATCGCTGACAGCTCGCCGGCTGGAGTTATAAGCAATAGGTGTTCGTTAGTGCGTTCACACGGGGTGGCAGATTTTAAAGTTTAAAGCCAGAACGCGCCACAAGCCCTTGCAATGGCGCAGGTATCGGCACTTTTGGCATTTGCTGCCGTTTGTCGCGTCTCGACTCTGCTCGAATACAGAGGTATTTTTTCACTCTTTAAAAAATAATTGGATACAACGTATCATTACACGTTGAACGACTCCAAAATATGAGTTATTGTAATAGTTTATTATTTTCTAAAAGATGAAAAGTTGAAGAAATTTAATGACCCATAAATTTTATTTCGCGTAGAATTGGATGCAACACCTCCAGCGACAGGTCCTACAGGCCATCCGCAGTGAAGGCGACCAAACTATTATCATTTCTCTAATCTATAAAGAGCGATCTGCTTAAATATCCAATTTATATTAAAACTTATTTATTCCAGTAATATATCATGGTCAAAGCAAGTTTTCTTTGTACATAAGTTTTAGTTAAATATATGACGTTGTAATTTTCTTACCAGCTTTGTAAATACTCATTGTAAACGAATAATCAATATATATATATATATATATATATATATATATATATATATATATATATATATATATATACACATCAAAACAAGTGAAACGTGTTTCATCTGAGACCTCCCATTATCCCAATAGGGTCTGCAGCGAATAGGCCAGCTGACCTCTCCTGGTAATTAATTAAAATGTCTATGGGTCGAGAAGGCTATTATTCAAAATTCTGTATGAGGCAGGGAATTCTTAAAATATCGTTTCTTAGTCAGTTGTGGAAAGTAAACATCCACAGTAGATGTGTGATGGATGTAAGTAGATGGATGTAAACGTACAGATTCAATCAGGTTATGTTAAGACTCACCTCAAAGTGAATTAAATGATAACATATGATTTCATATCTCACCTGTTTTATGTTATACATTATATTATAAATCATCAGGTAAGTGATAACAAATACACAAAAACCTCTTAATCACAAACTTTCTTTGTTTTACCCTTATGTACATTTTAGTTACCAAGTAACCGTCATCAGAGGGATAGCATTCAAATACTGATTAACGCTACAAAAATACGTTATTTATAATCTACGGAGCTACTTACAATCCTCCGACTGTTTTTGTGTATTTATTATTAAATTCAACCACAGTATATTCCTAATAATAGAGGTTTTAGTGTATTTATTTTTAAATTCAACCACAGTATATACCTAATAATAGAGGTTATAGTGTATTTATTTTTAAATTCAACCACAGTATATTCCTAACAATTGAGGTTTTAGTGTATTTATTATTAAATTCAATTACAGTATATTCCTAGTAATAGGGGTTTTAGTGTATTTATTATTAAATTCAATTACAGTATATTCCTAATAATAGGGGTTTTAGTGTATTTATTATTAAATTCAACCACAGTATATTCCTAATAATAGAGGTTTTAGTGTATTTATTATTAAATTCAACCACAGTATATTCCAAATAATAGAGGTTTTAGTGTATTTATTATTAAATTCAACCACAGTATATTCCAAATAATAGAGGTTTTAGTGTATTTATTATTAAATTCAACCACAGTATATTCCTAATATATAGTAAGGTAAGTGATGTTACGTTATTTATTAAACATTGTGAAAAACAAATTATAATTAAATAGTTAGGATCAGTTATTGAACATAATAATAATTTAAATTTGGATAAGTCTCAATACAAATAATTCAATATAACGATAATAATAAGTTATGTACTTTTATTCTAATGTTGTATTTAAAACTTTTTTATCCGCATCTGATAACAAATGTTTAGGTAGTTTCTAATTATGCACAATTAAATCATTTTCTCAATTAAAATTTTCTGAAGATATGGCTATAAAAGATTTCACTTTTGTCGCCACTCCCCCGAGCGCCACAACCTAATTTTATTACTCCCAGTCAATATGAATTATAACGTTTAAGGAAAAGGTAAATATAAATGTTACCTGCAGGGACATTACATCCCTCCAAAGTCTGTGTCTGAGTGTTGATCAGTGTTAGAATGAATGTGTCTTCCATTGAAAAAAACTAAACCTTACAAACTAAAATTGATTCCTTGAAAACCCGAATGTTTTCCCTTACACTAATAAACATATTAATCTTATCTGAGCGTCTTTGAATAGATCCCAATCGCATTTGCCTTGTATACTATCAAGGATCGAACATGCAGGTTAATTATGCCTTAATGAATGTATTTGAGTTTAGAAAACACACAGTAAATTTGCCCAAAGGAGAACACAATGTATACGACAATGATCTCAGTTTGCGTGTATAAATCGTAACAGTTGTTTCTTATTTTATTTTTTTATGTGCGTCTAAGTTCTGTGTTTCGTGTTTATTGTGTGGAGAAATTTTTAAAAATAGCTACACACGCAACAGGTGCACTCACGAGATCTACCCAAAACTCGGCCCTATCTTTGCTACCTTCACTATTGATTACCTTCAGATATTCATCGAACACCTGACTTCGATACTCCCATCACTGGCGTAAACATCTAGCAACGATGTTGGGTAAACATAAAGCTCCAAACTTCAGAATTACAAAAGGGTTAAGCCTAAGATTTGCCACTGTCCCAATAAATATCTTCCTCTAGAAATAAACCACTATTTGAAACGTTACATCTATTCCTTCCCCTTTGTTTGCCAATATTTTATCATTACTCCTTGCGTGATTGTGCTGAAACCTCTTCCGAAGTCTTAAGTCTTTCTGTTTCTCTTCTAATTATGTTGTTCTATACTGAGAATAGTTTTCCCCCACCATTTTTCTCTTCTATTCTTCTATTTTAAATAGTGCTTTATTATTTTTTATTCTTGTCCAATAAGAATACAGTTCCTTAGATTACATTTCCTCATTCATTCCGCTTGGTTCCGTCCTGTCTGATCAGTTTCATC